>BMAU01021191.1:0-505379 GCA_019973935.1 Trichonephila clavipes
GATGTGTATTGCTCAAGCATCCAGATAAATGTTCAAGATTAGTGGTAGATCTCTAAATACTTTGTTTATGCAATTCTAATTGCAATAGGTAGAATCGTGTTTATGCTTGTATGGCGTAACCTTTCAGTATGGACATATTATATCTACACCACAAGTCACATCCCATGGGGTATAAAACCGTGTCGCGTAGCCAAACCTGTGAACATTTATCAAAAATTTATAGTCCATATAGCTTGCCTTATGGCTGACAAATTTTCCCGAGTTGTTTTGAACAGCCAAAACATAGTAAATTTGCAATTTATTTATTTCAGCATCTGTCAAGCCATTACGGCATCCCAGAGATTTTTGTCCTTTTAATTTTGATTTTAAAGCCTAAGTCATATCCTCATCATTTTCTCAACATTATCAAACACATTCCTAATTTGTTCAATATTGACATATCTTTAGATTCTAAAACTACTTTGTATGCTTTAGAGTTTCCCCATATAGTCCAAATATTGTGTATATCGTAAATTGTGTAATGTCTGCGAGCGATGAGAGATACAAAAAGTGCACCTCTTCAATTTTCCATTCCCCTACTATTTTCAATGTAACTTGCCGAACACTCATTGCTATGTACATCGTGTTAAAATTACATGAACATTTTTGCGATAATATTTTATCAACAACTTTCCTCTAGTGTCCAAAACCAACTGCCGTAACAACACCCATTTAGAAATATATAAGGTACCATTGATAGCCACTGGTACATTTGGTTATCCATTATTAAATATTGTTTTCGCAGCAGCTAAAACCATAGACACTTTGGTTATCTTGTCGCATTATTTAATGTGCATGGAATCATAAAAACCACTATGGTGTGAGGCGACAATGCATAACACCGCAAAAGTATTTTTTTGCAACTGCTTCCTTTTAAATAGACCTCATATGCATATAAAAATTCTATTGTGTTCACTTCCTTAAATTTGTAACTTTTTGATCAACTACTGTTTTAGTAAACACTGGTGATAAGAAATGTTTGAATAAGACCACAAAATTCACAACATATTAGCAATTTTCTAGCCAAATCCTAGATTTGGCGACCAAAATTTATGTGAATACCTTTGGTTTTTACAATAATTTTTTATGTAATTAATGTTGTTTCAAAGCACAAAGAACAGTACAATGTCAGAATTTCACAGAAACATTCAAATGAATCTAAAAAAAGAAACATTACCTTTATTAAACTTAAGCGCACCTAACTTAGATTTTAAAGCTGAGATTATTTATGTTGAAATTGTTCGACTTATCAACATTTAAACCATAAAAGTTTGGGTTTTTTTGTACTCTTTCCAAACTCTTTTGTTTTTTAAACATTTTATTACTTCACCGAGTTTAAAAACGTTTTGTAAACGTTTATTAATGTTTTTGATAAACACTTGCGCATGATAGCAGAGAAATCCGTTGCATTTAAGGAGGTAAAAAATAGGCTGTAGTAAACAAACATCTACAACTATTCACTTCACTTTCCTGGATGAGTTGCTTATCGAAATAAATTCTTTTAATCAATTTAAACCATTTGATAAGGCTGAAAAGTAGCATGTGTCTTTTGTTTGATTTAAGAGCGTGGCAATCAGCGGTTTTGGTTTGACAGATGTAAACAACTTTTTAAAAAAAAATATTAAAAATACTTCTAATTCAGCCAGAGCAAAAATTTAAACCGCATTAGAAAGAAGAATGAATGTTTCAATCAAAATTGAAAAATCGATTTGTTCATCGATTTTTATTGAAGTGACCTTAAAGCCATTTTACTAACGCTGGTCCCATGGGGGATGGGGTGATAAAGAAGAATTTCAGCATCCGGTTCCTTCTCTTTCAACTATTTTCCTGTATAACTGTTATTTTTTTGTATACGTGAATTCAGGTACTATTGAAAGAGATAGATTTTGGCAGAGATTAGTATCAACAAAAAGTTATAGTGAAAAGCATGGTCAAGTTTTATGAATGAAAAGAAAGTGGCATGATGATCCTGAAAAAGACCCTTTTTCGAAGAAAACTGAGGTAATCTTGTGTCAATTTGACTTCCGAACTAATTCTATTAGTTTCCTGTGCTTCAACAGACAAATACAGTAGGACAACAAAAAAGGTAACAATATTTTCATTTTCAAATTCCTTTTTTAGATTTTTTAATGCCCAGGAATTTTAATCATCGCGTAAGATAAAGTGAAAAGAAAAAATTATTTTGCTACATTTGCGCTTTTTTCTATTTATTTATTTATTTATACATAAATATTAATGTCATCAGTATCGTAGAATATTTTTCCATGTTGAATAACATTTTTAAGTATGTGTGTTTTCGAAGCTTGAATGTACCGCAATTTCTTAAAACATTTTCGATTGACATTATTATTCAAATGAAAGTATTATTTGCCTCTCGCATAAAAATAACTTCCTTAGTCACTTATAAAGGACGATAGTAGGTCATTTAAAAATGTAAAACATTAATGAGCTTTTGAGTACTTTCATTAATTATTTACCATACATAAAGTATCCTAACAGCAATAGCTCGAAATTTGAAATACAACGTACAGTTATATTTATTATGATGATTTTGTTTTGTAATCGTAATATATTGTGATAATTTTGTTTAATAATAAATGAACTAGTCTGTGATTGCTAAATATTTAATTTATATTGCTTCAAACTGTTAAAAAAATGTTCAAAGAAAAATAAGTTAATTTTACTTATATAGACACTTTTTTTTTTTTTCTTTTTATTGAATGTAACATGTGAAATAAATATATAATTTTTCTAATCTATTCTAAGACTATTAAGTTAGCTTAGCCATTCTTTTGTAAGATTAAATTATTAAAACTTGAATATATATATATATATATATATATATATATATATATATATGTGTGTGTGTGTGTGTGTGTGTGTGTGTGTATATATATGTGTGTGTGTATAGATATATATATGTATGTATATATATATACATATATATATGTATATATGTATATATATATATATATATATATATATTATGTGTATACTTAATTATACATATAATGTATATAATTAATTATAAAAAAATACATAAAAAATGTATAAAATACCTTTAAAATACTGTAAAAAGAGTTCTGTATGCTACTAATAAAGTTCATCAAAATGCATATTTCGAAAAATTTAAAAAATTGAGTTAATAAATTATCTGCAGTTTAATATGGAAGAATTTTAAGAAAACATTTAAAAAAGACTTTAAGATTTTAAACCAAAAAAAAATACACAAATATTTTAAGAAATACAAATTCAATGCAAAAACATCCTTTAGATAAATAAATTGCAGAGTTTCAAGCGTTAATTTTAAATTTCGAAGGACGATTATTAAATAGATAATTAATTTGAATGTATAATGATATCTAAATAATATAGAATTAGCAGCCCTAATAAGCAGACAACAATGACTTGAAGCTTGAATAACTTCGAAAGCATTTTTAAAATTAAGTTTCAATCTTATTAAACTATGTTTTATTTGTGATTAATACATAAAGGCTTTAATTCGCAATCGTTTAATTGCAATGAATACAAATATAAAATACTTAAGAACATAACCACTCATCCAAGACATAAACGAGAGGCTCTTAATCAGTGTCCCGTAGAACACTGGTGCACTAAAAATTAAAAAGTCGCTGTTTTCAGTGTGCAATAGTTTTTATTTACTATTTCATTTTACTATTACATTTCTCAAAAATCGTTTAAAATGTATTTTTCCTGATTGCGGAAAGGTTTAAAAGCGTTAGTATGTATATTTAAGAAAAAATTCTAGTAATAATAGGTTCCAATCTATAGCAATATTTAAAAACTTTAGAAAAGGCAACAATAAGATGTCAAAATTATGACAGAAGTTTCTTATAAAAAGCAACAGGAAAAGGATTTAATTAAAGTTTTATTGTTACAGAACAAGAATTAATGTGGAAAAATATAAGTTCTATTTTTTTGTTGTGTGTGTGTTCCTAGTATAAAACTATTTAATTAAAGTGGAAGCAAAATGTGCATTACAGAAATAAAAATATGATAAAGTATAAAATTATAAAGTAGATAAATGATTTCAAACAAAATCGTTGAGAAAGCCGAATAGATGCATTAAAACCACTAAGGTGTCAAGTAGGAGGGATATACGATGCTTTACTTGTTGTTTGTAATAATTCGAAAATTGACAACTCTATAAGAGTTGAGGCTTCTGGACTATTAAGTTGTGTTAAACAATTTAAGTTTTTATACCGCATTGTAATTTGGTACAAAATCTTAAATTGTATCAATCCTTTAAGTAAGCTCTTGCAAACAGAAGACTATGATTTACCATCTGCTATGGAGTTCTTGAAAAATCGTAAAGATTTTTTCAAGGATCTTATATTGGACACAGCCTTAAATGAAATGCTTTGCGACGCTCTCAAGAATTCGCTGGTGAACTTGACATACCGGCTAATTTTGAGCTCACCCAGCCACGTCATAGAGTTCGAAGAAGGAATGTTAATTTCGACTATGAGACACGAGAAGATTCTACTTTGAAATATAAGGCAGAGTTTTATTTTTTCACATTAGATAAAAAGCTCTCAATGCACTTGGATCCAGGTTTGATTTGATCAGTACCGACCACAACTATTTCCAATTTTTATACAATATTTGTTATTTAAAAGATACTCCTCAAAACGACGAACTAAAGTATTGTAAAAATCTAGAAACAGTATTAACTGATGGGAATTCATCGGATATAAACATGCTGGACCTGGCAGATGAGATAGTAGCGGTTTAGGCTTTGCTAAATAAAAATGAGAGTCCAATCGAGATTTTAAAATTCATATCGAACCTGGATTTTGCTCCAAATCTCGGTATAGTCTTAAAGATATTGCTCACTCACCCAATAAGTGTGGAAAGGGGAGAAAGGAGTTTCTCCAAATTAAAATTAATTAAAAAATTTTTATGCTCCACAACTACCGAGGATCGGGTAAATAGCTTGACAACAATAACCATTGAACTAGAACTGGCTGAAGAAATTAAAAAAAAAAAAGTTAAGAAATTATAAAAAAAATTCTCAGAATTAAAAGTGAAAAAGAAACACTTTTAAGTTTAACTCTTGGTTTAAGTGTATTTTTAATATGTAAAGTTTTAATACTTAGTGTGGTTCTATAATTTGTTTTAGTATTTTTTTAATATCTGTATTTTATAATTATACACTAGAAATGACTTTTTTTGTGTGCAACCCTAATTTTAATGTAGTGCCAAAAACATAAATTAATAAATTAGTATTTTTTGCTAACTAAAACTTCAATATTATTGATAGCAATTTTTTTTTTTTTTTGCTCTCGTTTTGTTTTACCACTAAGCATGGAAATGGTTTAGGTTATTTCTTTTAATTTTTGTTATAAAAGGGCGGCATTTTACCTCTTTGCCCGGGGCGGCGAAACAGCTATCGCCGGCCCTGCTCTCGGTTTAGAACTGCTCCCACCCCTATTAAACTAGCAACCGTAAACAACTCGAAAGGCTTTTTGAAATCCGGCAATTTTAAAACTGGCGCTTTCGTTATGGTCGCCTTGACCGCGTCGAATGCCTTCTGTGCCTCTATTGACCAACAAAATTTATTTAGTATTCGTTTAAGACAGTGTTTCTCAAAGTGTGGGGCGCGACCCCCTGGGGGGCGCGATGACCCTACAAGGGGGGGCGCGAGCGTATCGAAAATTTAAAGATTTTTTTAAAAAAAAATAACCGGAAAGAGAAGTAAAACAAAATGCTTTCTTCCATATTAAAAAAAAATACACACAACAACACTGACATAATTTATGTTTATTATCTGGCTTTTTTCCGTCATCAAATAGCTATCTTTGATCCCAAAACCAAATTAAAGAAAAAAAAAAACATTTTGTTTTATTTGCTGTATTTCCTCAATGAGAGATTTTTTTTATTACGTTTTAACATAAAATATTACTCGTTAAAAGAAAAAACGAAACCCAGACCCTGAGAAAAATTCTAAGATAAACAATTCACCACTGTAATTATTATTGAAATACTGTACATTAGTTGTAGAAAAGAAAAGGAAGTCATGGTTCACTTTTCAGCCAGGCTGCATAGTACGTTTGCTAATCATTTGATTGACCTTCAATCTTATGGTATGGTTATTATCAATATTAGTTCCCTCCCATCTTTTATGCGTTTGCTTTTCGCTTAGGGAAATTGTAAATAATTGAGTTTTGCGATATTTGGAAAAGAATTGATTGGTTTAACATTTCTGTAGGATAATTGAAAAAAGTCTGATTTGCGTCCTTTATTATGGTCTTGTACTTTTGAATCATTTTAGTTCAGTTTTATTGGATTTTTTCTCAAATCATGAAAGAATTTAATAGTCCTTGAAAGAAGGTAAGCATACTTTCTATAAATTAAAATATTCACTAGAATTCCGATTTGTATCGTGTACAGTAAAAATAATTCTAAACAAATGATTGGGGTGACTGAGTCCCCCGCACTACCATTAATGTTAGTATCGAGTACGCGCCTGCTCCCGGGTTAAAACATTTTGAAGTCTTCTCGCTTTAAATGTTAAAAAGTAACACAATTGTTCTTCATCGGAATTTTATATTCTTTTTCATAATTTAACATTAATTCTAAATGCTAATTGTGTGAGGTTTAAAATTACAGTTCTTTTAAACAGTTATTTACAATTATAGCATTTATCTAAAATAAAAATCATTTTACATTTTTGTATACAATGTCGTGCACACAGTTTTACTCTCCTTACAGTTCAGCTATTATATCAAGAATAATGTTTTATTTTTTAAAAATGAACTCGTGCGAAGAGTCGGTGTTTCAGCCAATATACGTTTGATGTATCAGTACTGAAGAAGGTATTTTATAAATAATTTCTTATTACTGAATTTGGCCGCGGTAGCCGAGTGGTATAGGTATCGGATCGTGGCTTGCCTTGTCACGAGTTCGAGCCCAGTACCACTAAAGACCCGCCGTGTAGGGCAACGATGCACGTTAAATCTGTTGAGAGTTGAAACGTTTTCCCGTTGGTGTGGTGTGGTAGTTAGGAGAGAGTGGTGCTAGCTCAGGTGTCATCCACGTCACTTGACCATGGTTCAAAATTACGAGGTCCGTCGTCAAAAGCCCTCGTGCAGCTGAACAGTGCGACGTTAATATTCAATCAATCAATCTTATTACTAAATTAAGAACAAGTTTAATAATTATTAGGGACTTCCACGGGCTTGTCTTGTAGAGGAAAGTTTTTCAAAGGAAGGTTTATAATATCAGAAATTGACACTTATAGAGTTATTTTTCTATATTTAGCTGAGATCTATATTTTGTCTTCAAGGCATCCACTGCAGAAAATCCGGTTTGAAAAAGGTAGGATGTTGAAAATGGTAATAGTATACGAAGTGCTTTTGTTTTCAGTACAGATAATTCCTCATCCACCTCTACCCCAAATTAAAAGAGCGATTTATTACAAAATTGCCTTTTAATTTTTCACTGGATTTAATTTTTCACCTAAAAATTTCGACACCTCCTTAAAATTTCGTGGTGGTTTCATCTCAACTATAGCTCGAACCTTTGTCTCATCCATTTTAATTCCTTCCTTATTAATAATCTATGAAATCTATGAAGATTTTTTCTTCGGAAGTTGATAGCCCTTCTGGAGTATCTTGAAATAGATCCCTAATCCACTCGTAACTTGCTACCAAGCTGTCCTCATCCAGAAAATACTTTTTAAAATTCTTTGCCAACATAGCTAAATGATTTTACATGTTTTAAAAACAACTTTCACATGTTGTTCTACAGATTTGTAAGTTTTAACACATATCGAGCTGGGGCTTTTTTTCCATCATTTACTTCAGTAGTGGTAAATCCAAAATTTAAGTATTTTTGAGAAGATCGCCTTGATTTAATTTTCGGAGCCATGCTCGTTCGTATGTGTACTTGTTGATTCTTTATTATGGTCGAATGTTTGCCTACGACTTAAAAATGTATGTATGATATTGTTTTAATCTACTGCCGTAAATACTTAATTACCGTGAATTACAATTAACGTGGAAATTTTAAAAATGTACATTCAAGCTAGATTCGGTAGCTATAGGAGTATCGAGTCGACCAAAACTGACTGGAATTGTACAAGGAAAAGCATTTTTACATGTTTTGCGCAGAAGTCCGATAGGTTGCCCAGACTCACGCAAACGTACCCTATAATGCCAGATGTGATGGATATGATAGAGAGCGACATTGACTAGACTATTTTTCTGATGACATTTGTACTTTGAGAAATGAATGCTGAAGGAAAAAATCTTTAATTAAATACATCATTTTGTGATCTGTTCCAATTTAAAAATTAGAGAAAGAAAAATAACATAATTCTAAGTAATATATATATTTTAAGTAATTTTCTTAAAATATATATATATTACTTAAAAGTTACATATACACAAAATTTAATATACTTATCTATTAATTTGTACGGTTTATAATTAAGATCGTATTGTAACTTTAGCGTCTTTCTCTCAAAGTGAATTTTTATTGCAGTAAATACATTATTGTTGTACAGGGGGCGAGATAAAAATTATGATTGAAAATTGGGTCGCCAGTATTGAAAGTTTGAGAAACACTGGTTTAAGATTATAAAGGGGCTCGCAAATATCAGCATAATTTTTAATAAAATTCGCCTACCATTGGGACATACCTAAAAATTTCGACACCTCCTTAAAATTTCGTGGTGGTTTCATCTCAACTATAGCTCGAACCTTTGTCTCATCCATTTTAATTCCTTCCTTATTAATAATCTATGAAATCTATGAAGATTTTTCTTCGGAAGTTGATAGCCCTTCTGGAGTATCTTGAAATAGATCCCTAATCCACTCGTAACTTGCTACCAAGCTGTCCTCATCCAGAAAATACTTTTAAAATTCTTTGCCAACATAGCTAAATGATTTTACATGTTTTAAAAACAACTTTCACATGTTGTTCTACAGATTTGTAAGTTTTAACACATATCGAGCTGGGGCTTTTTTCCATCATTTACTTCAGTAGTGGTAAATCCAAAATTTAAGTATTTTTGAGAAGATCGCCTTGATTTAATTTTCGGAGCCATGCTCGTTCGTATGTGTACTTGTTGATTCTTTATTATGGTCGAATGTTTGCCTACGACTTAAAAATGTATGTATGATATTGTTTTAATCTACTGCCGTAAATACTTAATTACCGTGAATTACAATTAACGTGGAAATTTTAAAAAATGTACATTCAAGCTAGATTCGGTAGCTATAGGAGTATCGAGTCGACCAAAACTGACTGGAATTGTACAAGGAAAAGCATTTTTACATGTTTTGCGCAGAAGTCCGATAGGTTGCCCAGACTCACGCAAACGTACCCTATAATGCCAGATGTGATGGATATGATAGAGAGCGACATTGACTAGACTATTTTTCTGATGACATTTGTACTTTGAGAAATGAATGCTGAAGGAAAAAATCTTTAATTAAATACATCATTTTGTGATCTGTTCCAATTTAAAAATTAGAGAAAGAAAAATAACATAATTCTAAGTAATATATATATTTTAAGTAATTTTCTTAAAATATATATATATTACTTAAAAGTTACATATACACAAAATTTAATATACTTATCTATTAATTTGTACGGTTTATAATTAAGATCGTATTGTAACTTTTAGCGTCTTTCTCTCAAAGTGAATTTTTATTGCAGTAAATACATTATTGTTGTACAGGGGGGCGAGATAAAAATTATGATTGAAAATTGGGTCGCCAGTATTGAAAGTTTGAGAAACACTGGTTTAAGATTATAAAGGGGCTCGCAAATATCAGCATAATTTTTAATAAAATTCGCCTACCATTGGGACATACCTAAAAATTTCGACACCTCCTTAAAATTTCGTGGTGGTTTCATCTCAACTATAGCTCGAACCTTTGTCTCATCCATTTTAATTCCTTCCTTATTAATAATTAAACCTAAATATTTTAATTCATCACAACCAAATTTACATTTATACTTGTTCAAAGTTAACCCTGCATCATGTAATAATCGAAAACTTCTTTTAAATGTTCAGCATGCTGAGTGAATGATGGAGACGATATGATAACATCATCCATATACACATTCACAAACTTCCCTATCACGGGTTTGAGAATTATATCTATTGCCTTCTGAAAATTGGAAGCCGCCCCTGACAAGCCAAATGGCATTCGGCGAAACGCGAAAGTGTCATTCATCGTGACGAAAGCAGTCTTAACTATATCACTAGGGTTTACTGCCAGCTGAAAATATCCCGATCTGAGATCAAGAGCTGACATTATCGCTGTATCGGGTATGTTCATTAGTAAATCGTTTATTAAGGATAAGGGATACTTTGAAATTGCATTAAGTTTCCAATAATAGACAGCAAATCTATACGCTTCCGGATAATCCGGCGGTAACCCATTATTTTTTCTACATAACACAACTGGTGACGCGTACGGGGATTGAATGGAATTATGGTTCCTTCTTTCAAAATTTTGTTTACGTGATAATCGAGTATCTCTTCTTTCACCCTATCGCAGGGATGGCGAACCAATGGCACGCGACAGAATATTTTGGGCACGCCATCGATCAAAAACGATTTGCATT
This sequence comes from Trichonephila clavipes, assembly GCA_019973935.1. Lineage (NCBI taxonomy): Eukaryota > Metazoa > Arthropoda > Arachnida > Araneae > Nephilidae > Trichonephila > Trichonephila clavipes. The sequence goes on from BMAU01021191.1 coordinate 10,648, forward strand.
TTAGCTTAAAATAATTAAGTTTACTATGAAGTATTATGAACAAACGCGAGTGATCCGTCACGACGCCGACAAGTGGGGGAGCAGACTCGTTTGTTATGTCTTGCGTAAATACTTCGTATATTATAAATTGCTAATGATGCAAAGTTTATCTACGCATAGTGTGTGTATGTAACTATTTCTAAATATATTCAAGTTGTTTAAAAAACATATTCTAACGTTTACATTAATAGTTCAGCTTGTATACATCTAATTTATTAATGTGATCTAATTCTTGTCTTGTAAGTCTAATTGGTAAAATAACTCTCACTGCTTTATTTTTAAAAATTTTAATGATCTGAGACAAAAGCGAAAGATAAGACACTACAGAAATCTCGTACAAGCACTCAATTTCCTAAAAACAAATAAATCTGCCCATGAGCCCGCAGTCGTGCGCAGTCAGTAAAAAGGGTTTTTTGGCGGGGGGGGAATCAAGCGAGAGCACATAGAATAGTCAATTTCATCGACACAACTGTACATTTAAAGTTTTGTGTTAAATGTACGATTTTTAACAGCTATTTAACATGGCTAGTTCGACAAAAAAAAAAGTGCAAGATAGTAAGTATAGCAGAGAATTTCAAACTTGGTGGGCTGAGAAATATGGCATGATCAATAAAGATGACAAAGCGGTGTGTGTTTTATGTTCTGGAACAGTGGTATGCAGAACATATATATCGTCTGTAAAACGGCATTTGGAAACAAGTCACAAATCCTTTTTGTGAAAAAAGCGAATCAGAGCAAAAAGAATTAATTGCAAGTGCAATAAAAGACAGAAATAAACAGTCGACGTCTATGTTTAAATATGTAAGCAAAAATTGTCACACAAGTGCGGCAAGTTACTCGGCTGCAAATGCCATTGCTCGGCATGGTAAACCTTTTCAAGAGGGAGAGTTTTTGAAGGAAGCTTGGTTGGCATGCGCGCCCTCACTTTTTGATGATTTTGATAATAAAGATAAGATAATTCAGCGCATCAAAGATGTTCCTCTATCTAGAAACACAATGAAAGATAGAATCTTGAAATTGGCAGAAAATGTTACAGATCAACAAAAAAAGTGACATTAACTCCGCTCCTTTTATATCGCTATGTCTTGACGAAAGTATTGACACTACTAAATCGGCACGTTTAGCTGTCTTTGCTCGATATTGTGTAGGAAACATCATTAAGGAAGAATTAATTGCGATAACACCGTTGTTAACAACTACAAAGGGCACAGATATTTGTACGGCAGTAAGAAATTCGCTTGCTGAGAAGGAAATTGATTTGAAAAAAATTGTTTCAGTAACCACTGATGGTGCTCCAAATCTGGTAGGCAAAAAATGGCTTCATTTCTTTATTTAAAACAGACGTAGGACTTTCGATTCTTGAAGGCCACTGCATTATTCACCAACAAGCCTTATGTGCAAAGAGCCTTATGTGCAAAGAGCCTTATGTGCAAAAAGTGGTTTAAGATTTCTTGATAATGTAATAACTTTAGTCACAAAAATAGTCAACCTCATATCGTCACAGGCTTTAAATAAGCGAAAGTTTGATGCTTTGTTGAATGAAGTCAATTCGGTGTATAATGGCTTAATAATGTATAACAATGTTTGCTGGTTGAGCCGCGGGAACGTACTTCAAAGATTTGTTGATTGCTTGGAAGAAATCAGACTGTTTCTCTACAAAATGAGAGCAAAATTCAACAATAACCACAGTTGATGGATATTATGTGGCTTTTATAATTGATGTTTTTTACAGACATGTGCCAATATTTCAACGAATTGAACATAATGCTTCAAGGCCCGCATAAAACAGTTATCGTCATGATGGATCTCATTCGCGCTTTTGAAGCTAAACTATATGTTTTCAGAAACGATATTATTACAAAAAACTACAAGTACTTCCCAAACTTGAAAAAAAAATATCACAGATTTAGATGCCCAAGAGAAACGAAACGAAGAAAAAGTTATTGATGACTTTATTTCCATAATGGATTCTTTAATCAAAGAATTTTCAGCGAGATTTTCTCAGTTCAAGGAATTATCGAAAACGTTCAAATTTATTATGTACCCTGATGTGATTTCGTTTGATAAACTGAACTTGTCTCAATTCGATTGGTTGGAAATTGAAGAACTTGAAATGCAACTGATTGATTTCCAGTCTAGTTCAATATGGATTCAAAAGTTTATTGAAACAAGAAAAAAGTTGGAATTGATTGAAGCAGAAAGATTAACAAGCAATATAAGTAAAAATACCAGTAACGAAATTTTGGAAACATGGAATTCGATTCCAGACGCATTTAACTGTTTGAAGAAGTTGGCGTATGCTATTTTAACCATATTTTCATCTACCTATGCCTGCGAGTCATTATTTTCAGAGATAAATAACATCAAAGACTCGCTTAGAAACCGTTTAACAGACGACTCTAATTCAGCATGCATTCTACTAAAAGTAACATCTTATAATCCTGATATAAGTTATTTGTCATCTAATCTACAGCAGCAGAAATCACACTAATGTTACTTTAATTTAAATTACAAGTATAATTAAAACATTTACTACTATACAGTGCAAAATGTATTTTTTCGTATTAAATAAAGAATTTTGATTTGTTCGTATTTAGTTTTATTAGTTCTTCAATAATCACAAGTCAAAATTATTTGATGGCACACCTATAACTCAATAAACATTTTTTTAGAAAAAATGGCACGCTGACCCAAAAAGGTTCGCCACCCCTGCCTTATCGTGTGGCCGCGGTAGCCGAGTGGTATAGGTATCGGACCGTGGCTTGCTTTGTCACGGGTTCGAGCCCAGTACCACTAAAGACCCGCCGTGTAGGGCAGCGATGCACGTTAAATCTGTCGAGAGCTGAAACGTCCTCCCGTTGGTGTGGTGTGGTAGTTTGGAGAGGGGGGTGCCAGCTCAGGTGTCGTCCACGTCACTTGACCATGGTTCAAAATTACGTGGTCCGTCGCCAAAAGCCCTCGTGTAGCTGAACAGTGCGACGTTAATATTCAATCAATCAACCTGCCCTATCGTAACGATACGGACGAGAAACAACCGGTGGGTTATCTCCCAAATCAATCTCATGATATAAAACATGTGTAAGCCCCGGTTTATCTGAAAACAATCCTTGAAAACTATTAAACAAATCTCACAACTCCTGTGTCTGTTTTTCCTCTAACTTTGTCTTAGAAAGATCTATTTCTATTTTTTTCTTTCTCAATCGTCTTAACCACCTTGTCAATCTGCGAATCAAGAATCGCCAACGATTTCCGATCAAAGTCCAAAATGATCTTTGATCCACTTATGAAATCTATCCCGAGAATACATGGGTATTCCAAATCTGCCAACGCATGAAGCAACCAAGGTTTTTCAAACTCCCATATATTCGAATATTCAATTTCACAATTCCAATATTCTGACATTTAGCTCCCTGTGCCGTGATCACCTGAGTTCGTGATTTCTTTACTGGTTTATAAAAAAATATTTTCGGTATGTCTCCTCTGATATAAATGATTTCTCCACTCCAGTGTCCCATAATGCTTTCGTAAAAGTCTCGTTTAATAATATAGGAACATATGGATTGATTGATTTGATTGATTTAATATTAACGTCGCACTGTTCAGCTACACGAGGGCTTTTGGCGACGGACCACGTAATTTTGAACCATGGTCAAGTGACGTGGACGACACCTGAGCTGGCACCCCCCTCTCCTAACTACCCCACCACACCAACGGGAGGACGTTTCAGCTCTCGACAGATTTAACGTGCATCGCTGCCCTACACGGCGGGTCTTTAGTGGTACTGGGATCGAACTCGTGACCAGGCAAGCCACGATCCGATACCTATACCACTCGGCTACCGCGGCCACAGGAACATATGGAAGTTCAGCTGGAGAGATGCATATTGCCGAAAGTTTAATCGGTACCTCATTTATCGACTGCGTCTGATCATTTTGAACATCACTAACTTTCAAAACATTCAAACGTCCCCTTTGCCTTCTATCGTCTCGACTAAAATTTTCACTCGAACCCCTATTTCTGTGGTCTCTTTTACTAAAATCGTCTTTTTGACTTTCGTTTCTAAATTGATATTACTTATCGTTAAATCTTCGATCATCCTTCTGAAATCTATTCCTGCTCTCGAACCACTGATTTCCTTCATGGCTATTCTCGTAGTTACCCCTATAATCATTTCTACCATTACTCGGTCTACGTACCACTTCAGAATTTCTCCAATTCCCTCGATTATTATTAACATTAGACATCCTACGCACATTCCAACCTCGTCCTTCGACGTTATCACTATTTCTCGAACCCCTTATTGCCTTACATGAATATCTTTCCTCAAACTTAGCTAAGACCTCCAACAATTGAACCGTGTTTTCTGGATTTCGAGCTTCCACGTAATCCTGGACTTGTGGTTCAAGTCTAACAAAAATATGATCTACCAGGGCTTTCTCTGACTTTCCCAATTCTAACTTTTTATGTAATTTTAATAAATCGTAAACAAAATCCGTCGGCTTCTGGTTCTGTCTCGGTTGAGACGCATAAAACCTGGTCTCTAATTCTTTCCTATTTTGGATGACAGGGAATGCTTCCGACAATGCTGCTTTCAGCTGCGCGAAGTCCGTAGCGGTATTCTGCACTAACGCTGATCCGAATATCTGATACTAATCGTGTGTCCTCCCCAGGAGATGACCATTCAAATAAGCACACGATAAATCACTGGGTATCTCAAGTAATTTGATTTGATTGTCAATACCCTCCAAAAACTCGGTGATGTTCTCGGAACCGGAAAAGTACACTTCTGGTAAAACATTAAACCCTCTCGTGTTTCTCATCTCGGAGTCATATAAATTTAATCTTGTTGGGTGCCATTGCGATAATCTCCCCCTAGGGTGATTATCTCTAGGAGTATCAGCGTGAGCTATAGAGGCGTAGGATTAACGAAAAAACTAGAAGGAAACATTATCTTTTAATATGACTTTATTAAGATATTCAACTTAAACCTTTAAAAAATTAGATTATAATAATTTATGTGAGAGAATCTACGATGGTAAAACACAACACACACAATATATTTATAATAATGACTTAACCTAACTCGAACCACTATCAATAACAGAATAGCTTACACTCAATTCTAAAACAATCACTGATCCTAATATTAAATAATCAATCCTACCTTGTTGTAGTATCAGTAAACGATCACACTAGATTTAGATGAGGTCTTGCGATACTTTGTGTGCAATGGTATGCACTTTGATTACTGGATTTCTATCACGTATAATTACTATTATTCGCCACGTAACGTTAACTAAAACTTCTTCGATTTAGAACCACGGACTGTTTACATTCCTCTAATTGCCAACACTTGCCACAAATTGCCATCGCGCTTACTCTAACTTCTGATATTTAAAAGGCTCTTAATTTGCATCTTTCTTTCACACTTCACTTCTCGGATTTGGTTGGAAAAGAGTTGCCATTAATTCTGGCCTCAAAGAACTCAAAGGACGTGTTAAAGAAAAGACGCGTGTGACCGTCATACCGAGAATGGAAAAAATCGGGAAATCAGAAACCCTAATTACTACTTTAAGGCCGACAAATGTGCACAAAACAGAATATTTCGCTTACAGCAGCGTTCGGCAAATTTCAGTTCTTCAAAAGTCTGCTTTTATATACAGTTAAAAATTTTGTCTTCTAAAAAGAGTTATTGTTTACCCCTTTCAAATTTATAAATATCCCCCCTTTTTAAAAAAACTCGTATTTATATGCACATTTAAATATTTGACTCGCTTACTGGCAGAATTTATTGTTGTTGTTATTGTTTTCAATCCCCTTGGAGCAGGAAAGCCTACACCAAGTCCATTTGACCTATTTGCGTAATAGTGTCACACACCAGGTCTTGCTCCTCATACAACTGTCGCAGGGAAAAGCCCCAGCAGTCCAGAAGATGAGCAGGAGAAGCAAGGAAAGAGCAGGGACAGGTAAATAAAGACTTTACCCCCTGCACAAAAGTCATATTACGCAGGTGTGACCACTTCTAAAGCACGCCAAGGTTGTCTCATGAGCCCTGGATTTCCTGCACTGTTAAGATAGGCCAGGACTCTTAGCTGCGTACCAGTGGTGAGCAGGAGGGTTTCGCCAAGTCAAATTCATTTAATTTTTATGGAAGGAATGAATTTCCGAATGGGTTAAGACAGTGGAACTGGGGTTAGGGAGATCACATCCCCTACCAGCCAGCTCATCAGCAGCTTCGTTCCCAGGCACACCCACATGTAATGGAATCCACTGGAGACATACTTGTTTCCTCTGACCAAGTCTGACTAATTTGGATAAAATATCTAGACCAGTACTGTCCATAATTTTTGGCCAATTCTTCAAATATTGGATGGAGCTTCTGCTATCTGTCAGGATCCAGATACTATCCTTATAAGAGTTGAGAGCATGATCGAGAGCACCACTAATAGCAATGAGTTCCGATCTAAAGACGGAACAATGGTCAGGATTCCTGATGCTGATTTTAACATCGTATTCAGGAGTGTTACTAAAAATACCACTCCCTGCTCTACCCGTATCCGAACGACTACCATCTGTGTAAATAATCAAGGCTTGATCGGGTATGTCATTTATTACTTCAAGTGCCAATTCTCTGAGTAATTCCGGATGGCTGCTATGCTTGGGAGTACTGGTTAATAATTCCTCCCGGAATTCAACATGATTAAAAGAATCAATAGGTGTGATGCAACTAAAAGGTGTAGTTGTGTCAACACTTAAATCAATAAAACCATGTTTACGCATTTAATTAAGTGGGCTGTCTCGCTTTAAACGCTGTGTGGTTACTTGTCCAATTTAAAAAAAAGAGGTTCTATTGAAGGATCCAAAGCTTTTAATTTTGTTAAAATGCCTATATGAGTTGACTTCGAATCTCATAGTAAGAGGATGGATGTCTGCCTCTTACAGAACTATGTCAGTAGGGCAACTATATCTAAGGTTCGTGATAATCCTCGCAGCACTGAGTTGAACTCTCTCCAGTTTTTTCAAGTTTGTAGGAGATGCAACTTGAAAGATTTGGTACCCATATTCAAGGACTGGGCGAACCAAGGTTGTATAAGTTAGTCTAAGTGTGGAGGCGTCTAAACCCCAGTCTCTGCCAGAAAGATATTTTAAGATCTTAAGTCTCTTTCTTGCTTTGTTGGCTATTTTCTCAATATGTTAACCCATTATTCAATATTGATTTCACCTTACCTGAACTATCTTATGCCCTCCAAAATCTGGACACCAACAAATCACCTGGTCCAGATAGCATTCCTGGACATTTCTTGTCCCACCTTGGAACTTTGGGTAGGGAAAGACTGTTATACATATGTAACTTGTCATGGAAAACTGGCAAACTACCAAGACAGTGGAAATCAGCCATCGTTATTCCCATTCATAAACCCAACAAGAATGCCGGTCTTATGACAAGCTATCATCCTATTTCTCTTACCTGCATCACTTGCAAATTAATGGAATGCATGGTGCTGCGGAGATTGACTCACCATTTACACACTAATAACTTAATGCCCTCGGAGCAATTTGCTTTTCGTAAGGTTCGCTCCACTGTTGACCAAATTTTATACTTCACCCAATGTGTTAGAGATTCTCGGAATCACAAACCAACGAGACACACCATGGCGTCATTTTTAGATGTGTCAAAGGCCTTTGATAGGGTATGGAAATATAAGCTGTTAAGCAAGTGCGCTTTGGTGTTTTTGGCATTAAAGTTGGATCTCAAACTTTCTAAATCACCGAAATTTTTGTGTCAACTTTCATGCTACTTTCTCGGATTCTTACAAAACCTATCAAGGAATTCCCCAGGGCTGCGTTTTGAGTTCAACTCTTTTCTCATTATTTTTTTCCGCGGTTGAAAAATATGTTAACCCTTCTCAAATTGGACTTTTCACTGATGATGTCGTTTTGTGGTGCAGTGATGCAAATATTAGCAAAATGGAATCCCAGCTGAATAGGTCCTTAGTAAATATTCAGGAATTTGCAGACAATCACAAAATTACTTTCAATGCTTCAAAGTCTACTGTCAGCCTCTTCACGACTAATAGGCATCTAACAACTACTCTCCTGAGCTTTTCCTAATGAGTGAGCGCTTGAATTACAGTAAATACCCTACCTATCGGTTAAATTTTAGACTCGGAAGTGAGTGAATTTATTGTTAAATGTGTATTTGATTTAACTTTTTCGCGATTTCCAGTTATATATTTGTACTTAGTATTGTGAATCTAGTATTTCATTTAATGTTTATTATTTTCTACTGTGTACGTTAAATGTCAGTTTACTTTTATGTTGAACCTTGAAGGGTTCGAGGCCACTGTACACGTTAAATCATGAAATTTGATATGTTTATACCATCTCCTGTAACTTTCTCCCCATCTCGTACTGGGGTCACTACGGATATTCCGGACACCCATAAAATGTCCTGTGTCAGCTAACCAAAGAGGGGACTGAGATAATAAAAGTTTTTTGAAGACAGGAGATGTTTTATTTTACTCTTGTTACTTGAAGTTAAAACAAGCTGTTGTGATCTCTACCATCAACAGACTCTTGTTCAAAGAAATTGGCTCCACTGAATATTTAGATTTAAGTCGTTTGAAATAGCAACAGATAATAATATTTATAATTTCGAATTATTTTGTATTTTTTTAAGACTTATAATAATAATATACAAATACAGTAGTACTTTCTGTAAGGTACATCTCTGAAAAAGGCACAATTAATGTTGGTTCCGGTCTATTTGAATATAAACCTCGTGGATTTACTTCTTATTAAGACACATTCTAAACTCATGTCCATAAATTAAGGATAATTCAGAATCACACAGAAATTGAACTCTAAAATAAAAATTTCACCTGTAGAATTATCACACACATCTTGAAGAAGAATATGCAAATTACAGGAAACCACCAGATGGTGCGGATAGTACGTCACCATGACGAGAGTGTAAAAAAGGGGTATATAAGGAATGGTGGCAAAGAAGTTAAATTGTTCACTAGCGCTTTAAAAGCTTTCAGTGTAATAACCGCATAGTTACAGCACAAAAGAAGCATTTGATGATTTTTTACGAGGTAGAATTATTGGACGACTGGAATGTGGACGTACCCAGCTGGAAATATCCGAGGAACTTGGAATCGCCCAGAGTGTCATCTCCAGACTTTGGTAACGTTTCCAAGATTATGGTAATGTGAGTAGATGTTACAGCACAGGTCGCCCCCGAGTTACAACGCCGAATGAGGACCGGTATTTGGCAGTTACTGCCAAAAGAAACAGACGGAGCACAGCATCAGACCTGTCTCGTCAGCTCTCTTCAGCTACCGGTACGACAGTTTCAAGGCAGACCGTGTACAGACGCTTAGAGCACATTGGTCTATATGCTCGTAGGCCGTCAGATGTGTTCCACTTACCGCAACTCACTGTCGCCTGCTATTAACCTGGAGTAGAAAGCAGTGGCGCACACAAGGGACGGTCCTGGAGGTCCGGACCTCTCCCCCCCAAACCCCTTGATTTTTTTCGATTGATTATAATTCTAAGTATATAGTACGTAAAATTTAATTACTTATTAATGATTAATTTTATTAATGCTAATTATTTATTTAAAAATTAGTTTTTACGGTGTTTTGTTCCCGAAAATCGACAAAATCAAAAGGAGCATGATACAAGAATGGTGAACTTTCGACCCCGGACCCCCCTTGAAAAATTCCTGTGTGCGCTACTGGTAGAGAGCATGCATTATGGACACTACAACAGTGGTCTTGTGTGATGTTTTCCGACGAGTCCAGATTTAGTTTGCAGTCTGATTCTCGCCGGACTTTCATATGTAGAGCGCCAGGTACCCGTTACCACCAAGAGAACACCATTGAACGACACTGTTACGGTGGTGCAGGATGGCTCGCGCGCGCGCGTTTGGGGAGGAATTATTCTTAGTTCCAGAACTGACCTGCATGTTCAGAGTGTAACGATGACAGGCTACATCTATCGGGATGTCATTCTGGAACAACATGTACATTTGTTTCGCAGCTTCATGGGTGCTGAATTTCTGTTTATGGATGACAACGCCCGTCCTCACCGTGCAAACATTGTAGACGAATGCCTTCAATCGGAGGATATCACTCGTCTGGATTGGCCAGCATATTCACCGGACTTGAATCCAATAGAGCATGTGCGGGATATGCTTGGCCGACGAATTGCAGCCCATCATCAACCCCCTCCCACCTGTCTACCGGAACTTCGGAGGGCATTGCTTGAGGAGTGGTGTAATATTCCCCAAGATCAGATTGATAATTTGATACTCAGCATGCCTAGGCGTTGTAAGGCCTTTATTGCATCGTCCGGGAGACATACTCCGTATTAACCATCATACTAACCATTTTATATTGTTTTTTGTAAATAGGTTCTTTTTTGAAATTTGCTCCAGGGAGTAGAAACGCAATTTTTATTAATTATGTCAAACATAATAGCATCTTTTTTGCTCTTTATCTTTCGTTTAATAAATAGACTTTACAAATAAGTCAAATTTGTTTTCCTTCTGTTTCTTTCTTTGCCTGAACTTCATTATCCTTAATTTATGGACATGGGTGTATTTAAGTGACACTGAGAAAAGTTTCAAAGATAAGGTAGAAGGTGAGAAATAAAAAAAAGTATTGTTTTTTGTAAAGTTTTAGGAATTTATAAACATGTGAGACTTTTCCTTCCTATGAATATGTAAATGTGCTCTACGTGACCAGTTTCAGAAAACACCTAGTAACACATTTTATACAGTTTTTTTCTTGGTATAAATCCATAAATGTCTTTTTAAACTACCATCTTAAGAAAAACCCATGTTGCACGTTTTACAAACACAAGGCTTTTACTTTGTATGAATATGTGGTAAAAGAAGCATTTCTCATTCTCATTTATTTTATTGTCGTTCTCATCACACACTGTCTTAGTGTGTTTACATTTTGTGAACTGCTTGGCAGGGCAGACTCAAAACTATTCTAAGGGGTTGCCATATTTAATTCGGGACCCATGGTCGGGTTTATCGCAGAGTATCCCCCAGTGACTGAGGGTGACAACCCAAGGGAACGACATTAGTTTAAAATTTTATAAACATTATTATATTATTTTGAGAATCTGCACTGGAAGAAATATATTTACAATTTTGAATATGAGAAATATACACAAAAATAAAATATATAAATGAAATATATACAAATATAATACAAAGAAAAATTCCAACTGAAAGTTCTTCTAGAAGGAGGGGAAAAAATATATTAAGTGACATAAATGGCTAGTTTTTTTGAAAAATGTACATGTCTTCCTGATTTTGTTGTAAAGATTGGTTTGTCATTAGTAGATAATTTTTCATCTTTTATGCTTTTGTTCACTGTAGGTAGAGATTCACACACAGTTTCTGAGAGAGAGAAGATGTGCGGGTTTGACACGATCTAAAGAAACTGTAGTTTTTTTTACCATTAACGTCAATGGTGATGGTTTTGTCTGTTCTGGACAGAACTTTATGTGGTCCAGTATATGGCTGACGTAAAGGAGGTTGCACAAGGTCGATTCTTAAAAAGATACGAGGTGAAGATTGTAGTGAAGGATGAATGCAGTATCGATCAGTGCAGTGAACAGATGTTGCCACAGGATTCAGTTGTTGCATTCTGTTAGTGATTAGTGATGAAATTATTGTCACAAAAAGGAATGCTGGACACATCAACCATTTTACTAGGCAGGCGTAGGTTTGCACCGTACACAATTTCAGCACAAGAAGATTGCAGATCTTCTTTAACTGTAGTTCGTATGCCGAGAAGAATGATGGGGACTATTTCAGACCATGTATCATTTTCATGGGCTTTAATGGCCGATTTTACATGCTGATGGAAACGTTCCACAATTCCATTTGATTTCGGATATGTTGTAGTTTTGATCTTTGCAGTTCCCAGCATGCAAGTAAATTCAGCGTACATTGATGAACGCATCTGGGTTCCTTGATCCGAGGCGATTACAGATGGGCAACCAAAACAAGAGATCCACGAGTCAAAAATTGCGCAGCAAATGGTTTTCGTTTAGATGTCTGGAATTGGGATTGTTTCTGGCCATCTGGAGAAGTGGTCGATTTTCATAAGTAGATAATAATGACCTTCAGATGGTGCAAGGGACCAACAATATCTATGTGAATGAATCTGGCATCTGGAACACAGAATGTTCCTAGAGGTGTTTTAGTGTGCCTTTGGATTTTCGATTTTTGACACGATTCACAACACCGGACCCATTTCTTTATTTGGCATTTCATGCCAGGCCACACGTAGCGAGAGCAGATGAGTTTTGTTGAAGCTGCTATCCCTGGATGTGAAAGATTATGAAGATGATTAAATAGTGCTCTTCGAAAGGATGCAGGGATGAAAGGACATGGAACTCCTGTTGAAATGTCGCAAAGCAAATCGCAACCTGGGGTTTGGTATGGTTTCAGTTCTAATTTAAGAGATGATCCATCAGTCTGAAGAAATTTTTGAAGGTCTGGATCATTTTTCTGTGCTAATGCAAATTCTTTAAAATTGGAGATTTAGTAATAGAATCGATTTTGATTCTGGAAAGAGCATCAGCAACTGTGTTCTCGGAACCTTGCACATGCCGTATGTTGGTAGAATATTGGGAAATTAAATCTAAGTGCCGTAATTGCCGAGGAGAACATCTATTCGGATTTTGTTTAAAAGCATAAGTTAGGGGCTTTTGGTCAGTATATATAATGAAGTTTCTGCCTTCTAACATATGTTTGAATTTTTTTATAGCCGAATAAATTGAAAATAGTTCCCTATCGTAAGTTGACCACTTTTGCTGACTGTTGTTAAGTTTTATGGAGAAAAAGGCTATTGGTTCCCATTTCCCTTGTGATAATTGAGATAAAGTGCCTCCAATAGCAATATTTGAAGCGTCCACCCATACACTTATTTGAGCCCCTGGAATAGGATGTCTTAAGAGGGTAGCTTCTGCTATAGCGTTTTATGCTTCAAGAAAAGCTTGTTCTACGTTTTCATTCCATTTTAATGGTTCGGATGATTTGCGAACACTAGAATGCGATTTCTTTTGATTTGCATGCCCTTCTAAAAACTGAACTATGGGGGCAAGTATGTCTGCGGCTTTTGGTATAAAACATCTGTAAAAGTTAAACATGCCCAAAAATCTACGCAACTGAGTTAACGTGTTTAGTTTAAGAAAATTTAGAATATATTTTACTTTATCAGTTAATTCCATTTTCTGACAGATTAAAGCCTAAAAAGTCTATTGTAGATGTACCAAATATGCATTTAGAAACATTAATGCAAAGACCATATTCGTCTAATTTTGAAAATAGGTTTTTTAAATGTTGATAATGTTCCTGAAAATTTTTAGATGCAATTAAAATGTCATCGACAAATGCGTAAATACCAGTTAAGCCACGAGTGACTTCGTCTATAAAGTGTTGAAACGTTGCGGATGCGTTACATAATCGGAATTGCATTTGTGTACTCTCAAATAAACCAAACGGAATGCAAATTGCTGTTTTGTGAATATCATCTGGGTGAATAGGAATTTGATGGTAGGCTTTTACTAGATCGATACGACTAAAAATTTTTGAGCCATATAATTCAGCTGTAAAGTTGGCAATACAAGGAATGGGGTATTTATCTTTTAATGTTTGAGAATTTAAAGCTCTATAATCGCCAACACATCTCCAATCTAAAGTACCTTTCTTAGGAACCATGTGAAGTGGCGACGCGTAGTTACTTTTCGAAGGTCGTAAATGTCCCAGATGCATCATATTTTGAAATTCTGTTTTTGCAATTTTCAAACGATCTGGCGCCAACCTTCGGGGTTTTGCCACCACAGGAGGACCTTTTGTTATTATGTAATGAACAGTGTTATGTTTCACTGGTTGATTTGGATTAGGCAATTTTGTGATAGAGGGAAATTCTTTCAAAAGTTTATGATAAACTGTATCTGTAGAAATAGAAATTTGAACAGAATGGAGATCAGCATGCTTTAAATGGCCTACTGATTGCAATTTTGTTTTTGTGTCTCTAAGGCATTTATTCCTGAGATCTGGCACTAATTCAAAATAATGGAGGAAATCTGCTCCAAAAATAGGTGAACTAACATCGGCAATCAGAAAAGTCCACATGAAATCTCTTCTTAAATTAAAATTTAAAGTTAATGCTTTCTGCCCATATACATTAATTGCAGAAGAATTCGTGGCAAAAAGGGTTTGTTGAGAAGTATTGCTTTTTTGATAGACATTAGCAGGGATTAAAGACACGTCGGAGCCGGTGTCTAACAGAAAAGAGATATTTGTTGTCCGGTCTCGAATGAACAGGCGACGTGATTCTTTGGGCAAAGAATAAGTCGCCATTATTCTTTGCTGGCTTCGTTTCCCTGCCATGTGCATGGTTGAATGCATTTTTCTACTCTACATTTTTTCTGAGCCGCCTGTGAAACCAGCAAATCGAAAAATCACGCTTATTCGAAATACTCCTTTCACGGGAATTTTTGTTCTGACGGTATGGAGAGCGACCACGAGAGATTGAAAGGCGATCGATTCTTTCATTTATTTTTTTTATTTCACAAAACAGCTCAGATTCTGATGTTTGCTCCTTTTTATTAGAAACAGCAAAAATTTCAATAGGAGATGGTGAGACTTCGAGAATTCTGTCGGCAATGTCAGCGGCTTTATTTAACGCGAGGTCAGAAATGGCAGCTAAAATCGTTTGAACTGAAGACGGCAAACGCTGAAGAAATAACTCCGTCATCAACATTCGAAGATTTTGTGCGTCGTTACATGTTACGCAGCAGTTCAGAAGGTTTTTAAGAACCTAATTCTTCCCCTGAAAAAAGTTTCCGCGCCTCCTATTGAAACGAGTCTCCTGAACGATTTATGAGTTTGTTTTTTATTTGCGTGTAGGGGTCTGTGGCATCTGGATGCATAAGGATATCGCGAACTAAAGACGCAGTGTTGGGAGGGAGATTAGCTACAATATAATTGTACTTAGTTACAGATTCAGTTAAGGGTTTGGGGGTTGCTAGAGCAAATGTACTTTCGCACATAATGAACCACAAGGCGGGATCAGATATATTATATTATGGTATTTGTACGGCACTTACTTCCGACATTGTGCAAGGTTTTAGAACAAAATTACTAAATAAACAATGAATTATATATACATTCAATAATACAGCGCTAAAATAATCAGTAACATTATAGTTAATCAGAATTTGGCACTATCATCTATAGTACATGATATTTTTAGCATGTATCATAAGAATTTTATATCATCAGAATTAATTAATTAATTTTAGCATTAAAGATAAAAGAAATTAAATAAGATATGAAATTAATAAAACAATTCAATTAAATTAAAAGCACCAGAAAAATGAAACAGAGAAAAAAAATCCACTTAACTGTGAAATATTTACAGCTGAAGATGCGTGCCACACCCGGAATCGAAACCAGGGAAGTAAATACTGCAATCCCTGAACAAAGGAATTGAGTCCTTATTTTAAATGCTCATAATTGACAATGTTTTCTTTATGACCATCGATTTAGTAAAAGACTGTTCTCAAGTTTAAATTTTTGCGTGAAGATACGGGGTCACCATTGTGGTGAAAGAAGCATTTATCATACTCATTTATTTTATTGTGGTTCTCATCACACTCCCTCTTAGTGTGTTTACATCTTGTGAACTGCTTTCCACGGCAGACTCTCAAAACTATTCTAAGGGTTGCCATATTCAATTCGGGACCCATGGTCTGGTTTACCACAAATACGCAAATGTGTTTTTAAATGACCTGGTTGAGAAAACCTCTTGTTGCATACTTCACAAGCATAAGGCTTTTCCTTTGTATGAATAAGTAAATGAATTTTTAAATTACTATGTTGAGAAAAGCCCTTGTTGCACATTTCACAAGTATAACACTTTTCGTTGGCATGAATACATAAATGTGTTTTCAAAAGAGAAATTTGAGAAAAATCCTTGTTGCAGATTTCACAAAAATAAGGCTTTTTATTATCATGAGCATGTAAATGATGTCTTGAATTCCCTTGAGTGAAAGCCATTTTCCTAATTTAAAATTTGCACATTTTTTCACAGATGTGACAATGAAAATCTCAACTTAAAATCCACAATGAAGACAATGGGTCTTGCACTCTTTTTCACTTCAGAATACAAATTTATATTAACATCCTCCTGTAAAAAAAAAGAAGAAAGAAATGTATTCAATATAATGTAGAACATGTAAAAGCAGAATTTTATTCATTATAAGTTATGAAGTAAAAATATTCAGCTAATCACAGCTTGAAACAATCTGCTAAGAAATTTTTTTCATGATATCTGAAGAAATGAGTAGGCTTTTAAATAACACTTTTGTTAAATCAATCAAAATTTAAAATATATATCAAATATTAGCTACTAAAAATATGTTCATGCAATACTTTTATCATGAAAATCAGATTAACATGACCAATATATAGGAAACAGATGGGATATCATAACAAAATATGAACACCTTCTTGGAAGAGAATCCTATCATGTTATGTACTGTATTATGGTACTCAAGAATTAAGCATATAGAAAATTGAGGGGGGAGGGGGAGCATTGTACACCTTTTTTTGTGGCAATATTAAAAGTTTTAAATAATTTTCCTCTGAATATACATACCACAGAAAATTATTTCTGCATAAGTAAGCAGCGATAAAGAATAAATTTTTTTCTCCTTGTAACCATGATCTACCCTAGAGAGGTATAATATTTATAATAAAAATTAAAAATCTACTGCTCTATATCAGTTATTCCTAAAATGGTCTATATATATTGACTCCCAGAGGTCTACCATCATTTTAATTTTAATTTTCAATGAATGGAATATTCCACTTTTGTTATCTATTTATCTATGTAATATTTTATTATAATATATATACATATTTATTTATCTACTGTATTAAAATATAAGAGTATACAAAAGTATGCATGTAACAATGTGATGCTATTTTTACATGAACCACTAAATGCAATGAAGGTACCATAAGATGAAAAATAATCAGATAAATTCGTTTTGACCATTTAAATCGCAAAATTACATTTAGTTAAAAATATATTAATTAAAAATGTCAAAATGAATTATTGTAATGCCCTTCTAATGTCAACTTCGGAGACTCCAAAAGAAGGCAGGGGTAAAATTTTTGACATTTCTATTGTTTTTAAAACTGTTTTCCTATCTTCCATACCAAAATTGGGAAAAACATCATAAATCCAGAATAGGACATCTTGTTTACTTCACCATGATATACTTATATCTTGTTCAAAATAATAATACTTTGCTGTTTTGCAAATGTTTTCTAAAATGAGTCAAATTTGACACATTTTCAGGGACAGAATATCCAAATTGCCCTTATCTCATTCTCCTCGTTGTAATAAATCACGACAATGTCCTGAAAAAAAGTGCATTCTTTATTCTTCAAGACCCAGTGATTTAAAATATTGGATTTTCCCCATAACTTTTTTTAAATGATTTTTGAAAAACTTTTGAGATTTGAATACACTTAAAAACTTGAGTATTTCTGAAAATAATCACTCAAAACTTTCCCCCCTTGAGCCAAATCTTAGTATCCATGCTTTGAATGAAATATATGCTAAAATAGAAATGCCTTACCAATCTTAACTTTTTTTGTTTTTATCATATGCCTATCTTCAGCATCTCTGCCATTAGTCAACGAGCAGCTCAATAAAATGATGATGAAGCAAAAAAAGAATTAAAATTCGCCTCCACAGGGTTGTCTACAAAAAACTTAAAAACAATAGGGCAGTAGCTGAGGTGGTCACCATCCATTTCCTCCTGGTGGCACAGAGGGCGAAAAGCAGAATCCTTTACTCCACATTAGCAATGTATGTATTAGCAATACAGTACATCATCCAATGACATCATTTAGTAGTTAAAAATCTGAAATGGTAGATTGAATGAATCTCTTCAATTAGTCATCAAAGCAGTAAACTGAATCTGAGGCAATGCATTGAATAAGGGGTTATTTGCACAAACGTGTGAAGAAAAATGATGAGAACCTTCATTATTCCCTCTGTCACACTAAAGTAAGTTACTCTTGAAAGGCTTGTACTTGCAAAGATTTTCTTTTGTACTTTTGACGACTGCTTGGTGGTCACGGTAGCCTAGTGGTCAAGGTAATGGATTCGTGGTCGGGATGTCATGAGTTCGAGCCTAGTACCGCTGAAGACCCGCCATGTAGGGGAGCGATACATGTTAAATCTGTCGAGAGCTCAAACATCCTCCTGTTGGTATGGTAGTCAGGAGAGTGAGGTACTAGCTCATGTGTCGTCCTCATCGCTTGACCATGGTTCACAATTATGAGGTTCATCGCCAAAAGCCCTTGTGTAGCTGAACAGTGTGACATTAATATTCACTCACTCACTTACTGGATGATTGCTTGAGTTTTGTGACATTAAAAGTGGAATTTTTTTAGAAAAAACTTTAATCAAGTGGAAGCTAGATTTTATCTATCGAACAGAATTACATACTAACTTTAACAAGATAAACTTGCAGGCAACAGCCTAAATTTTATGAAGCCCAGGACCATCATTTCTCCATTTCTTGCCAGAATTTAGCTAAAGGAGTACAGTATTGGAGGTTGTGAATTTCTCCAGTTTATCACAGACAATCTGCCAGGAACATGACTACAAACTACATTCACTATTTAAATGCCCTTGACTCAGGTTTTGAAATTCAACTTGAGAATGTTTTAACCACGGTAATATTACAGTATGCACTTAATTCATATGGTCACGTTGGGAAAAAAACAAGCTAATGTCATATTTAAGAGAGGAACATAATGGAATAGACTCTAAAGTCGATTTTAAAATACAGCTTAGATAATATTCGTTATTTGTAATTGTTTTTTATATTTATTTGAAATATTATTACATATGTTATTTTTTTTATAATTATTATGCAATACAAGTATTCTTATGCATTTTTATTTTATAACAATACGATTATTCTTTTTTATAATTACTATTAAATTATATTATAAGATTATTATACACTGCATATACTATTATTAGTACATGTTACTTTTTATTATATTACATTGATATTCATTATTTATTGATTGATCTTGGTTATTCTCAGTCTCTTCCTATATCCTTCATTTGAAATACATTTCAATGTATTTCCAAACAATTCTTTAAAATTATTGTGTATCATTAAATTACTGCTAGGCCGCTCTATTGGATTCCATTCCAGCAACAAGTGCTGCTTGGCATGATTCCTTTATCGTGCCAAGCTGCGTTTGGCACCATGCCCCAGAATATCAAACTAGTTCCAAATATTCTCCGCACTAAGTAACAGAGCTTCATTTTCCTCATATATTGCACAAAACCCTTTAAAAGCCTACTGTTTTTTTTATTTTATAAGGATTCTGCAACTGGCAATAAAAGTCTTTTAAGTAAATGATACTTCTATCATATGCTTTTGCAAATTCTTTTATAATAAAACTATCTACAAGACTTTGGGTGCTAGTTTGATATACGGGGTAATGGCGTCAAGTGCTTGTTTATGTTTGCCAAGATGGGAGATATCATTACAATATGGTTACCTTGATATTTTTATCATCTGTCCATGTGGTTGCCATGGGGATAACGAATATTAGAAATAACTTTTATTGGTTTTATCCCGCAGTAACCCTATTAATTTCAGACAATTTCTTTAAAAATTTAATCATTTTCAGTGTAATTGTTCTATTGTTTCCGTCTTCTGTTTTATTTTGTGCTATTTTCGAATATGGATATTTCTAATATGAGTGAGTACTAGAATATTTTTTTAAAGAATAAGTGTTGTACAATTAATTATCACTATAAATCGTTCATTTTCAATTTATTTTATGTTTTAAAAATGCTTCATTTTTTACGTTCTTTGTTCGATGAAATTCGTTGAAGGAACTTGCAGTGCAAGTTTTATATTGCAAGCTTTCAGTACTTTGTAATTGATATTCATCATTAATTTTAACATATAGTATGTAATTATTTTATTAATAATGAAATATAAAAATGCAATTCTTACTGTATGTAATAATCATATATAATCTTCGGGGGGTTTTAATATTATTTTTAAATATTATAACATATTTTGATATTTATTTATAACTTTTTGTTGTTTATTTATAGCTATTCTTATGTTATTCATTTATAATTATGATATTTATAATTATGTAATACGAGTATTCTTGTGAATTATTTTTATTTTTTTACAATATGATGCTTATTTTTTTTATAATTCTTTTTAATTATATTTTATGATTATTATATATAATTGTTATTAAATTATACTACATGAATATTATATACAGTTACGATAAAATTCTATTATAACATTATTATATGCTGCTTATAATAATATTATTAGTACATGTTACTTTAAATTATATTATACTAGCTGGTATACCCGTTCTTCGCACGGGTGAACTGAAAAATTAAACACAGATTGAAGGATGAAGTTTTTAATGAGTTAATTTTACGTGAATAGCAAATTAAACAAAAAATGCTTTTTTGCGTAGCTCAGCTAAACAAAAAAAAGAGAGAGAGAGAAATAAAACACCTTTGTTAAATTTTAAGTATGTAGATCTAATAGCTGATAAAAAGGATATTTTTTTTTTATAAATCCACGTAACACTCTTGAGGGTCAATTTTTGAAAATACCTTCCTAAGCTGATCTCTGCTCAACAAAAGAAACACATTGTTAAAAGTTTTGTGTAATGAATGCTTAAAATAGTATAAATAATTTTTATCTGAAAGTATAAAACATTAATATTACTTTCTGTAGTATTTATTTTATGTTAAAATTGTAATAATCGCAAGCAATGCCGTTTATTAAATTATAATGACGATTCAATAAAAAACATAGCGAAATGTTAACTATAGAGTAAAGTTGGCAAATACCTAGCTACTTCCATAACTCGAGCTTTATTAGAGCTTTGTAAGACCCGCCGTGTAGAAGAGATGGATGCACGTTAATACTTTATCCAACTGCATTATGATTTACTGCATTTTTCATACAATATTTTTTTTTTGGATCACTACATTTAAAATTAAGGGATATACATAAACAAAATACTCCACTTTCGAAAATTTAATCCGTTAGAGCTAATAAATTAGAGATATTCCACTGTAAAATTAATTATATATACCGTTCACTTAAAATAAGTAGTCAAATAATTTTCTAAGGTCTTCATTAACATACAAAAAAATAAGACACTTAAATTTTGACAAACTATTTTTTCCGCTAAAATACTCATCATGGAACCCGTGCTGCTATATATCTTGGAAGAGTGGATTTCAAAGAATATTCCTTCTAAGTTGGTGTGATGTGGTAGTTAGGAGAAGAGGGTGCTAGCTCAGGTGTCGTCCACGTCACTCGACCATGGTTCAAAATTACGTGATCCATTGCCAAAAGCCCTCATGTAGCTGAACAGTGCGACGTTAATATTCACTCGTTCCAAAAGATACAGTACAGTAGTTTTAATTATTTTTATACTTAAAAATGCAATATCTGCTTATTCAATTAAAATTATAGTGTTATAATTAACTACTAACCACAAACAAATTTTGAAAATTTGTCCAAATGACGCAGTGTGAAAGAGAAAGTTTATTTACTTTAAGTATCAGAACTGATAAAAGCATTTATTTGGAAAAAAGATCAATTTCTTACTACCAAATGTGCATAATAAAATGTTAAAAAAAAACATTAAAATAAAGAGAGATTTATAACAACCTCTCCCTTCAAAACTCAGTTTGATTCTGAAATAAAAAAAATAGGCATATCAGAGGAATTAATTAGAAGCGAGCACCTTGCGTAGCCAAAAGGTTTTTCACAAACAAAAGATAGATATATGCAGACGTGGTTTTTTTTTTTTTTTTGCAGCGCATGCCAGAATTGCTAGCAGATGACAGAATTTTTTCCTACTTACTTGAGAAATTATCGTTATATTTTGGACACTTCATACAATATCTTTATAAATTATAGTCTATGCTATAAATTATAGCCTATGTGCTATTCTGATGTATAAGCTATATTACTGTAAAGTTTCATTAAAATCCATTCAGTAGTTTTTGCATGAAAGACCCACAAAGATACTCCCAAACTTTCGAATTTATAATATATATTAGATTGATATTCACTATTTATTGCTTGATATAGGTTATTCTCAATCTCTTTCTATGTCCTTCAGTTGAAATACATTTCAATGTATTTGAAAACAATTCTTTAAAATTATTGTGTATCATTAAATTACCACTCTAGGCCACCATATTGGATTCCATTCCAGCAACAAGAAGCACTGCTTTGCACCATTACTCCGCATATCAAACTAGTTCCAGAATTTGGGTACTTATGTATTAACGTCACCACAGAAAATTTATGTAGCTCGAATCACACCCTAATATCATATCAGCAAAAGAATCCCCCCTACCAAAAATATTCTGATGCGATTTATTTGGAGAAAAAAAAAACCAATCAGTCACATTATGGTAAAAAGTGACACAATTCGTATGGTGCACATTTGACTATGGTGACATTACAGGAATGTGTAACAAAAAAATAGTAAATAGCAGAATTTGTAAATGTACTGGGTTTCTTTGTAATAAAGGGTTGTCTCCGGTCACTAAGCTTCTTGGTGAAGAATAAGTCAATAAGAAAGGTTGCAAAAATTTCTCCAGTTCAAAATGCTAGGAAACACGAGTCTCCCCGTTTTCTAAAAGTGGGATATAAAAATCAAAGACAGGAATTTTATTTAACCTTCACCAAAGCATTGAAATAGGATCGAGTTCCTTGGAATTGGCAAGATTTGTAACGTGAAAAAATATTTGCAAAATATTTTATTTCTACAACTTTCCAAACATTAATTATTAAAAACAAAAATCAAACATAAATCCTAAAAATATAAACCACATACATGCAGAAAAAAAATTAATCTATTTCATTCTACATATGAAAAAAAAAATTAACTGCTCATGTATTACGCTACTGACCATTTCATCAAATTAAAAGATGTTGCTAAATTACGTGATTTGTAGCCCAACAGTGAAAACTGTTCCCGAGCATGAACAAACAGAATATTCTTGTTTAACCATGAAATCGAGAAAAAAAAATTAACAGTCAGTTTAATACTTTAACAACTAAAAAATTTACCTCTTTGTACTGGATGAATAAAAAATAATCATACACTAATAAAAAAAAAAGTACTTCGCAGCCAAAAATTCATTTGAATCCTTATTAAAAATTATGATAGTAAAAAAAAACAATGATAAAAATGAAAAACGGAAAAATGATACAAATAAAGAAATCTTGTCCAGATATATCAGTAGGTTTTCAATAACATCTTGAAACCAAAAAGTTAATGTAATAAATTCAAATAATTGTAACAAAGGAGCAAGAGAAAAAAAACCAACTTATGATTACAAAATGTAGTGAGAATGATGGAACAAAGGAAAATTAGAAGTGAGAATGATGATAGAAAGTATATAAACTATGTCCCAAAATTGCCAGATTTAGACTTACATCAAAAAGAATAAAACGTTCGGCATTTTCTTTGTAGCATTCAAATAAATACTTTAACTAAACAAAATAAATAATAAATAAAGCAAGCAACAGTATTAAAAGAAAAGAAATTGTTTCACTAGAAACAACACTTTCACTGGTAGAAGGCAGGAGAAAGCTATAAATCAGAAGCGACATTTGTTGCCAGATAAAAATTACTTATCTCCATCTGACCGCTGATACTGACAGATAAAAGGAACCCTTAAGGCCAGAAAAGTAATGCTGGATTTTGTTGGAGACACTCAAGTCTATAATCTGCAAACTAGATGGGTTACTTTTATATTTTTGGCCTCTTAAGGAAAATCGCCAAGTTTATCGTTGGCTTAATGGAGTATAATCGCAAACAGTCGGCGCCAAGTGGGTAATCACGTGACACTGGTGGTAACAATTACACGGGCTTATTCATTACCGTGGTTTAACCTATATGCAAGTTGTTGACCTTCCTTTGGTTTAATTTTATCTAATTAAAAACATATGATATCATTGTATATTTTGTATTATTTTAGTGAGAAGTCTTCAACATTCCAGGTTGAAACCAGTTCATAATGCACCAAAATCTCAAAACAGAGCGAGTATCATTCAAATGTGACTGTCCGTCTATTAGATCTTCTTAAGTCTGACTACGTCACTGAGATAGAAATTGAGCGGTTCTTCCGCAACATAAATAGTCCGAAATACACAATTACACCTTATAAAGAGAATACATAAAAAATGGGGTTTTGATATAAGTTTTGGGCTCTTTTCAGAATAGACATTTTGATCCAGTCATAGAATAATATTCTGAGTATAGTTGAAAAATTAAAATACCAGAAATTTGTTTGTATAAACACTCAAAAAAACAGTTCTTTTACATTTATGATTATTTTTATTTTTTTAAGAAAATTTTCCAATTTTCTTTTGAAACAATTAGTATATTTTTTTAAAGTTAGGAAATCTTGCTGTTTAAACCTACAATAAAAATTGCTGAAAGTTATTCAAATAGTATTGGATAAATAAACCTAATTTTTATAAGGGTTTTTCAGAAAGTCTTCAATAACTGGGGTTTTCTGACACTTCAAAATGCGCAAAAACGCCGAACAGAGCGAGTATCATTCAAATGTGGCTCTCGTCTATTAAATCTTCTTACTTCTGGCTATGTTACACAGTTAGAGTAACACGAAGTAATTTAGAGTTAGAATTAAGTGGTGGTTCAAAATTTCTAATCTGAAAAAAGCCCAAAACTTATGTCAAAAATCCATTTTTTATGTATTCTCTTTATAAGGTGTAATTGTGTATTTCGGACTATTTAATGTTGCGGAAGAGTTACTCTCTCGTTTACTCTATATCAGTGATGTAGTCAGACTTAAGAAGATCTAATAGACGGACAGTCACATTTGAATGATACTCACTCTGTTTGGAGATTTTGGTGCATTATGAACTGGTTCCAACCTCGAATATTGAAGACTTTTCGAAAAAACTATTCATAAATAAATAATGTCTTAGAAATTAAACTGCTACATGTCTCTCTTTTATATTAAAAATATGATCTTCAAAGAAATATTAATTATTTTTTATTTTAGACTAACAATTTTTTTTTAAATTTCAGGTAACTGCATCTTAAGTAACAAGATAAGTATCATGTGTGTGGAAAAGGAAAGACCGATATATTTATCTTCTTTATTTATATATTCTACAGATTTCAAGGAAAAAGAACAGAAAATATGTAATTTTCAGAGTAATGCAAATTCGTATTTATTTCCTACATACACCGTCGGAACTCCTTTCTTGTCATATACAAATCTCAGAGGAATTTCTCCAGATTCGATAATAAAGCCTCATTTAAAAAGCTCATGCACATCACTTCACGAAAAAAGTAATTTTAGCATGGGATCACTTATAGGCTGGGGTGGTTCTGTTGATAATCGGCCATCAGCTTTTGATAGGCCCTCAACAATCGGATGTTTTCCCTCTACAATGGAACACGACACGATGCAAGTTGGATATTCAAGGATTCAATCTAAGGATATAACGTTTACATAAATATACTGGAGCTTCATTGCATGCATCATAAAGCATTTCGTATATTGATTTTTTGGATATTTATGGTTTTTTTTTTATTATTTCATTTTATGAATAAATGAGTTTACTTAGTGAAGATCTTGTCGAAATGTACTGTAAACTAAAATAAACAGAATGCCAGCATGTACATTGCATAAAGTTTTTATTATTATTGATTGGTTTTTATAACCGGCAAAAGCGGGATCTCTCTCCAAAGCAAAACGCGTTGAGAATCGCTTCTGGTACTGAACCGACTCTCATCCGTAAAGAGGAAACGACTCCATTGATCAGTTGTCCAGTTTGTGTGCTCTCTGCACCACTGTAAACGGTGGCGTCAGTGGTCAACTTTCAACGGGAGGCAGCGTTCAGGACGGCGGGTGAATAGGCCCCCTTTGTGAAGGCGTCTGGCCACAGTAAACCACGACACTTGTCGCCCCGTTGCTGTAGAGAGTTGCTGATCAATGATGCTTGCTGACTGCCGTCGGCCTCTTTTCGCCTGCAGGATGATATATCGGTCCTCCCCTGCAGTTGTCGTCCTCGGGCGGCCACCACCAACCTTTCTAACAGCTGCACCTGTGGTTTGGAACGCTTTCCAAGCGCGCGAAACGACACTTTTGTTGATTCTGAACTCTGCAGCTACACTGGTGACGGTACGCCCCTCCTCCAGCTTTCCGATCATTCTTCCACGTGTGAAGTCGTCCAGGTGATTTCTTCTAGCCATACTTCACGAACTGACTCACTGGCACTTGCAACGAATATGTTGAATTGCGTCTCCGTCCTTCATTTTATTCTACTGTTGAACACTACGCGCCGACATCACGCGTTTTGCGTACGCTCACGTCGCTTCTGACGTTTGGTTCCTGATATTTGCATATGCATGACGTTTCTACTGACTTACTTGCTCACTGTACTGATCTCCAGACATCCTTTTCTGCAATTTCATGGCTATCTGCTAAATTTTTACATTGTTGCTTAAGTTTTGCACACCAGTGTACATGCCAAATGGCAACAGTGGCAAAACTGCATTACTATGTCATGTCCGTCCTTCTTGTCTGGGCCTAGGCCTGTCACCAATGACCAATGTTATTCATTTTGTTTAAAGATGGCAGTCAGCTGAGTCGGTTTGTGTCTAGGTTTATGAGATTGTGACTCCCACACATTTGTTTGTTACGTGTTACCGTTTGTACGAGTATTTGACAGCGTATTCTATACACTGTCTACTTTAAAGGGTCACAGGTGGAACCTACTTTTCTCATATGCAGCAGTGTATGCTGCTGTGTGCCGACATGCATCATGTGGCAACGTATCAT
This sequence comes from Trichonephila clavipes, assembly GCA_019973935.1. Lineage (NCBI taxonomy): Eukaryota > Metazoa > Arthropoda > Arachnida > Araneae > Nephilidae > Trichonephila > Trichonephila clavipes. The sequence goes on from BMAU01021191.1 coordinate 37,674, forward strand.
ATTTCTTATTACATTCTACATCAGAAAAACTTTGGCCAATCAGATCACCTGATCTTATTCAACAGAATTTTTTTCCTGTTGTGATATGAACTTGAAGGATAGAGAACTAAGAAAACTATATAGATATTTATCTTTAACCCTCCAATTGGACAGAACGGATTTTTCCGCCCTACTAGAGAGGCTTCGAAAATGGACTGCACGGATTTTTCTGCCTTCAAGTAACGTTTTCAAAAGCGGATTAGCCGCACTTTTCTGAAATCCTTTCCCCCTTTTAAGGTTTAACATCTTGAAAGATAATGAGGGACGGAGGAAGCAACACAGCAGAAGTTTTATGGCTCGCAGGGAACCCCGTGTTTTGACCCCCCAATCGTAAAAAATCGGGGAGAAATTTCTTTACAACCCAAAAAGTGTTTCTTTGCTAGCTTGTATTTTAAAAGTTTCCAAAAGTCCCAACGCATAAGTAAAATATGTTACAATTCCCTTTTGGTTTCATATTAATTTCAAACTGTAACAAGTTGGAGCGTGTGTCAAGGCAATCTGCTATTTTATATAGTTAGACAAATTATCTTTTTTTAAGTATATTCTTTGGCTTCATTTTTCTTATTCAAAGCTTTCAGTTTTTGAAACATGATTATTTTATTATAAGATACCGAAAAAATTAATAAAACATCAAACTCTTTAAAATTTGGAACCTTTTCAATTTTCCAACCACTAAAAATGAATAAATTTAAACTTCATCAAATCATTTGAAACATTTTCTTACACTTTGATAAAAATAATAACGAAAAAAAAAAACTAATTAAGATTTATTAGTTTTTTTTTTTAGATTTCAAAGCCCAAGATTTCAGGGAAGTTTAAGTACAGTGCCTGGTTATATATATTGTTAAAATACACCAAATTATATTTGAATTTTAAGTGCTTGAACTTCAGTTTACATCAAAGACAACATGAATGAAGATTTTCACACATTTTTTTATAACTTGAATGTTTTAATAAATGGTAATCAAAAATATACGGAAACATTTACAGTAGACATTTATGCATATAAATAAACATAAAAATCAATTTTAAATTCGAGCTATTGAAAAACATTCGAATTATATATTGTTCAAAAATATCTATTTATACAAAATACCTCAACATTTATCTTTTTTAAAGGCTAACTGAATAAGTAATTAAAATCTGGATATGTTTTGAAATCTCGACCTTATATAAAGCTAGAAATTTTATGTTAGAAATTCCATTTGAAATTTCGAAAAAAAAAATGCATCGTGCAGTTAAAAATTATTTACCATAAGTTTTAGCAATTGAGTATAATAAAAATTTCAAATTTTATTATATAGCTTCTTTGGTATCTTATAATATATTTCGGCCGCGGTAGCCGAGTGGTATAGGTATCGGAACGTGGCTTGCTTTGTCACGAGTTCGAGCCCAGTACCACTAAAGACCCGCCGTGTAGGGCAGCGATGCACGTTAAATCTGTCGAGAGCTGAAACGTCCTCCCGTTGGTGTGGTGGGGTAGTAAGGAGAGGGGGGTGCCAGCTCAGGTGTCGTCCACGTCACTTGACCATGGTTCAAAATTACGTGGTCCGTCGCCAAAAGCCCTCGTGTAGCTGAACAGTGCGACGTTAATATTCAATCATTCATTTAATATATTTCGAAGATTTCAAACAATTCGGTTGAAAACCGCATGCTAAGAGCAAAAAATATACTAAAAAATTGATGAATATACAATTACAATTAATTCTTACATAGAGAAGCAAAACTGAGAAGCTAAAGCGTAGGAATAAAAAATTTTGAGTATATCTGAAGTAGTTTTCGAAATATTTATTTTGAAGTTTAGAAAATTTGTGTGCGTTATGTTATACTTGATATCAATTAAATGGTTAAAATAATGTGTGTTAATATTAGTCATGTAATCGTTTGATGACACATTCATATACTAATAAAAATTATCATGGTCATTGATGCGAATGTCAAGAATTTTATGTAATTTTAAATTCAGACATTAAGATATTAATGTAGAAAATATAAAACGACCATCTAAAATACATGAAAAATGCAGTCTGCTATAAAATGATCTTGACAAACAAAATCCGGCATTTTCACTTACTATGGCAGAGCCGGCTTAGTCAGGGGCGATCTGGAAAAACAGAGAGAACCGCGGTTTTGATGGATGCCACTCTAGCTTTTAAAGCTCCCAGGAAAAATTATATATATATATAAATTACAAATGCAAAAATAAATCTTGTAATTTTCCATACATTTTTATAACAACGAATTATGGAATTGGCTTCCAATACATTGTTGTGTTTGACAATATCTAAGGTAACCAACCCTACTTTAGATAGATTTGTACTACTTTTTCGTAACCGTATTCCTTTTAAAACTAATTCGTGCAGCCAAAATACACCTTTTGTACCCTTAAAAATTTATGTTTTAACTATAACGGTTAATTTTAATTTATGCAACTTGTGAAATGTTCATTATTAACCATTTCCGTCTAAACAGTTTACATGAAAAAAAAAGTTTGGACTCCCTCATTCATTAGGGATTTATATAAGATTCTAACATTAAATTTTATTTTTCACCGAATAGGATTGAGTGGAAGTGTATAGTGCTTCCACACCACAGTTCTGGGGTTCTATTAACGGGCTGCGCAAGGTCGACTCTGCCTTTCATCCCCGCTACATTGCGTCGATAAATGAGTACCAAGCTTGCTTCGGGTCTTAAACACTGAAGGTCTCTCTTCAGACAGACCACCAAATCGGAACATCTGTTCATGCACCTCAGCGTCCAATGGTCACGTGTATTATGATGGGCACAGTACTTCCTGGCCCTCATGGATTGTTGTGCTTCTGAGTTTGAGTCTTAAGTTTGAGGATTACCTCACTTTGGGGATACCCCTTAGATAAACATGTATTTCCACTCATTTGCAATTAAACATATTTCTTTCAATTACGTTTATTTCAGAAGGAAGTTTGATTTTTCAAATGTATTTGCTTAATAACATGTATATTTGTGTATTATATTAAAAATTTGATCAGTCCAAAATTATATGTTTTATCTCCTCTAAAAGCTTTAGGATTTTACAACTGATCTTACAATCCATATACGTTTTATAGTAGTATATTTAAAAATGATAAGGACATTTTTACGACTGTGTGAGCTGTTATGCCTCGTTTATAAATATAAAAAATTGCATTCAGCTACAGTTTTTAAAATGTACAGAAATAAATGGAGCAACAGGATACTTACATATTATGAATATTTTTGACTGCAGTAAGATATATTTATATTTCAGTTTCTTTACAATTTGAATAGAAGTTGTAAGCCACATTTTGCGAATAGTTTGATACTGAGTATAAACCCATAGGATGTTTAATATTGTAAAGTGTTTTACTTTGATACCAGCACACATTAAAATAAGGCTCATTTGCAGTTATATGATCAGCTTCAGTGATATTTAAATTTTAAAAAATAGTCTACACGTACGAAAACATTCTTTCACAACCACACACTACATCTCATACTATATCTTCCCTACAGCAGGAAATATTTGTGTATACTGAAAAATTTAATACATGATACATTTCCAAGTGTTAAATTTGTTTTTAAAATTTGGTATGAATACATTGTGGAACTGTCGGTTAACTTCACTGAACAAAATTGTTTTAAGTGTACTGTTTTGAAAGACAAGATTAATTAGGGAGAACTTTTCTCACAATAGAATTTGTAATGACTGAATTGTGTGAAAATGTAGTTATCGATGTGTGACATTTTTCCTTGTAATAAAAGAAACAGAAAGATAAGAAATTTAACTTGAGTAGAAAATGGTTAGAAGACTGTCATGCGCATTTGAAGTATATCCCCCATTAAAATTAAAAATTATTGACTGAATGTGTGTTATGTCCATCACAAATGCCGATGTAAAAAAGGAATTTTTATTTAATACAAGAAGTTCGAAAAAGAGAACACTAGGAAGGAAAATTTAAAATTTTCCGAAAAATATTCAGTTAACATAAAAATATCTTTTATATGATTTTAATTAAAATAAATTAAAAGTATTGAAATCCTTTTTTATGCTATTTTAAATTAAAAATATAACTGAATAGAGAAAATCGGTTTTATTTCATAAATATAATCATTGTATGTAATATTTATTGTGTTATTGTTTAAAAATGAGTTAGGGCCTTTGCTCTTTTACCTCATTACTTTTAAAAAAACAGGAAAGTGAGCGCGTTTTCTTACTCTCATATTCAAAAATGAATACAGGATGCTTTTTTCTGGTTCAAATCGCAATACCAAATATATATATTTTAATTTTAAAAAATGACAGAAAAATAAATTTTCTTTGAAGAAAATATAATTATTTTTCAACTTCTAACATACTATTTATTTCATTTTTTCCTCTTTTTTTTACCTTTCATTTTTTAATTTTACTGTGACTGAACATATAGGAGAAAGAAACACCGGATTCCACTACGCATTCAAAGAAGATTGCGCAAGGCAACTTAACAGCTAGCTGTAAACGATTGATCTCTTGGTTCTTACTTTTGAAAGGGACCGAACTGGGTCGTAAAATTTTCCCCGTTCGACCTCCCAAGTTCTAAAAGGGGGAAAGGAAAAAAGTCTGTTGTATTTTTGAAGGGAATCGCAAAATAAGAGTTAAACGCTTTCGGAATAACTTTTCAGGTGGAAGGTGTCCAGTTAGAGGGTTAATGTGTTCAGAATAGCTAGAAAAAAATTAAGTAATCAGTTCATGGAAGAAAATAGTTTATGAAAATTTGAAAGCATGCTTCTTGAGGTATAAATTGGGTGTGTAATCGAATATATATATCCAATTCATTCATATATATATATATATATATATATATATATATATATATATATATATATATATATATATATATATATATATATATATATATATATACTAGCTTGTATACCCGCTCTTCGCACGGGGGAACTGAAAAATTAAACAACACAGATTGAAGAATAAAGAAGTTTTTAATGAGTTAATTTTACGTGAATTGCAAATTAAACAAATAAAGCTTTTTGCATATCTCAGCTAAACAAAAAAAAAAAAGAAAGAAAGAAAGAAAAACACCGTTGTTAAATTTTAAGTATGTAGATCTAATAGCTAATAAAAAGGATTTTTTTTTTTTATAATTCCCCGTAATACTCTTGAGGGTCGATTTTTGAAAATACCTCCTTAAGCTGATCTCTGCTAAGCAAAAGTAACACATTGTTAAAAGTTTTGTGTAATGAACGCTTAAAATAGTGTAAATAATTTATATCTGAAAGTGTAATACATTAATATTATTTTCTGTTGTATTTATTTTATGTTAAAATTGTAATATTCGCAAGCAACGCCGTTTCTTAAATTATAATGGTGATTCAATGAAAAACATAGCGAAATGTTAACGATAGAGTCAAGTTGGAAATTGTCTAGCTATTTTCAAAGCTCGAGCTTTATTAGAAAGTTGTAAGACCCGCCGTGTAGGGGTGCGAAGCACGTTAATACTTTATCCACCGCATTATGATTTACTGCAGTTTTTTTCATACAATATTTTTTTTTGGATCACTACATTGAAAACTAAGGGATATACATAAACAAAATACTCCACTTTGGGAAATTTAATCCGTTAGAGCTTATAAATTAATTAAGGATATTCCACTATAAAATTAATTATATGCACCAGTGGTTCTCAAACTTTCACTATTGGCGATTCAATTTTCTCTCTCTCTCTCTCAATCATAATTTTTATCCTGCCTCCCTCCCAAAAATAATAATGTATTGAATGCAATAATAATACACTCTTTGGCGCTAAAGCTACAATACGATCGTAATTATAAACCGTACAAATTAACAAGATATGTATTAAATTTTGTATGTATTACTTTCAAATAATATATATTTTTAATTATTTTTTTTTTTTTTTTTTTTACTTTTTAGTTTGATTCACTATAAAAGCGTGTTTTTTAGTTTATTTTAAATCTATAATTTATTTTATAATTATTTTTACTATACACGATAAAAATCACAATTCCAGTGAATAATTTAACTAAGAAAAGATATACTTACCTCTTTTCAAGGACTTTTCAATTTTTCTTTGATAATTTGAAAAAAAAATCCAATAAAACTAAAGAAAATATTCCAAATGTGCGTGTCGTTAATAAAGGACATAAATCACAGACACTTTTCGCCCACAATACAGGAACGTTATTTTCCAGCAAAACTGTCATATTTTGCTCACGTTATTGTAGTTTTGCTGTCGTTTGATGATCTACAAATAGCATTTTGAACTTTTTCTTCCTTGTGTCTTTTTGACAAGGTGAAGTGCTACATTTAGGCAGCATTTGAAAATTTCAATTCAACTGAATCCTTTCATGTCTATCACTTTTCTCATATTTACTTTCTCTATCTTGATTAATATGCATTATTTCAGCAGGTTCTTCAATTGCTTGATCAGTTTCAACTTCCTTCAATAGAGATCACAGATGCCCATTTTTTTATATTCTATTCATTTTCATTTATAAACCATAATAATCGTACAACAGAGCAATCAAAACCACAAAATTGTTCATGGGGGGGAAGTATAGCATGTTCTAAAAAACAATTGTGTAAAACGTTTTTCATTATGCATTATATGTTTCAGAATACTCGTAAAAATACATCTTGGCCAAATAATCCTTCAAAGGGCTCAATATGCTTATCCATATATCATAAAACTCCTTCACATGGGAAAAAAAAAGCAACAGAAAAATATGATTTACAACTTTCCTAAAAGAAAAAGAGACGGGGTAAAAAATACCAGTAAGTTTGAAAATCAAATATATGATAATCAAAAGTAGTATTTTAGGGGTTAAAAGAGACGTAATAAAAAATCTCTCATCGTGGGATTATAGTAAAGCAAACAAAATGTCTTTTTTTATTTGGTTATAGGATCAAAGATAGCTAATGAGCGTTTAAAGTGGAATCTTTTATTTTTGATGATCACCAGATGATAAAAATAAATTATATCAGTGTAAATGTGTATTTTTTATTATGTCAGAGAGAATTTGTTTTACTTCATTCCTAAAAATTACTTTTTTAAACCTTTTATTTTTAATATGCTTGCGCCCCCTCGAAGGATTACCACGCCACGCCCCCCACAGTTTGAGAAACACTGAAATACACCGTTCACTGAAAATAAATATTCAAATCGTTTTCTAAGGTCTTCATTAACATACACAAATATAAGACACTTAAATTTTGACATTAACTATTTTTTCGGGGCAAAAATAATAATCTTTGCAATCCGCTGAAAACGTCGTCAGCTGAAAACGCAATATCTGCCACAAAACTATTCGCCTTCCCCGCTGAAATACTCATCATAGAACTCGTGCTGCCATATATCTTGGAAGAATGGATTTCAAAGAATATTCCTGCAAAGTATTGGTACATTATTCCTTCTAAGTTGGTGTGGTGTGGTAGTTAGGAGAAGAGGGTGCCAACTCAGGTGTCGTCCACGTCACTTGACCATGGTTCAAAATAACCTGGTCCGTTGCCAAAAGCCCTCGTGTAGCTCAACAATGCGACATTAATATTCACTCACTCACTCACTCCAAAAAATACAGTACAGTAGTTATAATTATTTTTATACTTAAAAATGCAATATCCACCTATTCAATTAAAATTATAGCGTTATAATTAACTACTAACCACAAGCAAATTTTGAAAATATGTCCAAATGATGAAGTGTGAAAGAGAAAGTTTATTTACTTTAAGTATCAGAACTGATAAAAGCATTTATTTGGAAAAAAGATCAATTTCTTGCTACCAAAAATGTACATAATAAAATCATTAAAAAAAAACATTTAAATAAAGAGAGTATTATAAAAACCTCTCTTCAAAACTTAGTTTTATCCTGAAATAAAAAAATTAGGGATTATGCTGATCACAGGAATTAATTAGAAGCGAGCGCCTTGCGTAGCCAAAACACAAAAAAGGTTTCCTCACAAAAAAAAGATAGATATATGCTGTCGTGGGCTTTTTTGCAGCGCACGGCAGAATTGCTTTCAGATTGCAGAATTTTTTCCTGGTTACTTGACAGATATCGTTATATTTTGGACACTTCACACAATATCTTTATAAATTATAGCCTATGCCAGTGTTTCTCAAACTGTGGGGCGCGCCCCCCTGGGAGGGCGCGATAACCTTACGAGGGGGCGCGAGCATATCGAAAATAAAAGATTTAAAAAAATAATTAGTTTACTGGAATGAATTAAAACAAAATACTTTCAGACATAATTAAAAAATGCATTTTCACTCTGATATAATTTATAAGCGCGCGTGCGCGATATTCAGTCATCAAAAATAAAAACTTCTTCAATACCTAATTAGCTATCTTTGATCCTATAACCAAATAAAAAAAACTTTTATTTGATTTGCTGTAATCCCATGATGAGATATTTTTTTATTACGCTTTCTTTTTGAAACTAACATACTACTCTTTCAGAGAAAAAACAGATCCCAGACCCAGAATCGAAAAAATTTAGAACATAAAAAATTCATCACTGTCATTATTTTTGAAATACTGCACATTATAGCTGTAATCTGTTCGACCTTCTAAGTTATTGGTACAGTTAGTTATGACCTCTCTCTTATGTGTTTCTCTGTTGCGCTTTTTTCCATGCAAAAGAGTTTTATGATGTTTGGAAAACGACGGAGAGCAAGCACTATGAAGAATTACTTTTCCCAGACATATTTTTATTAGTATTCTCAACGTATAAAGCATAACGAAAAACGTTTCACACAATTTTTTAGCAGTAACATACATATTATCATAATGAATATACTTAAAACCCGGAAGTGGTCGAGCGGGATACACAGATTTCGAAATCGTTAGTTCTGGCAAAATTGTTTATTTGTTACCAAAGAAAAATTGAAAAGTCCTTGAAAGTAGGTAAGTAAACTTTCTCTTAATTAATTAGTGCTGCGCAGAATATTTTATAACTAATTAATTAATACTAAATTAAGAACAAGTTTAATAAGTATTAACGACTTCCATGAGCTTCTCTTGGAAAGCAAAGTTTTTTAAGGAATGCTTATGATTAGAAATTGACCCTCTGAGTTCTTTTTCAATATTTAGCAGATATCTATATTTTGTCTTCTAAGCAGCCACCGCATTTTGCAATATGTTCAATTTAAAAATTAGTGAAAGGAAAAATAACATAATAATTATCCTATTATTTTTTTTTTTTTTTTGCTTAAAAGTAGTATACAAAATTTAATACTTATGTTACTAATTTGTATGGTTTATAATTAAGATCGCCTATTGTAGCTTTAGCGTCAAAGTGCATTATTATTGCATTAAGTACATTATTAATGTATAAGGGGGGCGCAATAAAAATTGTGATCGAAAAGGGGGGCGCCAGTATTGAAAGTTTGAGAAGCACTGGCCTATGCTATAAATTACAGCCTATGTGTTATTCTGATGTATAAGCTATATTACTGTAAAGTTTCATTGAAATCCATTCAGTTGTTTTTGCGTGAAAGACGGCCAAACATCCTCACAAACTTTCGCATTTACAATATATATCTAGATATATGTAACGTATCGTAGTAGCGTTGGCCGGTGTTGGTTCTTGTCATATCTGATTTATTGAAGACATCTTTAGAATTGAGTTTCATCTTTTATTTTGAAGTACACATAGTGTAACTGGTCAATCACTTTATGTTTTACATCTATTTGTTAGAAACACGTAAGCAGATACATATAACAGAAGCGACATCTTGACGGACAAAACACAAAGACAAACATAGAAAGCGTTGCAGCAGGCTGATTACATGATGAAGGCAGGTAGACAAAAGAGATACGTGTAAAGTTCATAGAGTACCTGTTTTTTTCCCGCAGGGAAACTTCACCTCCAATCATTGAGAAGCTTTGGGTGAGCATTGCTTTGGCTTTACCTTAGCCCAGAACTGCATTTATCAGTATGAAATTTATGACAAAAGAGATGTGACGACTTACGCGTCTTTTCTTTAACAAGTCCTTTGGGTTCTTTGGACCAGAATTAATGGCAACTCTTTTGCAACCAAATCCAAGAAACGAGAAGTGAAGAGATGCAAACAATATAGGATAAATATAGGATCTTAGAGTAAGCGTGAGGGCAATGATGGCAAGGTAATGGTAGTGTAAAGGAATGTTCGACAATTAACGTGCGTTGTGGTATTGGATGATTATTGAAGTTCGCTGTTCAAAGATTCAAGTTCTACGTGTTGTGGATAAACATATTGGTGAGCGATTAGAAGTTAAAAGTAAAGCTATTTACCACTATAGATCAAGACAAGTTGATTACAGAATATTATAAGGTAGGATTAATTACTTATTATTATTATTATATTTGAAGATTAGGCGGTCCAATTATTGAGATAGGTCTGAATTATATTGTGCGTTGCGTATTGCGTCATAGTAGATTCTCTCATTCTTTAATAAGATTATATTTGTTCAAAGTTTAAGTTGAATATCTTAATAAAGTCATATTAAGATAATGTTTGATTCTAGTTCTTACGTTAATCCTACACCTCTAGCTCACGCTGATACTTCGAGGGATGTACTTCCAAGGGGAGGTACATCACAATGGCACCCAACTAGGTTTAATCTATATGACCCCGAGATGAGAAACGCGAGAGGATTTAATGTTTGGCCAGAAGTATATTTTTCTGGGTCGGAGAACGTCACCGAATTTTTAGAGGGTATAGATAACCAAATTAAATTACTTGAAATACCTAGTGACTTATCGTGTGCGTATTTAAAAGGTCATCTCATTGGTAGAGCCCTGGATTGGTACCAAATATTCGGATCGACGTTAGTGCAAAATACTGCCACGGACTTCACACAGCTGAAAGCAGCATTGTCGAAAGCATTCCCTGCCATCCAAAATAAAAAGGAGTTGGAGACCCGGTTTTACGCGTCTCAGCCAAGACAGAACCAGGAGCCGACAGATTTTGTTTACGATTTGCTCAAAACACATAAAAAGTTAGAACTGGGGATGTCTGAGAAAGCCCTTGTAGATCATATTTTCGTTAGACTTGAGCCGCAAGTCCAAGACTATGTAGAGGTTCGTAACCCGCAAACCACGATCCAATTATTAGAAGTATTAGCTGAGTTTGAGGAAAGATATTTGTGCAAGGCAACATTGGGTTCGAGAAATAGTAATAACGTAGAAGGACGAGGTCGGAATGAGCGTAGGATGTCTAATGTTGGTAATAATCGAGGAAATTGCAGAAATTCTGAAATGGTACATAGACCAAATAATGGTAGAAATTATTATAGAGGTAGCAATCAGAACAACCGTCAAGGGAATCAGCGGTTCGAGAGCAGGAATAGGTTTCAAAACGATGATCGCAGATTTAACGATAGGGGATATCAATTTAGAAATCGAGATCAAAATGACGATTTTAGTAGAGGGGATCAAAGAAATAGGAGTTCGAGTGAAAATTTTAGTCGAAGCACTAGAAAACAAATGGGACGTTTAAATGTTTTGAAAGTGAACGATATTAAAGGTGATCAGACGCAGTCGATAAATCAGTCACCGATTAAACTTTCAGCAATATGTATGTCTCCGGTAGAACTTCCGTATGTTCCTATTTTATTAGACGAAACTTTTACGAAAGCGTTATGGGACACTGGAACGGAGAAGTCATTTATATCGGAAGAGACATACCAAAAATATTTTTTTTATAAACAAGTAAAGAAATCGAGTGCTCAGGTGATCACGGCGCAAGGAGCTAAATGTCGAAATATGGGAGTTGTGGAATTAAATATTCGAATACGGGATTTCGAAAAGCCTTGGTTGTTCCATGTGTTGGCAGATTTAGAATACCCATGTATTCTCGGGATAGACTTCATAGGTGGATCAAAGATCATTTTGGACTTTGATCGAAAATCTTTGGTGATTCCAGATTCGCAGATTAATAAAGTGGTTAAAACGGTTGAAATAGAAAAAGTAGAAATAGATCTTTCTAAGACAAAACTAGAAGAAAAACAGAAACGAGAATTACAAGATTTGTTTAATAGTTTTCAAGGATTGTTTTCAGATATACCAGGGCTTACGCATTTTTTATATCATGAGATTGACACGGGAGATAATCCGCCAGTTGTTTCTCGTCCGTACAGATATGGTAGTCTTAAACAAAAAATTCTCGATTATCATGTTGACAAAATGTTCAAAGATGGAACTATAATTACCATTCAGTCCCCGTACGCGTCACCAGTGCTGTTATGTAGAAAGAATAATGGGTTACACACCACCGGATAATCCGGAAGCATATAGATTTGCTGTTGATTATCGGAAGCTAAATGCGATCACGAAGTACCCTAGGTATCCTTTACCACTAATAGACGATTTAATAATGAACATACCCCACACAAGCATAATGTCTGCCCTGGACCTTCGGTCGGGATATTTTCAGATGGCGGTGAAACCAAGTGATATAGTTAAAACCGCGTTTGTCACGAAAAATGGTACCTATGCATTTCGCAGAATGCCCTTTGGCTTGTCAGGGGTGGCTCCTAATTTTCAGAAAGCTATTGATATAATTCTCAAACCCGTGATAGGCAAGTTTGTGAGTGTTTACATGGATGATGTTATCATATCATCTCCATCTTTCACTCAACATGTTAAACATTTGAAAGAAGTTTTTCGATTATTACATGAGGCGGGGTTAACATTAAATAATTAAAAATATTTGGGTTTAATTATTAATAAGGAGGGAATTAAAACTGATGAAACAAAACTTCAAGCTATAGTTTAAATGAAACCTCCGCATAACTCCAAAGAGGTGTCGAAATTTTTAGGAATGTCCCAATGGTACGCAAAATTTATTAAAAATTATGCCGATATTTGCGAACCGCTTTATAATCTTAAGCGAAAATTAAAGAGATTTATATATATATATTTGGTCGATTGAGGCACAGAAAGCATTCGACGCGGTCAAGGTGGCTATAACAAAAGTGCCAGTTTAAAAATTCCCAGATTTCAAAAAACCTTTTGAATTATTTACGGATGCTAGCTCAATAGGGGTAGGAGCGGTTCTAAACCAAGAGCAGAGACTAGTAGTATTTGCTTCTCGTACGCTTAGTGCTGCGGAGAGGAATTACACGTTGACAGAGAGAGAGAGAGAGAATGTTTAGCAGTGGTTTGGGCTCTGAATAAATTCAGAACATATTTAGGTTCTTTGCCGATTAAAGTTATCACAGATCACGCTGCGTAAACACATGTAACGACTGGTAAAAATTTGTCAAATAGAATGATCAGATGGGCATTAAAATTAGCAGAATTTAATATAGAATGGGAGCATAGGCCTGGAACTCAAAATACAATAGCTGACGTTTTGTCGAGTAACCCAATTGAAAGTATAATAGGAGAAAAAGTTAGTTGTACTATAATCAGAGATTTGGTACACTTTCGTCACGAGATCATTTAATAGAAGAACAAAAAACAGACCCAGAATTAAGTCATGTCTATAGATATCTAGAAAACCCAGAAGATAGCTCGGTTAATGCGGCAATATGTGAGAATTAGTCTCGCGATTTTAGGCTAGTAGAAGGCTTGTTATTTTATGCGAAATACGCAACGTCATTGGGAGAAATGCGAGTATATATTCCCCAAAATCTTTAAGGAATAAAATTATGAGAGAATTTCATGACAAGCCATTAGCAGGTCATTTCGGACGTTTTAAACTTATCATAAAATAAGGGATGTTTGTTATTTCCCGTATATGAGAAAATTTATTGATCAATAAGTCTCTACATGCCATATGTGCCAAATTAATAATTATAAAAACGCGTTACCAGCTGGTCGGTTAATACCAATTGTATCGAATTATTCAAATGAAATAGTTACGTTAGATTTGTTAGGTCCGTATCCCGTGTCGAGAGTAAAACGCAACCGATATGTATTAGATTAGTAGTAATTACAGATCCTTTCAGCAAGTGGGCTGAAATCATACCCCTTAAAAAAGCCTCTGCTCGAGTTATAGCAAATAATTTTTTTGATAATTATATATCGCGTTTTGGAGCTCCAATAAAATTAATTAGTGATAACGGTCCCCAATTTATTTCCGATATTTTTGAGAATTTAAGTCAAAGATTAGGCATAAGGCATGTGAAGACTGTTGTTTTTAGACCTCAAGCAAATAGAACAGAACGCGTAAATCGCAATCTGGTGCAAATGATTGCAAACTATGTCAATGAGCAACATGACACATGGGACCAATTCTTACGTGAGTTTGCTTATGCTATTCGCACGGCTGTAAACGAAACAACGGGGAAAACCCCTGCGGAATTATTCTTAGGTAGAAATTTAATTACGCCTTTTCAGAAATTAGTGATGGTATCAGACGGAACGGAATTTGCAGTAGGAGATATTGAGAGATTGTTTGAGGAGGCTAGACGAAACACAGAAACTAAACATGAAATTGGAAGAAATATTATAATAGACGTAGGCGTGATGTGCAAATTAAGGTGAATGATTGGGTTTTGGTGGCAACACATCCTTTAAGTTCATCAACAAGAAAAGTAGTAGCTAAGTTTAAACCAAAATTTGAAGGTCCGTATAGAGTATTAGATGTTAAGAATAACAACATTGTGATATGGAAAGCGGGGAAAAGGTTAACGATTAATGTAGATCAGGTTCGAATATATCGTCATAGGAAATGTGACGAGATGGAGATAGGAACTGGTAATTCGGATAACGGTAGTTTGCGCGATGAATCAAGTGGTTTTGACAAAGTACAACGGAGATCAAATGACTCGCGAGATGGTAAAAAGAAAGGGTCAGAAGTAAAGCGTGAGTTGGAGGAAAAAGGGTTAAGTTTTAGAAATAATCAGGGAGAGAAACACACAAATAAGACCAATAATCGCGGACCACTTATCAGATCAATACCTAGTTCTTGGTCTGAGAAAGGTAGAATGATAAAAAAAAAAGTAAAAATCAAAAGCTAGGATATAAAAGAGCAAATGAATATAGGTCAGGAGGACCAGAAAGGAAAGTTCAGAAGGGTTCAGAACATAGAGTTCTTAAAAGAAATTTATCGTCAAATTATATATATATATATATATATATATATATATATATATATATATATATATATACTAATAGTGTGTTGCCAAAATACAGAAAGAAAAGCCGAAGGGAAGAGACAGTGACGCCCACCACAAGCGGCTACAACCTTAGACCACGAATTGGAAAAAGGGAAGAGTCCAAACCGACCATAGAGAGGAAGGCACAACAAGGAGGTCCAGTTCGTTCCAGAAAAGGCAGAGAAAGGAACGATAGTCCATACATCGTGGAGCGAACAAGATCAAGCAACATGAATGCCAGACGAGGAGGTGATCAGCAATGGCAAGACCAGGAAAGGAGAGGAACGTGGACAAAGAAATCCTTGTCACTGGAGGTCTTGGTAGGAAACGCCAACTACAAGTCATAAGAACCAGGTTGTGTGTGTACCGTTTCTTATTATACTGCAATAAAGCCAAGAATTTTTGCAATAAAGCCAAGTCACGGTCGGATAATTAAAATTTTAGAAGCCAAGCAAAAGTGAACACTACAATGGGTGTTTTTCTAGAAAAGAAAAAAGCTTTTGTCTTGTAAAATTTTTTGTATAACTCTGGAGAAAACAACTGTAAAAATGCATTTGTTTACTTCTGTTATGACTTCGCTGAGATGCGACAATTCCTTTGGTTGTTTTTTTTTGTTTATTAAAAAATGTTTGTAATTGTATAATGTGTATATATGTGTTGTTATATTGTTTCATATTAAGAACATCTGGTTTTGGGAAACGCGGCGTAGATAGCATACTAACATAACGTTTAACCAGCGCTACGCGATTTCAGGGGAAGTTTTGAAAGAACCAGATGAAAAATATGTATAGAAATTAGTTACTGTTTAAAAGTGATATGTACTGTATAAAAATTGTGAAATGTAATCATAATGTGGAAAAAAAATTTTCAAAGTACTCAAGAAATTTTTGTTTCAGGGTAACAGACCCTGAAGTCTATATAAGAAATTAACCTATACAAAGAACGGAGCTAAAGAGAAGATGTAAGGAAGAAAAATTGTTAGAATTTAAGTAAACATTTAGGTAGAATTAAGTTAGTTAAGAGACGTGTGGGCCTCGTTTTTTCAACCATTTAAGTCATATATGGTTTTTCCCCGGCTCTGTTACCCAGATGGGACACGTCTATTTATTCTGTACATGTGAGAATCTAACGAGATTAAAATGCATGACTTTGAATGTTAGTCTATTTAATTGAGTAAAATTTATTGAAGCTGTGGAAAATCAAATTAAGGAGAAATATTAAAAATTAAACTTAAGATGAATAGTAAAAATTAAAATTTAAGTGAAGCATTAGAAATTAAAGGTTAGAATAAAATTTAAGCACGTAATTTCTTAAGGGCCATTAACACCCTCGAATAAATCACGTTTTGTTTCTTGGAGGGGCTGTGACGACTTACGCGTCTTTTCTTTAACAAGTCCTTTGGGTTCTTTGGGACAGAATTAATGGCAACTCTTTTCCAACCAAATCCAAGAAACGAGAAGTGAAGAGATGCAAACAATATAGGATAAATATAGGATCTTAGAGTAAGCGTGAGGGCAATGATGGCAAGGTAATGGTAGTGTAAAGGAATGTTCGACAATTAACGTGCGTTGTGGTATTGGATGATTATTGAAGTTCGCGGTTCAAAGATTCAAGTTCTACGTGTTGTGGATAAACATATTGGTGAGCGATTAGAAGTTAAAAGTAAAGCTACTTACCACTAAAGATAAAGACAAGTTGATTACAGAATAATATAAGGTAGGATTGATTACTTATTATTATTATTATATTTGAAGATTAGGTGTGGTTCAATTATTGAGATAGGTCTGAATTATATTGTGTGTTGTGTATTGCGTCATCGTAGATTCTCTCATTCATTAATTTATATTATTATATTTGTTCAAAGTTTAAGTTGAATACCTTAATAAAGTCATATTAAGATAATGTTTGATTCTAGTTCTTACGTTAATCCTACACCTCTAGCTCACGCTGATACTTCGAGGGATGTACTTCCAAGGGGAGGTACATCACAGAGAGAGCGAGCGATTACACAAGATTTTGGCTTTTATACTATCAGTGGTTATTGCGTAATAATAGTTCTGATAGGATAGAATGGACGGGATAGGGATTTCAGACTAACTGATTAGGATTAAGATTACAGTGTTATTTTTAAACTAAAGAATTAAAGTCTGTCCAAATATTAATACAAAGAGTTAACAAAAAGGATACTAGAGGGAATTATATATATATATATATATAACATCATGCCACTGATTTGATTATTCCAACCGAAAATTAAGAGCGTAGGGCATTCAAAAACCCCATGCATAACACATATTAATAAAAATATGAATAACACTCTTGAATAATTTTGATAACCTTCTCCTAAACTGGAGGAAATCACTCACCTCACTGTTGTTTCGTAGTGTAGAAAAAATATTGGGATTCTTGAACTACACCTGATGTGTATTAAAATTGAATATTTCACTCTTATAAGGGAAAAAGTTATTAAAATTCAAATGTCAAATAAAAGTTACAACGACGAAGAAAAAAAGGTAAACTTTAAATGTTATTATTATTATTACTCCAGGGATTTCATCTCTCTCCATTTAGAGCTTTTGAGGGGCATTCCTTTAGATTCCGAAAAAGACATTTCTCAATTTGGGCAGTTTTTTAAAGTTAATTGAATTGACTTTTCTTCTACAGCTTGAATATCGGAGACGGTCAATTAGTGATCCCTGGATTCTATCCGATATCCTCTATGCAAGTTGTATTATGTTGTTAATACCATTCAAGTATTTCCCCCGAACATTTCAAATAAAATTACATAAGCTAGAGAAATTGTGTGTGTGTGTGTGTGTGTGTGTGTGTGTGTGTGTGTGTGTGTGTGTGTGTGTGTGTGTGTGTGTGTGTGTGTGTGTGTGTGTGTGTGTGTGTGTGTGTGTGTGTGTGTGTGTGTGTGTGTGTGGTTAAAAGTAGTCTCTCTTCTAAATTAAACCGTATAAGTATAAATGATACTCATCGAAATGTGGATGTTATAATACATTCACATGTCGTATGATGTCAGCATGTAAAATTTAAAACATGAATTTCAGAATGGATTTTCACTGGGGGATTCTAGCTTACTCATTCATTATAATCATAAAATACCAAGGCAATTGAATTTGGAATAAAAAATAAAAGAAATAAGTTTTAAAGTTTCGTCTGCCATCATCTCATTTAAAGTACTATTTAAATATTTTTATTTTATTCAATTAATTCTGATTTTTTAAAAAAATATTTATCCTTTCAAGAAAAATAAACTATTTAAAAAGTTGATATATGTAGCGACCCGGGAGTCAATATTATACGAGTTCAAAAAAAAATCTACTGTGTGTATAATAAAGGGTGTTTTTTTTAGAGGTATAGAACTTTAAATTGCAATAAAAAACAACGATGTATTATTCGATTGGCATGAATTTTTTTTATTCGAAAGATAATCTTGTGGCATCACATTTTAAATATGATTTCTGACATAGGACTGCCACGGCTGGCTCGGATGTAGTCCAATCTGGACGTCCAATTTTCGATGACTTTTTCCAACATTTGTGGCCGTATATCGGCAATAACACGGCGAATGTTGTCTTCCAAATGGTCAAGCGTTTGTGGCTTATCCGCATAGACCAATGAATTTATATAGCCCCACAGAAAATAGTCTAGCGGTGTTAAATCACAAGATCTTAAAGGCCGATTCACAGGTCCAAAACGTGAAATTAGGCGGTCACCAAACGTGTCTTTTCATAAATCGATTGTGGCACGAGCTGTGTGACATATTGCGCCATCTTATTGGAACCACAGCTCCTGGACATCATGATTGTTCAATTCAGGAATGAAAAAGTTAGTAATCATGGCTCTATACCGATCACCATTGACTGTAACGTTGTGGCCTTCATCGTTTTTGAAGAAGTACGGACCAATGATTCCACCAGCCCATAAAGAGCACCAAACAGTCAGTTTTTCTGGATGTAACGGTGTTTCGACATACACTTGTGGATTAGCTTCACTCCAAATGCGGCAGTTTTGTTTGTTGACATAGCCATTCAACCAGAAGTGCGCTTCATCGCTAAACAAAATTCGCTTATGAAAATCGGGAACAACGGCAATCTCGTTTTGGGCCCATTCGACGAATCTCTATGAGGCGTGAGTCTATTCATGATGAATTGCCAAACCAAACTGAGAATAAATCCCTTGACAGCTGTTAAATCGGTCGCCATCTTGGAAAGTAATGCCAACTTAAACTTCTATACCTGGTAAAAAAACGCTCTTTACTAGCTACTAACGTTATAGTTGTTTTATCAATTAAATACAGTGAAATACATTTAAAGTGAAAACGCTTAAGACGAAATATCGGTTAACACGAAATAATACAAAGGTCTAAACAAATTACTATGTATTTTTATGCATTTTTTTTCTTTTAACACTAAATGAAAATCGCTTAACACGAAAAGATTTCCCTTTTGGGAATGAACAAATACGGAAAACACCAGCCAGATTGGAATGTTCTATTATAATATCGGAAGAATTCATTAGAGCAGAGGATGATAATATGTGAACACCCCTAAGACATTTTGGAGTTTGTTCAAAGCTCAAAATTATGAGTGATGTAGATTCCAAAAACGAAAACGAAATGAATAAACTTCCTGTTCCCACATCATCTGAAATGAGAAAGTTCCAATATTTAATTTTTTACGCAATTATGTAACACAATTATTTTTTAAGACTAAAAAAATCTTCATGCTTGAATGAGCAATGAACCACATCTTATGTGCGGTGCTTTTCAGATTTCAGCAAATGGCCGGCTTGCATGGGAAACCGGTTGACATCTCTCAGATAAATTTTAAGAGAAAGGTTTGTATTTGACCTAATAGAAGTCAGAACTCCAGATACCTACTGAGGGCCTCTTGTGATTTTTCTTCCCAACGTAGGGCTCAGTAGCTGTAGTTATGATTTCAGCTATAACAAACCAACAAACACTATTCTCTCTCTGCCACGTGGTTTTTGGAGACATGCATGGTCAAATTAGTTCTATCTGGAAGCTGCAGAAGTGAAAAGGGAAAAATATCTAGACGTTCTCTCGAGGACGGTTTGTGATAAACCCCTCCCTAGGGTGATTATCTCTAGGAATATCAGCGTGAGCTAGAGGCGTAGGATTAACGAAAGAACTAGAAGGAAACATAATCTTAATTATCTTTATTAAGATTTTCAACTTAAACTTCTAACAAATTAAATTATAATAATTAATCTGAGAGAATCTACGATGGAAAAATTCGCAACACACAATATATATAGATAATAACGACTTAACCTAACTTGGACCACTATCAATAACTGAATCACCTAAATTCAATTCTAATACAATCACTGATTCTAATATTAAATAGTCAATCCTACCTTGTTGCAGTCTGAAGAATCAATCACTAATACCATTAAGGCAATCTTGTATTTTCTTGTGTGCACTGGTATGCACCTTGGTTCTCTATATCTTTATCAATTATAACTTCTAATCACCGCCACGTAACCTTATCCAAACTTGAAACACGAACTATATTAACATTTCTCTACTTGCCATCAACTGCCACAAATTGCCATCAATTGCCATCTCGCTTACTCTAAGTTCCGATATTTAAAAGCTTGTTAATTTGCATCTTTCATTCACACTTCACTTCTTGGATTTGGTTGGAAAAGAGTTGCCATTAGTTCTGGCTCAAAGAACCCAAAGTATATGTTAAAGAAAAAACGCGTGAGCCCGTCACAAGCTATGTTCACTTTGAACATTGTTACAACTATGCTTGGGCATTTAATTAATGAGTTCAACTAACTCCGAAACTTTATCAACCTGTGTTGCAATTGCAAAAGAAATGATAATGTGTTTTTCTAAGAATATTATAATTGTTTTTATATTAATATGTAAATAAACCAGGTGTGTGTGTGTGTGTGAAAGAGAAATAGAAAGAGAGAGAGAGAGTAAGTGAATGAGTGAGTGAACAGCATCATGGTATCTATCCAATGAACGTAATCTGCCCATCCAGAGCAAATGCAACAGACTAATCCACTCACTTCAACAGAATTCGAGAGTGGGTTTCGCAGCAGCAGAATTTTTCTAGAACAAAATGAGACAATAATAAGTGAAGAAGTGGCAGTCTTTTTCTTTTTAAATATTGTAATTAAAATCCACAGAAATCATTTTTTTCTTCTAATCAAATTTCTTGATCTTCGTTTTTAACAGTTAATTCTTACATTTTTTCTTAAAAATTTTTCAACAATTCAAAAATATTTTTTGTTTTATTTGTTATAGCTTCCAGTGGGGAGAATAAATATATAGAGGGGGGTTCGAACTCACACATGGTACAAACTTTAAGGGTTGGTATAGGACATTGTAACTCATTTATTGTATAGGAATGTATGGGAGCAAGTGACGCAGTGAGGCACAAACACAAAAAGTAAGAGACGAAAGGAAAGACAAAGTGCTCATTGAAAGCGTCGTTGGCAATTGTAATACTTCAATAACTTTTCAGTACATAAGCTATGAAGTCCAGCTGCAGCACACATTGTTGTAGCATCCACTGGCAGTCGGAGAAGATAGTCTGCCGGATTCAAAGTTTGTACTCTGTGAATATGGAAAAGAGGTGTAAGCGATTTTCGTTTAACATTCTACAAACGGTCCGATGACTCACACTTGCGAGATGAGCAATAGCTTTTGTACTTGACTCTGGTCTATCAGCTGAATCTAAAAGCTGAAAAATTATATGGATCAGGAAACTGAGCGTGATACATTCGTAGAGCAGCTCTGCCGTTACCATTTGCACAGCCGTACATGTAATGTATGTTTGCATTTTCGGTATACGTCAAGTCTCCCATCGTAGAATTCAGCAGGATTGCGAATGACACTTTCCCCTACTGAGATGCATCATGTTGAACGACGGCTAGACATCTACTGCCCTCTACCGGCAACGCAACCAACCAATAACACCATTTCTCTTTTCCTTTATTTTCCATGTTTGTCACTGCGTCACTTGCGCCGTACATTGCTATACAATAAATGATTCTTACAATGTCCTGTATCTACCCTTGAAGTTTGTAGCTTGAATTCGGGATTCATTTATTCCTGTATAGATATATAGAGATTTTTTATTTTCAAAAACTGACAATAAGATAATAAAGTATTTTTAAAGCATATTTTTCACGCAGATATTTAATTTTACTTCTACCATAATTATGACTAGTGAAGAATTAAAGATATAAATAATTATATTCCTTTCTTGCTTTTAGGTTTATTCGAATTATATATCTTAAAAAGAATTAAGTCTACATCAGTAAGAGAATCTCTTTCATCTCTAAATCCTTGAACAAACTACCTATCCTAAAATTAAAGAATCCAAGAACCAAATTTTTTTTTCTTCCTAAAATGCCGATATACAAATCGTTTAACTGTGGCGCCATCTCTCGCTTATTGTTAAAGTATTAATAAAAAGACACAGGAAATTTCGTTTGGATAAATATCCTTTCATTCAGGAAGGATGTGGTACTTGATGGTGTGTGCATGTACGCTTTTTTCCCTTGACTTTTCATTTTATATTTGTCAGTAATATTTATCCTTTAACAAATAAATTATAAAATGAAGTAAATAAACTAAGGGAAGCAGAAAACAATTAATTTAAAAAATCAAGAAATTGTCATTTTAATCTAGAGCTATTTGTTTACTTAATAAGTTTTTTTTGGATACTTTTGATATGTAAATAAAGTTATCAAAATTTTCAAGAAAATCCTTCTTTTTCCCCTTCTGCCTTGAAAGAAAGATTATAGCTGTTTGTGTTTTTTTTTCTTTTAAGAAAACACAAATGAAACCGAGGATTGCAATTAAGAGAGAGAGTCTTAGACTTTTAAATATAAGCGTATTATTAACTAAATAAAAAAAGACAACTATTAACTATAATTTATGTTTTTATTTAGTCTCATGGAAGGGACTTTCTGATTACTATACAAAAGATTCAAAATTGGATGTTTCCTGCAGTATAATCTTCTACTTAAAAATACAATAAGCATGTGGAATTTTGAATTCGTCTGTCTCTCTTCGTAATTTTCTATTATTATAATCTTATTTTATGAGAACTTATGTATGACTATACTCTAAAGCACATAATATTCGGTGTTTTAAATAAACTGCTAGTGACATTTATGAAAGATTGAATTTTTTTTTATATGCGAAGGATTTTTTTTCTTCTTATGAACAAAAACACTAATCCAAAATGTATTTAGATGATTTTGGCGCATTGAGGCTGAAAGATGTGTATAAAGATGCTTTTAAATATAAAAATATTCAAAGGTGTTGATGATAATGACGAATATCTATATAAAACGAAAAGGTAAAAAAAATATTACAATAAATGCAAATATGTAATAAAAAATGTCTTCACACCTATTCTTACAATTATATAAACTGCTGTTTGTAAAAAAATACAACACCATAAAGGAATCATCAGAATTAAATGAAATTTAATGCACAAACGACTTGTATTAGTGCAAATAAATGACGAAATTTTCAAAGTAAAAAAACAATATTAAGTGTCCGAAATCAGCATTTGGTGTAGCCACCACGCACTGCAATAAGTGTTGCTATACGACGTAGCATAGAGTCAAACAGAATTTGAATGCCTGTTTGTGGAAGAGAATTCCATATTGCTTGTATGCGAAGCAAAAGTTCGTCTTTTGAAGCGGATCACGAGCGAGACGCCGACCAACCAAATACCACACGTGCTCAATAGGCGACATATCTAGTGAAAAAGCAGGCAAAGGAAGAAGTTGCATGTGTTGGGCTGAACAGAAGTCTCTAACAGTCTTTGCAACATGTGGGCGTGCATTATCCTGCTGAAAGATAGCTCTAGGGATGCCATGAAGAAAGGGAATGACTTCGGGCTGTAGCCTTTCACGGGAAGTACCTGCTGCTATTGAGAGTACCCTCAATTCGTAGCAAATTCGATCGTCCATGATACGAAATCGCACTCCAAACCATAACCTCGGGTGTTAAGCCACTATGTCGTTCGATAACGCACTCTAGAAGGCAGCGTTCACCATCATAGCGTCTAATACGAATGCGGCCATCATGGTCCCACAAATTGAAGCGTGATTCATATGAAAAGACAACTTGGTGTCAATCAGCTTGACAGGCTCTGTGCTCGTGAGTCCATTGCAGACGCAGCCGTCTATGGTTTGCCGTGAGGGGGATACTGTATAAAGGCACCCTTACACGCTGTCGACGGTGCAGCTTGTGACGGGCTCACGCGCTTTTTCATTAACATGTCCTTTTGGGTTCTTTGGGGCCAGATTAAATGGAAACTCTTTTCCAATCAACCCGAGAAGTAAAACGTGAAGGGAATATGCAAATTAGGAAGTTTTAAATAACAGAAGTTTAGAGTAAGTGGGTTGGCATTTGGGGAATATTATGATAGTCAGTGTTTCAAGTGTGAAGAGGATTTCGATAAGTTAAGTGACAGCCAAGAGAAGTTACCCGTGACAGACAGCCCCATTGGCGTGCATATCATTGCACGCCAGTGAACCGCAACTTCAACTAGGATCGAATAGATTGTCGTTTCATCGGACATTAAGGTAGGAGTGACTATTTAAAAATTCGGATCTGGGATCGCATTGAAGTTGAGCTTAGGCGAGTTAGTTATTGATAGTGGTCCCAATTACGTTATTTCGGGATTATATATTGTGTGTTTAGCCACCGTAGATTTTCTCACATATCATATTATTTTCTATTATGTTATAGGTTTAAGTTAGGATCTTAATAAAGTAATATTAAGATCATGTCAGCTTCTACACTCATGTTCATAAATTAAGGATAATTCAGAATCACACAGAAATTGAACTCTAAAATAAAAATTTCACCTTGTAGAACTATCACACACATCTTGAAGAAGAATATGCAAATTACAGGAAACCACCAGATGGCGCGGATAGTACGTCACCATGACGAGAGTGTAAGAGAGGGGTATATAAGGAATGGTGGCAAAGAAGTTAAATTGTTCACAAGCGCTTTAAAAGACTTTCAGTGCAATAACCGCATAGTTATGGCACAAAGGAAGCATTTGGATGATTTCTTACGTGGTAGAATTATTCGACGACTGTAATGTGGACGTACCCAGCTGGAAGTATCTGAGGAACTTAAAATCGCCCAGAGTGTCATCTGCAGGCTTTGGCAACGATTCCAAGATGATGGTAATGTGAGTAGATGTTACAGCACAGGTCGCCCCCGAGTTACAACGTCGAATGATGACCGGTATTTAGCAGTTACTGCCAAAAGAAACAGACGGAGCACAGCATCAGACATGTCTCGTTAGGTCTCATCAGTTACCGGGGAGACAGTTTCAAAGCAGACCGTGTATAGACACTTAGGGCACATAGGTCTATATGATCGTAGGCCAGTCAGATGTGTTCCACTTACCGCAACTCACTGTCGCCTGCGATGGACCTGGAGTAGAGAGCATTCATTGTGGACACCACAACAGACGTCTTGTGTGATGTTTTCCAACGAGTCCAGGTTTAGTATGCAGTCTGGTTCTCACCGGACTTTAACCCTCTAACTGGACACCTTCCTCCTGAAAAGTTATTCCGAAAGCGTTTAACTCTTATTTTGCGATTCCCTTCAAAAATGCAACAGACTTTTTTCCTTTCCCCTTTTAGAACTTGGGAGGTCGAACGGGGAAAATTTTACGACCCAGTTCGGGTCCCTTTTGAAAAGTAAGAACCAAGAGATCAATCGTTTACAGCTAGCTGTTAAGTTGCCTTGGGCAATCTTCTTTGAAAGCGTAGATATCCTCTCTTGATCAATCCACTTTGAAAGATACGGTGTTTCTTTCTCCTATATGTTCAGTCACAGTAAAATTATAAACGAAATGAAAGGTAAAAAAAAAGGAAAAAATGAAATAAATAGTATGTTAGAAGTTGAAAAATAATTATATTTTCTTCAAAGAAAATTTATTTTTCTGTCATTTTTTAAAAATTAAAATATATATATATATATTTGGTATTGCGATTTGAACCAGAAAAAGCATCCTGTATTCATTTTTGAATATGAGAGTAAGAAAACGCGCTCACTTTCCTGTTTTTTAAAAAGTAATGAGGTAAAAAGAGCAAAGGCCCTAACTCATTTTTAAACAATAACACAATAAATATTACATACAATGATTATATTTATGAAATAAAACCGATCTTTTCTATTCAGTTATATTTTTAATTTAAAATAGCATAAAAAAGGATTTCAATACTTTTAATTTATTTTAATTAAAATCATATAAAAGATATTTTTATGTTAACTGAATATTTTTCGGAAAAAATTTAAATTTTCCTTCCTAGTGTTCTCTTTTTCGAACTTCTTGTATTAAATAAAAATTCCTTTTTTACATCGGCATTTGTGATGGACATAACACACATTCAGTCAATAATTTTTAATTTTAATGGGGGATATACTTCTTCAAATGCGCATGACAGTCTTCTAACCATTTTCTACTCAAGTTAAATTTCTTATTTTTCTGTTTCTTTTATTACAAGGAAAAATGTCACACATCGATAACTACATTTTCACACAATTCAGTCATTACAAATTCTATTGTGAGAAAAGTTCTCCCTAATTAATCTTGTCTTTCAAAACAGTACACTTAAAACAATTTTGTTCAGTGAAGTTAACCGACAGTTCCACAATGTATTCATACCAAATTTTAAAAACAAATTTAACACTTGGAAATGTATCATGTATTAAATTTTTCAGTATACACAAATATTTCCTGCTGTAGGGAAGATATAGTATGAGATGTAGTGTGTGGTTGTGAAAGAATGTTTTCGTACGTGTAGACTATTTTTTAAAATTTAAATATCACTGAAGCTGATCATATAACTGCAAATGAGCCTTATTTTAATGTGTGCTGGTATCAAAGTAAAACACTTTACAATATTAAACATCCTATGGGTTTATACTCAGTATCAAACTATTCGCAAAATGTGGCTTACAACTTCTATTCAAATTGTAAAGAAACTGAAATATAAATATATCTTAGTGCAGTCAAATATATTCATAATATGTAAGTATCCTGTTGCTCCATTTATTTCTGTACATTTTAAAAACTGTAGCTGAATGCAATTTTTTATATTTATAAACGAGGCATAACAGCTCACACAGTCGTAAAAAAATGTCCTTATCATTTTTAAATATACTACTATAAAACGTATATGGATTGTAAGATCAGTTGTAAAATCCTAAAGCTTTTAGAGGAGATAAAACATATAATTTTGACTGATCAAATTTTTAATATAATACACAAATATACATGTTATTAAGCAAATACATTTGAAAAATCAAACTTCCTTCTGAAATAAACGTAATTGAAAGAAATATGTTTAATTGCAAATGAGTGGAAATACATGTTTATCTAAGGGGTATCCCCAAAGTGAGGTAATCCTCAAACTTAAGACTTAAACTCAGAAGCACAACAATCCATGAGGGCCAGGAACTACTGTGCCCATCATAATACACGTGACCATTAACGCTGAGGTGCATGAACAGATGTCCCGATTTGGTGGTCTGTCTGAAGAGAGACCTTCAGTGTTTAAGACCCGAAGCAAGCTTGGTACTCATTTATCGACCCAATGTAGCGGGGATGAAAGGCAGAGTCGACCTTGCGCAGCCCGTTAATAGAACCCCAGACCTGTGGTGTGGAAGCACTATACACTTCCACTCAATCCTATTCGGTGAAAAATAAAATTTAATGTTAGAATCTTATATAAATCCCTAATGAATGAGGGAGTCCAAACTTTTTTTTTTCATGTAAACTGCTTAGA
Organism: Trichonephila clavipes; assembly: GCA_019973935.1. NCBI lineage: Eukaryota > Metazoa > Arthropoda > Arachnida > Araneae > Nephilidae > Trichonephila > Trichonephila clavipes. The sequence goes on from BMAU01021191.1 coordinate 65,639, forward strand.
CGGAAATGGTTAATTATAAACATTTCACAAGTTGCATAAATTAAAATTAACCGTTATAGTTAACATAAATTTTTAAGGGTACAAAAGGTGTATTTCGGCTGCACGAATTAATTTTAAAGGAATACGGTTACGAAAAAGTAGTACAAATCTATCTAAAGTAGGGTTGGTTACCTTAGATATTGTCAAACACAACAATGTATTGGAAGCCAATTCCACAATTCGTTGTTATAAAAATGTATGGAAAATTACAAGATTTATTTTTGCATTTGTAATTTATATATATATATAATTTTTCCTGGGAGCTTTAAAAGCTAGAGCGGCATCCATCAAAACCGCGGTTCTCTCTGTTTTCCAGATCGCCCTGACTAAGCCGGCTCTGCCATAGTAAGTGAAAATGCCGGATTTTGTTTGTCAAGATCATTTTATAGCAGACTGCATTTTCATGTATTTTAGATGGTTGTTTTATATTTTCTACATCAATATCTTAATGTCTGAATTTAAAATTACATAAAATTCTTGACATTCGCATCAATGACCATGATAATTTTTATTAGTATATGAATGTGTCATCAAACGATTACATGACTAATATTAACATATTATTTTAACCATTTAATTAATATTAAGTATAACATAACGCACACAAATTTTCTAAATTTTAAAATAAATATATCGAAAACTACTTCAGATATACTCAAAATTTTTCATTCCTACGCTTTAGCTTCTCAGTTTTGCTTCTCTATGTAAGAATTTCTTGTAATTGTATATTCATCAATTTTTTTAGTATATTTTTTGCTCTTAGCATGCGGTTTTCCACCGAATTGTATGAAATCTTCGAAATATATTAAAAGAATGATTGAATATTAACGTCGCACTGTTCAGCTACACGAGGGCTTTTGGCGACGGACCACGTAATTTTGAACCATGGTCAAGTGACGTGGACGACACCTGAGCTGGTGTCGACACCTACCTTTTTCAAACCGGATTTTCTGCAGTGGATGCCTTGAAGACAAAATATAGATCTCAGCTAAATATAGAAAAATAACTCTATAAGTGTCAATTTCTGATATTAAACCTTCCTTTGAAAAACTTTCCTCTACAAGACAAGCCCGTGGAAGTCCCTAATAATTATTAAACTTGTTCTTAATTTAGTAATAAGATTGATTGATTGAATATTAACGTCGCACTGTTCAGCTGCACGAGGGCTTTTGACGACGGACTTCGTAATTTTGAACCATGGTCAAGTGACGTGGATGACACCTGAGCTAGCACCCCTCTCCTAACTACCCCACCACACCAACGGGAGGACGTTTCAGCTCTCGACAGATTTAACGTGCATCGCTGCCCTACATGGCGGGTCTTTAGTGGTACTGGGCTCGAACTCGTGACAAAGCAAGCCACGTTCCGATACCTATACCACTCGGCTACCGCGGCCGAAATATATTAAAACATACCAAAGAAGTTATATAATAAAATTTGAAATTTTTATTATACTCAAACAATTGCTAAAACTTATGGTAAATAATTTTTAACTGCGCGATTCATTTTTTTTTTCGAAATTTCAAATGGAATTTCTACATAAAATTTCTAGCTTTATAAGGTCGAGATTTCAAAACATATCCAGATTTTAATTACTTATTCAGTTAGCCTTTAAAAAAGATAAATGTTGAGGTATTTTGTATAAATAGATATTTTTGAACAATATATAATTCGAATGTTTTTCAATAGCTCGAATTTAAAATTGATTTTTATGTTTATTTATATGCATAAATGTCTACTGTAAATGTTTCCGTATATTTTTGATTACCATTTATTCAAACATTCAAGTTATAAAAAAAATGTGTGAAAATCTTCATTCATGTTGTCTTTGATGTAAACTGAAGTTCAAGCACTTAAAATTCAAATATAATTTGGTGTATTTTAACAATATATAACCAGGCACTGTACTTAAACTTCCCTGAAATCTTGGGCTTTGAAATCTAAAAAAAAAAAAAAACTAATAAATCTTAATTAGTTTTTTTTTTCGTTATTATTTTTATCAAAGTGTAAGAAAATGTTTCAAATGATTTGATGAAGTTTAAATTTATTCATTTTTAGTGGTTGGAAAATTGAAAAGGTTCCAAATTTTAAAGAGTTTGATGTTTTATTAATTTTTCGGTATCTTATAATAAAATAATCATGTTTCAAAAACTGAAAGCTTTGAATAAGAAAAATGAAGCGAAAGAGAATATTCTTAAAAAAAGATATAATTTGTCTAACTATATAAAATAGCAGATTGCCCTGACACGCTCCAACTTGTTACAGTTTGAAATTAATATGAAACCAAAAGGGAATTGTAACATATTTTACTTATGCGTTGGGACTTTTGGAAACTTTTAAAATACAAGCTAGCAAAGAAACAATTCTTGGGTTGTAAAGAAATTTCTCCCCGATTTTTTACGATTGGGGGGTCAAAACACGGGGTTCCCTGCGAGCCATAAAACTCCTGCTGTGTTGCTTCCTCCGTCCCTCATTATCTTTCAAGATGTTAAACCTTAAAAGGGGGAAAGGATTTCAGAAAAGTGCGGCTAATCCGCATTTGAAAACGTTACTTGAAGGCAGAAAAATCCGTGCAGTCCATTTTCGAAGCCTCTCTAGTAGGGCGGAAAAATCCGTTCTGTCCCGTTGGAGGGTTAATATGGAGAGCGCCAGGTACCCGTTACCACCAAGAGAACACCATTGAACGACACTGTTACGGTCGTGACGAATCTGTACGGAACCTTTCCACTAATCTTCTTAGACATCTTTCTGGGGAATATAAATTCGCGTTTATTTCCAATCAACTCCAAAAAGAAGTTTGGTATATGTAAATGAGATAAGGTATTTAAGTCGAGGGTTGCGAGATAGCAAGAGAGATGATGGTAGGCTATTGAGCCAACAACGTTACAAGCTAAACTAGAAGATTCAAAGAGATTATAGATTCGTGAAGACATCGTGCTGTTAGACGTACCAGAAAGCTGATATAAGCCAGCGGTAAATATAATTCACGTACGCTTAAAGTAAGCGTCAGTTTGAGATAGTTAATGACAATTAAGAATTTGAATACGTGGTGTGTTTCTCGGATCTCCTATTTCGGTAAACCTTACCTGAGTTGAGCTAGATTAGTAATCAGTCGTATTCTTAGTAATTTAATTTAATATAAAGGCAAATCCCTTTAGATGACGTAATATTTACATTATTTGTTATCGGAGATTTTTGAGGAAATTATAACAAAAATAAATAAAATTATTATTCAAAATGGCTTTTGTGGTTATTTGCCTCAAGTTAATCTTGGTGTTCAAGGTGTGACCCAAGGGGTTCATCACAGTGGCGCCCAACGAGTAAATCCCGAGTTTAGAGTCGGATCTAATTTTCGGATCATCCCTGAGCAGTATTTTTCGGGGGTGGAGAATGTGCAGGAATTTTTGGAGAATATGGATAGTAACTTAACATATTACGAGATACCCACACAACTCGCTTGTGCATATTTAAAGGTCATCTCACAGGACGGGCACTAGATTGGTTTGAGGTCCTAGGTTATAGGGTTGATAAAGACAAGGCGACGGATTACGCGCACTTAAAACAAGCGTTGTCAGAACAGTTCCCCGTGGTTAGAAATAGGTCGGAGTTAGAAACGCGTTTCTATTCATCATCTCAAAAGCATAACCAAAAGCCGTCTAATTTTGTGTATGATTTGTTGAAAATTCACAAAATCTTAAAACTCGAAATGACTGAGGAAAAATTGATCGATCATATAATTAGTAGGTTAGAACCTCAGATTTTGGATTATGTAGAGGTTAGGAATCCGCAAACCACATCTAACCTCCTACAAATTATTGATATATATGAGGAACGGTTTCTAAAAAGAAAGATCAGAGGTTCGAGTTTGGAATCTCGAAATATACAACCAAACGAGAACAATCGTTTCCCTAACAGGAAAATTGGAGGGAAACGAGAGGTAGCAATAGATATGCTGACAACAGTAGACCACGGAGAGAGTTCAATAGATTTGAGAGTCAAGGTGTTGTAGATAATCAGAGATTCAATGGTCGACGCCGCGGTGGTCAATCGGATCATAGATTCCACAATCAAGGCGGTCGACAGGGTGGTTCAAGGAATAGTACTTTCAGGGGTCAGAATTATCGAAACAGATATTTAAACTGTTAAGCGATCGATGCGGGGGTGATCGATCGCAATGTATGGAAAATCCTCCAGCTACAGAACACCAAACTATTAGAGTATCCTCATTACGAATGACTCCAGTAGAATTACCATATGTTCCTATTCTTTTAAATGAGACATTCATTACAGCACTTTGAGACACGGGGGCGGAGAAATCTTTCATACCGGAAGAGGTCTATCGCAAATATTTTTCGTATCGACCTCGTCAAAAGACGAAAGATAGAGTAGTGACGGCGCAAGGAGCCCCGTGTTGCCACTTAGGTTGGGTCGAATTACAGATTCGGATCCGAGAATTCCAGAAAACCTGGGAATTTCACATTCTTAACAATATGCAGTACCAATGCATTTTGGGAATTGATTTTATGAAGGAGTCCAAATTGACTTTAGATTTCGATCAGAAATCGCTGATCATTCCAGATGACCAAATTAAGCAGTTACCAAAAGTGGGAAAAGCCGGTCGAGATTGATCTATCAGATACAAAGCTAGGTGACGGGCAAAAGCAAAATTTAAGGAATTTATTTAATGGTTTTAAAGAGCTATTTTCAGATCAGACGGGGTTAACTCATGTTTTATACCGAGAAATCGATACTGGGGACAAGGGACCGGTAGTCTCGAGACCCTACCGTTATGATAGGGTCAAACAAGGAATAATCGATTATCACATTGAGAAAATGTTGCGAGAGGGGTCGATTCGTCCTATTCAATCCCCATACGCGTCACCAGTAGTTTTAACGCGCAAGAATAATAGCCTTCCTCCAGATTCTCTTGATGCGTATCGATTCGCGATTGATTATCGCAAACTTAATGCAATAACTAAATACCCCCGATATCCATTACCGGTGATTGATGATCTAATAACAAACATTCCGCATACCGGAGTTATGTCCACATTGGATTTAAAAAAGGCTATTTTCAATTGGCGATTAGTCCAAAAGATATAGAGAAAACCGCGTTTAGCACTCGCAATGCAACTTTTGCATTCCTCCGAATGCCTTTCGGGGGTGTCGCCAGATTTCCAAAAGGCCATCGATATTATACTCAAACCTGTTATTGGGAGTTTCGTGTCGGTGTATATGGACGATGTTATCATCACATCTCCATCGTTTAAGGAGCACATAGATCATTTGAAGCAGGTATTTACATTGTTGAGAGACGCAGGGCTAACATTAAATAAGGATAAGTGCCACTTCGCACGGGACAAATTGAAGTATTTAGGTCTCGTAATTAGTAAAGAAGGAATCGAAAAAAACCATAGTAAAGTGAAGGCAATCACAGAAATGAAACCTCCTAAAAATAGCAAAGGAAGTATCGAAATTTTTAGGGATGGCGGGGTGGTATCAGAAATTTATACCGCAGTATGCAGACATATGTGAACCATTATATAGGTTGAAAAAAAAAGGGGGCTAAAAGGAGTCGACAGAAGCACAGGATTCTTTTGATAAGATAAAACGAGCATTAACTGAGGCACCAGTTTTGCAATTGCCGAAGTTTACAGAACAGTTTAACTTATTCACTGATGCTAGTGGGGTCGGAATTGGTGCTGTGCTTAATCAAAACAATAGACCAATTGCATTCGCGTCTAGAACCCTCAATAAGGCGGAACGAAACTATACTGTTACTGAACGCGAATGTTTGGCGGTGATATGGGCCTTAAATAAGTTTAAAACTTATTTCGGATCCCTGCCGGTGAAAGTAATCACAGATCACGCGGTATTAACAAAGCTAACTAATGGAAAAAACTTATCCAGTCGAACGATTAGATGGGCACTGAAGTTATCTGAGTTCAACATAGAATGGGAACATCGCCCGGGGTCCAAAACGTTGTCGCGGACGTTTTGTCCAGAAATCCAGTAGGCAATCTGCATGGATCACAAATTTCGTGCGAAGCTCTTCGAGCCCTAGCTTTAAACTCTCGAGAACAACTCATTCGAGAGCAAAGGGTAGATCCTGAGTTAGGACACATCTATCGTTATTTAGAAAACCCAGACGACGGTTCCGTTAATGCGAATATATGCGAAGGTTGGTCCCAGGATTTTAAACTTATAGATGGTCTACTCTTTTACGCGAAATATTATACAACTCTTGGAGAACTAAGTGTATATTCCTAGATCGCTTCGCGAAACAATAATGAAAGAATTTCATGATCTGCCATTAGCAGGCCATCTAGGAAAGAGAAACACCTATTTAAAAATGTGAGACACATGTTATTTTCCATATATGAGGAAATATATATTTGAATATGCATCAACCTGTGACCGGTGTCAAAAATTTAATTACAAAAACGCGCTACCAGCTGGTCGATTAATTCCGATAGTATCAAATTACCCCAATGAAATTGTAACGTTAGACCTATTAGGCCCCTACCCCGCATCCCGACCCGAAAGATATAGATTTGTATTAGTAATAACTGATCATTTCACTAAGTGGAGTGAGCTTATTCCTTTACGAAAAACTTCGGCCCAGGCCATAGCTAACGCCTTTTTTGAGAATTATATCTCACGTTACGGAGCTCCGATTTTTTTAATTAGTGATAACGGCCCCCAATTTATATCAGAGGTATTTGAACATTTAAGTTACAGGTTGGACATAAAGCATATGAAAACGGTAACATACAGGCCACAGGCGAATTTAACGGAAAGAGTTAATCGCAATTTAGTCCAGATGATAGCCCGTTTTGTAAAAGAAAATCACGAAAACTGGGACCGATTTCTTCATGAATTCGCTTTCGCGCTGCGCACTTCAGTGAACGAAACAACAAATAAAACTCCGGCTGAGTTATTCTTAGGTAGCAAGATTATAACACCCTTTAGTAAATTAATAAATGTCACAGAGGGCGCTGAATATGTAGGAAGAAACATTGAGAAATTATTCGATGAAGCAAGGCAGAATATGCGGAAACAACACAAACATTAGGGAAAATATTATAATCGGAAAAGGAGAGAAGTTAACATCAAAGTAAATGATTTGGTGTTGGTACAAACTCATTTTATAAGTGCTGCGGGTAGAAGAGTGGTTGGAAAGTTTATGCCTAAGTTTGAAGGGCCATATAGAGTGTTGGATGTAAGGTAACAGTTAACATTGACCAGGTGCATGTGTACCGTCCACGACAATCCGAAACGATTAGTTCGGACAGTCATGTTGAGACACTGTATGAAGGACAGAAGTCGAGTGATAAGTCAAGTAGATCGCAGCTAGGAAAATTCAAAGGATCTAGGAAAAACTCGAGTGAGCAGAATAACGGTCGTAAATCAAGTAAGGGTAATGCCGGATGGGAGGATCCGAGATTGAAACGTAAAGTAGATGCAAATGGACCAGGGGACGGGAATAATATTAAAAAGTACAAAATTTGCAGAAAACGTTCTCTGCAGGGGTCCAAACATAGGAACCAGAAAAGACTAACCCCTGAAGCAAAACAGGGGAGAAAAAGAGCAATTCCGTCCTCGGTTTCATCTCGTAGTCATAAATATAGAAGACCTAATAATCACTCCCAGACATCACAGCCCATTGCAGGTCCTTCTCATCAACAAGACTCCAGGCAGGACAAGCCACCTACAGTAGCGAGCAGGCAAGAAGGAAGCGGATAATACAGCAAGGCCCGGGAGACAAAGACAACTAAAGACGGAACCAACTGGGAAGCTGAGAGGAGAACTGTCCGGTCGAAACAGACGACAGCAGTGAGACCTTGTCCGTACTACCTACGCAGCCGAGTAAGACAACCCGAAGGATTTCCAGAGGAGCGGAGGAACAGCGGATTAGCCAGTATTCCACAGAACAACATCAGGACAAGGAGTCTCAGTATGGAAGCCTTAGACGGAGATCCAGTGGATAGGAGCGAATAAAGGGCAAAGAAAATTATCAGGTTGTATCGTTTCTTATTATATTGCAATAAAGCCAAGAATTTTTGCAATGAAGCAAGTCACGGGCGGATTTTTAATTTAAGAAGCCAAGCAAAAGTGGACACTACAATGAGTGTTTTTCTTGATGAGAAAAATCAGCTTTTGTGTTAATTTTTTGTATAAATATGGAGAAAACATTTGTAAGAATGCATTTGTTTACTTCTATGTATGACTTCGCTAAGATGCGACAATTCCTTTGGTTGTTTGTTTTGTTTTTTGAAAAATGCTTGAAATTGTATGTGTATATTTTATCTTACATCTGGTGACTTGGGACGCGGCGTAATTAGGTAGAGCTAACAGTTAATACTAACAAGTGCAGCATATATGGAATGGGAATGTTAAGGAACCAGATGTTTAAATTGATATATATGAAAATGTTATGTAAAAAATGAATCTCGATGTATTATACATGTTTGTTTTTCACACAAAGAAATTCTCGCTTCAGGGTAGCTGACCCTGAGAATTGTTATTCAACGAAAGAAGCAAGATGCAAGTCCGAATATGTGTTATAATATTTAAGTAAATTTTTAAGTAGTTAAGGAAACCACGTAGGCAAGGTTTTTCCCTCGCCTCTTTGCCAAATGGGCGTGGTGTAGGGATATTTAATTCTGTAAATGTTACGTCCTTTAAAGAGTAGTTTTAGGTCGTAATTGTTTTCTTTCCCTTAAGGAAGGAGATTTTTTAGTATCCTATTGGTAGATATATAAATTAAAGTCGTCGGGACTGTAAATCAAGGCTAGGAATTGGTTACGTAATTTATTTTCAGGCCGTTTGTGACCTTCGAATGAATATCGTTTTCTTTTTGGAATGGATTGTGACTAATCTGTACGGAACCTTTCCACTAATCTGCTTAGACATCTTTCTGGGGAATATAAATTCGCGTTTATTTCCAATCAACTCCAAAAAGAAGTTTGGTATATGTAAATGAGATAAGGTATTTAAGTCGAGGGTTGCGAGATAGCAAGAGAGATGATGGTAGGCTATTGAGCCAACAACGTTACAAGCTAAACTAGAAGATTCAAAGAGATTATAGATTCGTGAAGACATCGTGCTGTTAGACGTACCAGAAAGCTGATATAAGCCAGCGGTAAATATAATTCACGTACGCTTAAAGTAAGCGTCAGTTTGAGATAGTTAATGACAATTAAGAATTTGAATACGTGGTGTGTTTCTCGGATCTCCTATTTCGGTAAACCTTACCTGAGTTGAGCTAGATTAGTAATCAGTCGTATTCTTAGTAATTTAATTTAATATAAAGGCAAATCCCTTTAGATGATGTAATATTTACATTATTTGTTATCAGAGATTTTTTTGAGGAAATTATAACAAAAATAAATAAAATTATTATTCAAAATGGCTTTTGGTGGTTCTTTGCCTCAAATTAATCTTGGTGTTCAAGGTGTGACCCAAGGGGGTCATCACACGGTGGTGCAGGATGGCTCGTTTGGACATGAATTATTCTTGGTTCCAGAACTGACCTGCATGTTCAGAGTGTAACGATGACAGGCCACATCTATCGGGATGCCATTCTGGAACAACATGTATGTTGAGAGCGCCTTGCCACTTGTATTTTCATCGCTTCGCAAATGCCGCGAAGTGAAAGGAAGTGAGCTTGGGGTGTGCCCACGCCAAGAGAGTGAGTGTAAACAACATGGCGAAGAGCCGTTGTAATAAATAGAGTTAAAAAATATACAGTCCACTTCTTTTATTGAGTATGACTCAATTTATTTTTAATTAGAGCGTCGATGGGCCAAAACATGGTCCTAGCTACCCGGAGAAATCGGCAAAAAATATTAGTATGTGGTGATAATTACTATTATTGATAAGAGTATTGGGTGTTCAGAGGATTCAAGAAATCATGGTCTCTGGTGAAAGAAGTCCTGGCATTGAGGTGAGAGCAAACTTGTTCCTATGAGTTTTGAGTAAGGAATTAATTTGAATCTCAGTAATTAAGTCACTTTGAGTGTTGAGTAAGGAATTAATTTTGGGTCTGAGTAATTAATTTACCATGAGTTTGGGTAATTAATTAATTCTGAGTTTTTGTGAAATTAATTCATTTTGAGATTTAAGTAATTAAGTCATTTTGAGTATTGTGATTTAATTGAGTAACTTAGTCCCTTGAGTATTGTGACTTAATCCCTTGAGTATTGGTACTTAGTTTTTTGAATATTATGTGTGGATATTTAGTTATTGAATATTGTGTGTGGAGATTTAGTTATTGAATATTGTGTGTGGAGATTTAGTTATTGAATATTGTGTGTGGAGATTTAGTTATTGAATATTGTGTGTGGAGATTTAGTTATTGAATATTGTGTGTGGAGATTTAGTTATTGAATATTGTGTGTGGAGATTTAGTTATTGAATATTGTGTGTGGAGATTTAGTTATTGAATATTGAGTGCATAGTAATTAATTCCTCAAGTTGAAGTTAATTTTAGTATCAGTGAGTTTACAGTCGTTTGGGTCTAGAATTATCTTCTTGAGAAAGTCTGTAGAGTTGTTCGAGCAAAATGTCGATAGTTGTAAAATTAAAGAAGGATGAGCTGAAGCTAGTTGCTGAGGAAATAGGTTTAACTGTGCCAAGGGAGGCAAAAAAGGGTTGAATTAAAACGGTTAATTGAGGAGAGCGATGTGTTTAAAGAAGATTATGAGTTCGTGAAAACCGTGATAGAACAGTTATTAGAAGAAACTAAAACCCAAGAATCCGAGCATAACAGTCAGTTAGAACTAGAACGTCTTAAGTTGGAGAGAGTTAAAGCAGAGTTAGAATTAGCACAACTAGGAAATAATGCAAGTAAAAGCGAAACTTCTTTCAACAAATGTGAAACTGAAACGTCTATTGATGTTTTCATTAAAAGTGTGAGAACACTTACAATTAAAGTGCCGAGTAAATCGGAAGGGTGGGGGTACTTTTTTGCGTCTTTAGAGAGAGCTTACAATAACAAAAATGTACCGGAAAGGTTTAAGGCAGAGATTCTATTAAATTTATTAGGAGAGAGAGCTTCGAATATTTTAACTTATATAACCGACAAAGAGCTAAATAATTATGAGGAAATTAAAGCAATTGTTTTAAGAGAGTTTGAACCCACAGCACAAGCAGTGCTAAAAAATTTTAGAAATGCCTGTAGAGAAAACGAAACGCATGTGCAATTCGCTTCGCGTTTAACTACGAATTTCGATTACTATTTAAAACTGAGGAAAGTAACAGATTTTGACACTCTTAAAGAACTCATTATATCAGACAAAATGTTTCAAAAAATTAGATAGGGAAACGGCGGCTCATATTAATATTAGACAATCCGGAGATTGGTTTAGACCGTTACAATTGGGTAAAGAGTGTGATTTATATTTCACTTCGAGTGGTAAGCCCGTAAATGAGACGAGAAAAGATCACAAATATAGCAAACTTAAGCCCTTTAAAACCACTCCCAAAGTATTTTTCAATGAAGAGAAAATTAAAAATTGTGACTTATGTTTAAGAAATGAAATTCACCCATTATATGCATGCCCTCAATTTAAGAGACTTTCGGTTCAAGAGCGCGTTAATGTAGTGAAAAATAAAAAGGCGTGTTTTAAATGCTTGTCACCCGACTGCAGTGTTAAAAGGTGTTCCTTTCGAAATTGTTTTTGTGGTAAGCCTCATAACAAACTAATACATTTCCCGAAAGAGCCAAAGAATGTTTCGTCAGGAGGGGAGAAGAGAAGTTTTCCAGACAACCCCGAAGTCGTAAATAAGTCGCCCCCAGGTGGAGAATGCAGCTGGTCCGTTCCTCCTCAAGTAGGGTGTCAAGGGTTCGTTTCAACTAATCTAGTGGAAAATAAAAAGAACGTTATCTTATCCACGGTACTATGCTTGATTAAGGATAAATATTCGCAATGGCAGAAAGTGAGATGTTTACTTGATGTTGGCTCACAAATAAATTGAATCAGTAACGAATGCTTACAAAGGTTACAACTAAAAGGTGAAAAAATCAATCAATCCATTTCGTGCATAAATAATACCTCATTGACAGTTAATCGCGGAGTAAAGGCAAGCATTGCGAACGAAAGTAAAAGTTTTAAGAGAAATATCTCGATGTTAGTAGTTCAAAAGATAACTGATCTTATACCAAATAAATTTTTGATGCGCATGTGCAGATTCCAGAGTCATTAGGCTTGCGGATCCAAATTTCAAAATTCCGGGAAAAATAGACATTTTGTTAAGTGCGGAGTATTTTTATGACGTGATAAAACCGGGAAAAATAAATGTAAAAATTCGAACCTGATTTTACAGGATTCAGTCTTTGGATATATAGTAGGAGGTAGTGTAGAGGATGAACCAAATTTATATTCTTGCGGTTTAATATGTGGGTCCGAAGAACTCAATTCGAATTTGAGGAAATTTTGGGAAATTGAAGAGATAGATAATGAATTACCTAAAAATTTAGAGAATTCTATTTGTGAGGAGCATTATGCCCAGACGCATAAGAGGGATGAGTCTGGAAAATATATTGTTTCTATTCCCTTTAAAGAGCATTGGTCGTGTTTAGGGAACTCGAAGGATATTGCTCTAAAGAGACTCGAATCGCTGTGGACTCGCTTGTCTAGAGACCAGGATTACCAAAAATTGTACCGTGATTTTTGAAAGAATACGAAGAGTTAGGTCATATGACTGAGATAACGGAGAGTGTAGAACCTGAATATACTTATTATATGCCTCACCATGGTATATACAGGCCTCAAAAGAGCACGACAAAATTGCGTACAGTATTTAACGCATCCGCTTTGACTGCTAATGGAAGGTCGTTGAATTCCATTCAATACAACGGCGGAGTCATTCAGGACGACCTTTTTCCTTGTTAGTGAGATTTCGAAAGCACATTTATGCATTCACGGCAGATATTCGTCAGATGTATCGCATGATTGATGTCGATGTAAGTCAACGGCCACTTCAAAGAATTTTGTGGAAAGGGGACGTTAACGAACCCGTAAAGGTGTACCAACTCAATACTGTCACATATGGGACGGCTAGTGCTCCGTTTCTAGCTATGCGAACTCTAAAACAAATTTCTATTGACGAGGGAGAGAACTTTCCTTTAGCAGCATCAGTCCTGTGTGATGATTTCTACATGGATGATGTTTTGAGTGGAGCAAACTCATTGGAGGTTGCAAAAACCTTGCAACATCAACTCATTGACATTCTACAAACTGCTCAGATGTCCTTGCATAAATGGTGTGGAAATACATCCGAACTAATCCCAACCACAGAGAAGGAGTATGATTTTGCATCTCCGGAGGAGATTAAAACCTTAGGCATTGCCTGGAAATCTAAAACTGATTGTTTTAATTTCAAGGTAGAAGTAGAGCGAAATGCTCATCCTACTAAAAGATCAGTCCTGTCGATTATCGCCCGACTCTTTGACCCTTTAGGATTGTTGGGTCCAGTGATCACCAAGGCAAAAATCTTCATGCAGCAATTGTGGACACTTCAAATTGATTGGAGTGAAAGGCTTCCCGAGAAAGAAGCTAGTGAGTGGAAGGAATTTGTGAGATCGTTAGTGGCTTTAAATGGCATCAACATTGAAAGGTGCATAGTAATTCCAAACGCTGAAGTAATTGAGCTTCATGGCTTCTGTGACGCATCAGAAAGGGCATATGGTGCGGCAATTTACGCTAGATCGATCAACCCAGATGGAGAAATAAAAGTAAAGCTTGTTGCGAGTAAATCTCGAGTGTCGCCAGTTAAGCAGGTAACCATGCCTCGCTTAGAATTATGTAGTGCAGTTCTACTCGCAAAATTGATGCATAAAGTGAAACGAGCATTAAGAATGGATATTACCTCAGTCTTCTTTTGGACCGATTCCACAATAGTGCTATCGTGGATGAAAAACGAGTCCCGAAACTTAAAGACGTTTGTAGCCAATCGAGTGGTTATTATCCAAGAATTGACAGAATTGAATAAATGGCATCATGTTCCTTCGAACAAAATCCTGCTGATATCATTTCAAGAGGACTTGATCCAGAGAAAATTCAACGAAGTGAATTGTGGTGGTTTGGGCCTGCTTTCCTCGAAATGTCTTCAGTGAACTTCCCTCGATACGTCGATGAGATCCATAACTGTGAACATTACCAACGAGAGTTAAAGGATAATCAAAGTCGATGTGTTTCTTAGTGCAAAATAGAGAGATTCTTCCCATCATTGATAAGTGTTCTTCGTTTTTGAAACTACAGAGAATTCTTGCATGGTGTGTGCGTTTCAAGGAGAATGCGAGAAATCCACTACAGCTAACAACTGGCAGTTTAACTGTAGCTGAATTGTCTACAGCCTTAATTTTCTTAGTACGAAATGTACAATCTGTATCTTTTGCAAAGGATATTTGGTGCCTTGAAAGGAGACAACCATTACCAGTTTCCAGTAATTTATTAACTTTGTCTCCCTTTTTAGACGAGAGGAAAATACTGTGTGTGGGTGGAAGACTGAGACATTCCAATCTACCTGCACAACAAAAACATCCTATTCTAATCCCTAACAACCACTCTATTTGCGATTTAATAATTAAACATTATCATGTTCTTTATTTGCATACAGGTACTGAGGCTACCTTGGCAAACATAAGAACCAGATTTTGGATTGTAAATGGCAGATCCAAGGTCAAAGGCATAATTAAGCAATGCATCCAATGTCTTAAGGTAAGTGCAAAAGGTAAAAACCAAAGGATGGCCGATTTACCTAATGCCAGAGTAAGCATTGCTAGAGTGTTTAGCAAGGTAGGATTGGATTTCTGTGGTCCTTTCCATATAAAATTAATTTCAGGTAGAGCGAAAAAAATGTATAAATGTTATATTTGTATTTTTGTATGTTTTGTTGTTAAAGCCATTCATTTAGAAATTGTGAGTAACTTAAGTACTGAAGCATTTATTGGTTCATTAAAAAGATTTATCTCTCGTAGAGGTAGACCAAGCGATATTTTTAGTGATAATGGAACTAACTTTGTAGGAGCCAACAATGAGTTTCGTAAAATTTTAAAAGGGCTATTTAAAGGGGAAAGTTCGGAAAAATTTGAGGATTTTCTTGCTTCTGAGAGTATTCAATGGCATTTTAATCCTCCTGCCGCTCCTCATTTTGGAGGCTTGTGGGAAGCTGGAGTTAAATCTTTAAAGAGTCACCTTAAAAGGGTTGTGGGAAATAATATTCTTACTCATGAAGAATTTTTTACACTTGTCACACAAGTGGAGGCCGTTTTAAATTCACGACCTCTGTGCTCTCTCTCTGAAGATCCCAATGATTTAGCTCTAACTCCAGCTCATTTTTTAACTGGCTCACCATTGACCTCCTTGCCGGATCCAGATTTTAAAGGAATTCCTATGAATAGGCTCCGCAGATGGGAATTAGTCCAAAGAATGACTCAAACATTTTGGAGTCGATGGACTTCCGATTATTTAAATCGTCTTCAATCGAGACCTAAATGGTATAAAGGCAACCAAAAATTTAAGGTTAATGAAGTGATTTTGGTTAAAGGTGAAAATAATTCAAATTTACTTAACTGGAATCTGCCAAAATAATAGAAGTTCATCCAGGCACCGATGACGTAACTAGAGTAGTAACGTTAAAAACGGGTAAAGGTGTATATAAACGACCTGTTAATAAACTTATTAAATTGCCTTTTAATTGTAATTGATTCTTTAACCGTATCTTGATCTTTTTTATTGTATAAGTGTGTGTATAAATGTATTGTACTATGTTTTTTGTGGAAAAACTGTATCATGTATTTGTAATTGTTTTATTGTTTGTTGAAAATTCTCTTAAAATTTGTCAAGGCGGGCAGTATGTTGAGAGCGCCTTGCCACTTGTATTTTCATCGCTTCGCAAATGCCGCGAAGTGAAAGGAAGTGAGCTTGGGGTGTGCCCACGCCAAGAGAGTGAGTGTAAACAACATGGCGAAGAGCCGTTGTAATAAATAGAGTTAAAAAATATACAGTCCACTTCTTTTATTGAGTATGACTCAATTTATTTTTAATTAGAGCGTCGATGGGCCAAAACATGTACGTTTTTTTTCGGGGCGCCATGGGTGCTGAATTTCTGTTTATGGATGACAACGCCCGTCCTCACCGTGCAAACATTGTAGACGAATGCCTTCAATCGGAGGATATCACTCGTATGGATTGGCCAGCATACTCACCGGACTTGAATCCAATAGAGCATGTGTGGGCATACTTGGCCGACGAATTTCAGCCCGTCAACCTCCTCCCACCTGTCTACCGGAACTTCGGAGGGCATTGCTTGATGAATGGTGTAATATTCCTCCAAGATCAGATGGATAATTTGATACTCAGCATGCCTAGGCGTTGTAAGGCCTGTATTGCATCGTCCGGGAGACATACTCCGTATTAACCATCATACTAACCATTTTATATTGTTTTTTGTAAATAGGTTCTTTTTTAAATTTGCTCCAGGGAGTAAAAACGCAATTTTTATTAATTATGTCAAACATGTAGCATCTTTTTTGCTCTTTACCTTTTGTTTAATAAATAGATTTTACAAATAAGTCACATTTGTTTTGCTTCTGTCCCTTTCTTTGCCTGAACTTCATTATTCTTAATTTATGGACATGAGTGTAGTTCTTCATTTATTCTTACACCTCTAGCTCACGCTGATAGTTCAGAAGAAGGGCACCCGAGGGGGGCGTCCTTACAATGACGCCCAATGAAATTTAATTTATATAACCCCGAGGTAAGAGACGCGAACGGGGGTTTAGTGTTTTGCCAGAAGTGTACTTTTCTGGGTCTAAGAGCATTACCGAGTTTTTGGATGGTATTGACAATCAAATATGATTACTTGAGATACCCAGTGATTCATCATGGGCTTATTTGAAAGGTCACCTCCTGGGAGGACCCAAGACATATTCGGATCAGCGTTAGTGCAGAATACCGCCACGGACTTCGCGCAGCTGAAAGCAGCATTGTCGAAAGCATTTCTTGCCATCCAAAATAGGAAATATTTAGAAATAAGGTTTTATTCGTCACAACACAAAAGGGACCAGGAGCCAACAGATTTTATTTACGATCTGTTGAAGCTGCACAAACAACTCGGACAGGGGATGTCCGAGAAAGCTTTAGTAGACCATATTTTCGTTAGACTCGAACCACAAGTCCAAGATTATGTGGAGATTTGAAATCAGCAAAACGCGGTTCAACTATTGGGGTTGTTGTCTAAGTTTGATGAAAAATATTCATGCAAAACAATGCGAGGTTCGAGGAATAGTGATAATGTTGAAAGACGAGGTTGGAATGAGTGTAGGATGTCTAACGCTGATGATAGTCGGTTGAATATTAACGTCACACTGTTCAGCTAAACGAGGTCTTTTGGCGACGGACCACGTAATTTTGAAACATGGTCAATTGACGTGGACGACACCTGAGCTAGCACCCCTCTCAAAACTACCACACCACACCAACGGGAGAACGTTTCAGCTCTCGACAGATTTAACGTGCATCGCTGCCCTACACGGTGGGTCTTTAGTGGTACTGGGCTCGAACTCGTGACTAGGCAAGCCACGATCCGATACCTATACCACTCGGCTACCGTGGCCACCTGATGATAGTCGGAGAAATTGGAGGAATTCGGAAGTTTTGCGCACCTGAGTAATGGCAGAAATGATTATAGGGGTAATTACGAGAATGATCGTCAAGGAAATCAGTGGTTCAAAAGCAGGAATAATTTTCGGATGATCGAAGATTTAGCGATAGAGGATACCAATTTATAAATGGGGGTCAAAATAACAATTTTAGTCGAAGGGACCACAGAAATAGAGGTTCGAATGAAAATTTTAGTCGAGGCGATAGGAGGCAAAGGGGTCGATTAAATGTTTTGAAGGTTAGAGATGATAAAAATGATCAGACACTGTCGGCAAATGAGGCACCAATTAAACTTTCTGTGATATGCATGTCTCCAGTGAAACTCCCATATGTTCCTATTTTGTTAAATGATACTTTTACGAAAGTGTTATGGGACACTGGTGTGGAGGAGTCATTTATATTGGAAGAGATATACCGAAAATATATTTTTTTATAAGCCAGTAAAAAAATCACGAGCTCGAGTGATCACGGCAAAGGGAGCTAAATGTCAGAATGTAGGAATTGTGGAATTGAATGTTCAAATTAGGGAGTTTGAGAAGCCTTGGATGTTTCACGTGTTGGCAGATCTAGAATACCCATGTATTCTCGGGGTGGCTTTCATAAGTGGATCAAAGATTATTTTAGACTTTGATCGAAAATCGTTGGCGATTCCCGATTCGCAAATTGATAAAGTGGTTAAAACGATTGATGAATGGAATGTGGAAATAGATCTTTGTAAGACAGGGTTAGAGGAAAAACAGAAACAGGAGTTGCGGGATTTGTTTAGTTTTAAAGGAATTTTTTCAGATAAACCGGGGTTCACACATGTCTTGTATCATGAGATTGATACGGGGGATAAGCCACCGGTTGTTTCTCCGCCGTATCGTTATGACAGGGTTAAACAGATGATACTCAATTGTCATGTGGAAAAAATGTTGAAAGAGGGAACCATAATTCCGATTCAATCCCCGTACGCACCACCAGTTGTGTTATGAAAAAAATAATGGGTTAACGCCGGATAATCCGGAAGCGTATAGATTTGCTGCAATGATCGGAAGCTTAATTCTATTACAAAGTATCCCGGTTATCCCTTACCATTAATAGATGATTTAATAACGAACATCCCCCATACGACGATTATGTCGTCTCTTGCTTTCAAATTGGGATACTTTCAACTGGCAGTAAACCCCAATGATATAATTAAGACCACGTTTGTTACGAAAAATGGAACCTACGCATTTCAGCGTATGCAATGGCCGCGGAAGCCGAGTGGTATAGGCATCGGATCGTGGCTGGCTTTGTCACGAGTTCGAGCCCAGTACCACTAAAGACCCGCCGTGTAGGGCAGCGATGCACGCTAAATCTGTCGAGAGCTGAAATGTCCTCCCGTTGGTGTGGTGTGGTAGTTAGGAGAGGGGGGTGCCAGCTCAGGTGTCGTCCACGTCACTTGACCATGGTTCAAAATTACGTGGTCCGTCGCCAAAAGCCCTCGTGCAGCTGAACAGTGCGACGTTAATCTTCACTCACTCACTCAGCGTATGCAATTTGGGTTGTTAGGGGAGGTTTCCAATTTTCAGAAGTCCATAGATCTTATTTTAAAAACAGTGATAAAGAAGTTTGTGAATGTGTTTATATGGACGATGTAATAATATTGTCTCCATCGTTCACTCACCATGTTGAACATCTAAAGGAAGTTTTTCGATTATTATAAGATGCAGGGTTAACTTTAAATAAAGAAAAGTGCAGATTTGGTTGTGATGAATTAAAATATTTATGTTTAATTATAAATAAGAAAAGAATTAAAACGGATGAGACAAAAGTTTAAGCTATAGTTGAGATGAAACCGCCACGAAATTCTAAGGAGGTATCGAAATTTTTAGGTATGTCCCAATGGTACGCGAAATTTATTAAAAATTATGCCGATATTTGCGAGCCCCTTTATAATCTTAAACGAAAACTAAAGAAATTTTGTTGGTCAATAGAGGCGCCGAAGGCATTCGACACGGTCAAGGCGGTCATAACAAAAAGTGCCAGTTTAAAAATTGTCGGATTTCAAAAAGCCTTTCGAGTTTACGGTTGCTAGTTCAATAGGGGTAGGAGCAGTTCTAAACCAAGAGCAGAGACCAGTAGTATTTGCTTCTCGCACGCTTAGTAACGCGGAGGGGAATTACACTGTAACAGAGAGAGAATGTTTAGCAATGGTTTGGGCTCTGAATAAATTGAGAACATATTTAGGTTCTTTGCCGATCAAGGTTATTATGGATCACGCTGCGTTGACACGTTTAACACATGGTAAAAATTTGTCAAATAGAATGATCAGATGGGCACTAAAATTAGCAGAATTTAATATAGAATGGGAACATCGTTCTGAAACTCAAAATGCGGTTGCAGACGTTTTATCGAGAAACCCGGTTGAAAGTATAATAGGAAAAAAAGTTAATTGTGCAATAATCAGGGATTTGGTACTTTCGTCGCGTGAACAGTTAATCGAATAGCAAAGAAAGGACCCAGAATTAAGTCATATCTATAGATATCTGGAAAACCCAGAAGATAGCTCAGTTAATGCGATAATATGTGAGAATTGGTCCCGGGATTTCAAGTTAAAAGAGGGCTTGTTGTTTTATGTGAAATATGCAACGTCATTAGGTGAAATGCGAGTATACATTCCAAAGTCTTTAAGGAATGAAATAATGAGATAATTTCATGACAAGCCCATAACAGGTCATTTAGGACGCTTTAAGACTTACTATAAAATAAGGGACGTTTGTTTATTTTCCGTATATGAGAAAATTTATGGAACAATATGTCTCTACATGTGCCACATGTGCCAAGTTAATAATTATAAAAACGCGTGACCAGCTGGTCGATTAATTCCGATTGAATCAAATTATCCAAATGAGATAGTTACGTTAGATTAGTTAGGTCCTGTGTCGCGAGTGAGACGCAACCGATATGTTTTAGTAATTACGGATCATTTCAGCAAGTAGGCTGAAATCATACCCCTTAAAAAGGCATCGTCTCGAGTAATAGCGGATACTGTTTTTGATAATTATATATCGCGGTTTGGAGCCCCAGTAAAATCAATAAGTGATAACGGTCCCCAATTTACATCCGATATTTTTGAACATTTGAGTGATAGATTAGGCATAAGGCATGGGAAGTGTGTTGTATTTAGAACTCAGGCAAATAGAACCGAACGCGGGAATCGCGATCTTGTGCAAATGATTGCAAATTATGTGAATGATCAACACCATACATGGGACCAGTTTTTCTAATGAGTTTGTGACGAATCTGTCCGGAACCTTTCCACTAATATTCTTAGGCGTCTTTGGGGATTGTAAATTCGCGTATATTTCCAATCAACTCTAAGAGGAGAACAGGATATGCAAAGTAGATAGGGTATTTAAGTAGAGCGTTGTAAGTTAGCGAGAATGAAGACTATTGAGCCAGCAGCAGTAATGTCAACGTTTAGAGGATTAAATTGGATTACGATAGTGAAACATTGCTGCTAGTTTTCAACGAAGGAACCTTAGGAGGTTAATGTACCTGTGAAGAGATCAAAGTAATACCAGGTGATTTATTCTAGTTTAATACCGCTTACAGCAAGCGTTAGTTTAATAAAATTACTTTAAGTTAATGAAAGCTAATAATTCGAGTTGCGTGTATTTCTCAGACCTTCTATTCCGGTAAAACCTTTTGATATTGCGCGTAGTTATTGATTAATTTCATATTTCGTAATTTAATTTAATATTAAAGGTAAATCCCTTTTGTTTGACGTAGACATATAGATACTATATGTCTTTAGAGTTTTTGACATTTGAATCAATTGAGTAAATACAAGTAAATACAAGTTAAAATGGCGTCTGGTCATTCTTTGCCTCAAATTAATCTTAGTGTCCGGGGTGGAACCGAGGGAGGTTCCCACAAGTTCGCTTATGCTATTCGTACGGCAGTGAATGAAACGACGGGAAAAACCTCTGCAGAATTACTTTTAGGTCGAAAGTTGATAACTCCATTTCAGAAATTAGTGATGGTATCGGATGGAATTGATTTTGCAGTAGGAGGTATAGAGAGATTGTTTGAGGAAGCTAGACGAAACACAAAGGCTAAGCATGAAAAGTGGGTGAAATATTATGATAGACGCAGGCGCGATGTGCAAATTAAAGTGAATGACTGGATCTTGATAAAAACGCATCCTTTTAGTTCAGCAATAAAGAAAATGGTAGCTTAATTTAAACCAAAATTTGAAGGTCCTTATTGAAATTTAGAGGTAAAACAAAACAATTTAGTGATATGGAGATCGGGAAAAATGTTAACTGTCAATGTCGATCAAGTTAGAATATATCATCATAGGAAAAGTGACGAGATGGAGATAAGGACAGGTAGTTCCGATGCAATAGTTAACGCTATAAATCGAGTAATTTTGAAAGCGTGCAACGGAGATCAAATGAGTAGCAGTATGGTAGGAAGAAGGGGTCAGGTGTAAAGCGTGAGTTAGAGGGAAAACGGATAAGTTTTAAGTAAGATCAGGGTGAGAGACACACAGGTACGACTGATAAGTGCGGACCACTCATCAGATCAGCACCTAGCTCGTGGACAACGATTAACAGAGCTGAAAGAGGGAGGACAGAGACTCTTGCGTATAAGCAATGGCTTGACTCGGGATCTGGAGGACCAGAGAGGAAGATTAGAAAGTTTCTAGGACATAGAGTTGATAAAACATTGTCTTTGAACAATAATAACGATTTACCACAATTTAGAAAGAAAGTCCGAACAGAGAAAACAGTAATGCCAAGTACCAGAGGCTACAACTTGCGACCAAGAAAAGGTGCAAAGATGGAGTTCCGACCAACCAATGAGAAGAAGATACAACAAGAAGGACCAGTTCGAGCCAGATGAAACCGAGAACATCAGTACAGCCCCAACATCGAAAAGCAAGCAAGGTCAAGCAGCAGGAATACCAGAAGCAGAAGTGGTCAACAACAGAATTGCTATTAAAGGAAAGGAGGATCGAACGGTAACAGATCCATCTCCCTGGAGGTCCTAGTAGGAGACGTCAACTACAAGTCATAAAAATCAGGTTGTGTGTGTGTGTGTGTATCGTTTCATTAAATATTCTTTCGAACAAGTGGTCGGAAGAATTATTGCAAAGAAGGAAATCATGTTAAGTTGTTTAAAATTTTCTTAATCAAGCAAAAGTTGACACTACAATGAGTGCATTTTTCTAGAAGATGAAAAATGAGCTTTTGACTTGCAAAATTTTTTTTTTTCAAAATTTAGGAGAAAACATTATTTGTAAATATGCATTTGTTTACTTCTATGTATGACTTCGCTGAAATGTGACAATTCTTTGGTTGTTTGTTTTAAAGGTTTATTGAAAAATGTTAGTAATTGTATAATGTATATATTATATATATATTGTTATATTGATTCATATTAGTGTACATCTGGTTTGGGGGAACGCGGCGTAGACAGATTATTAACAATAACACTAACAGCGCTGCGCGATTAGAGGGGAAGTTTATTAAAAAAAACCAAATGATGTGTATGTATGAAAATTTAGTTGTAATTTAAAGATGGTATATAATATATAGGATTTGTGAAATGTAATGGTATTATGTGAAAATTTGTTATTCCACGTGACTTAGAGTTTTTATTTCAGGGTGGCCGACCCTGAATTTAAAAAGAAACAGATTTTTTTAAAGACAACATTGTGTGACGAATCTGTACGGCACCTTTCCACTAATATTCTTAGGCATCTTTGGGGATTGTAAACTCGCGTATATTTCCAATCAACTCTAAAAGGAGAAAACGGGATATGTAAAGTAGATAGGGTATTTAAGGAGAGCGTCGTAAGTTAGCGGAGATGAAGGCTATTGAACCATCAGCTGTAGTGTCAACGTTCATAGGATTCAATTGGATTACGATAGTGGAGCATTACGGTTAGTATTCAGCGAAAGAACCTTAGAGAGTCAATATACATGAAGAGATCAAAGTACTACCAGGTGATATATTCTAGTTTAATACCGCTTATCACAAGCGTTAGTTTAATAAAATTAGTTTAAGTTAATGAAAGCTAATAATTCAAGTTGCGTGTATTTCTCGGACCTCCTATTCTGGTAAACCCTTTTGATATTGCGCGTAATTGTTGATTGATTTCATATTCCGTAATTTAATTTAATATTAAAGGTAAATCCCTTTCGTTTGACACAGACATATAGATACTATGTCATTAGTTTTTTTGATATTTGAATCAAGTGAATAAATATAAGTTATTATTATACAAATGGCGTCTGGTCATTCTTTGCCTCAAATTAATCTTAGTGTCCAGGGTGGAACCCAGGGGGTTCCCACAATTGTAAGTCCGACAGGATCGAAAAGACTTATGTTACACAGAAGAAGATTGTAATAGTTTTTAATTAGCATTAAGTAGAATTAAGTTAGTTAAGAGGTGTGTGTCCCTGGTTTTTCCAGCTAAAACTTATATGGTTTTCCCATTGCCTTAATAGGGCTCACCAATTTATTTGTCAAGGAGAATCTACCGTGATTAAAATACATAACTGATAATTTTGGTCTAGTTATTTGAGTAAAATTATTGTGGCTGTCGAGAATTTAAATTAAAGACTAATATTAAAAATTAAAGTTAAAATGAATATATAGAAAATTATAAAGTTTATGTTGAATATTGGAAATTAATGGTTAGTAGTTAAAATTTAAATGAAATATTGAAAGTCAGAAATACAGAAAAATAAAATTTATGCACGTAATTTCTTAAGGGCTATTAAGACCCTCGAATAAATCGCGTTTTGCTTCTTGGAGGGGACTGTGACGGGCTCGCGTGTTTTTCATTAACATGTCATTTTGAGTTCTTTGGGGTCAGATTAAATGACTACTCTTTTCCAACCAACCCGAGAAGTAAAACGTGAAGGAAAGATGCAAATTAGGAAGCTTTTAAATAACAGAAGTTTAGAGTAAGTGGGTTGGCATTTGTGGAATGTTATGATAGTCGGTGTTTGAAGTGTGAAGAGGATTTCGAGAAGTTAAGTGACAGCCAAGAGAAGTTATCCGTGACAGAGAGCCCCACTGGCGTGCATACCATTACACGCCAGTGAACCGCAATTTCAACTAGGATCGAATCGATTATCGTTTCATCGGGCATCACATTGAAATTGAGCTTAGGCGAGTAAGTTATTGATAGTGGTCCGAGTTACGTTATTTCGGTATTACTTATTGTGCGTTCAGCCACCGTAAATTCTCTCACATATCATTATCTAATCTGTTATACGTTTAAGTTAAGATCTTAATAAAGTCATTTTAAGATAATGGCAGCTTCTAGTTCATTTATTCCTACACCTCAAGCTCAAGATGATAATTTAGGAGAAGGGCACCCTAGGAGGGTGTCCTTACAAGCTGAAGTCTATGAATTGGCGAAGCCGACGTAAATAAACCTGCAGCAGTAGACCAACGTGCTACCAACTGCCTGGAGGAAGCTGTATGGTCATTCACCGCTTACGGAGCAGGTGTCGTTCGTTGCGCGCTGACGTCACCTTCCGTCGTCCACTGCCAGTTTTTTTAGTTGTTCGGTGCTCGTCGGTCAACTGCTTCCAAACTCGCATCACCGTGGAACTGTTCCGCTGCACACGAGCTTCTATTGTGCCATAGGAAAAATCTCCTTCTCGAAGGCCGATAATCCTCCCCCGTTCAAACTCCAAAAGTTGTTTGAATTTCTCCTTATTTCGTCATGGAGGCATACTTAGGTCTCAGTAAACGTTCGCCACTAACAAATAATCATCAACTATTTTCAACGTCCCGCTACAGCTCTCTATTTATACGCTTTTAGCATCAGTTCAGAGGGCACTGCGCACGCCACGCATGCGCGGTGGCTCTGAAACTTTACTATTTTACGCAACATCCTATAATTGATATTTGCTGCGCAAAGTTCATTAATTCTGATTCCTACATGGTGTTGCATTTTCTACAAATAGCAGTGTATTAAATCTTGAGGAATTACAAAAGTTGAAAATGTGAAAATATAATTACCTTTTGAATTTAAACATGGAATGAAGATTCTACAAATTTTATCTTATCTGCAAAAATGTAGGAAACTAAATAAATAGTTCAAAGTCAATTTGTCACAAGTTTCTCTCCATTTACTTCGAAAAATAGTTCTTTTATTCAGGATTACATTCTTCCCCATTCTTTTCATTCGCACTTAAGCGTTTTTCAAAACACAAATGTACCTTTTTATCACTTTTGTTGTGGCTGATTTTTCGTGTAGTCTTTTCTGAATTAATAAAGTACAAGTTGCAAGAAATAACTTAATAGAAAGAATGACCATTATCGCATACTTTTTCAAAATTCCTCCCTGTAGGACGTGTGACCCGCGTTGAGAAAAATGGTTTTCAATACTCATGGCTTTACAAAATTACATAGAGAACACGACTCTATTGAGTCCACACAGTAATAATTTTCTGTTCTAATTTTTAATTTGAATGTTGGAACACCCGAGTTTGACGTGTAGAAACCCAGGGTTCCGCAGAACACAGATTGAAACCTACTGGTTGTCACATACTACTTATAATATTACAATACATAATGAATCAATTATAACTGTGTAAATGAACCCGTTCCTGTAACTTTTTAGAGTGATAGTTATGTAGAAATAAATAGTTCTTTATACAAGATAAAATTCTCAGTGAATCATTAAAGAACATGAGTGAGTGAATATTAACGTCTCACTGTTCAACTTATGTGAGAGGTCTTCGCCTCTCTCTTGAGCACCCAGATATGTAGGAGATAGAGAAGAAACATTAGCCATGTTCCAATCAATCTACCGTCGCCAAATCCCTCGTGTAGCTAAACAGTGCGACGTTAATATTCATTTAATCAATCCACTCAACTTATTTATTGATCACAAAAAGTAACGACACATATTCAATTGATAGCAGTAAGAAAATGTCTCGGTGCTAACCACAAAAGTGGAACAACGACGAAATATACGAAAGATTACGAGACTATCAAACTTGATCCTTACTTTATATAGGATCTAATATATTATCCGATTTAATCTAATATTAATTTAATCTCAGTGATCAATTGTCACTTTAAATCTTTCTCCTAATAAGTATTTATTCACAATAATTCGATAATGATACCTGTTGGTAACAATCTCACCTAATTTCTGGTTTGCATCCACTCCTACTCTCTGTTCTATCTAGAAAACTTCGACTATATACAGTTAACTTAATTTGCATATCACGATTTCTTCTTCCTAAGGGTTGGTTGTGAATAACGCGAATTGATAGACCAAAGATTTCCCAAGAGGAATAGTGGAAGGATCGCGAATAGATCTGTGGCGGTGTGATATCGATATAAAAACCAGTAGCAGCCTGCACGCGATGACGATCGTTTTGGCGTGATGGCTAAGGTACTCGTTTTCGCAACGGAAAGTACACAGATTGAATCTTCCTTCATTGGTGACCCTGGCCGTGCAAAAGAACCGCAGCAATCGTGGCGCCATTTATCCACCACAAATGCAACCAAGCCGTCAGACACATGATGCAATTAAGCCGTCACACAAATGACGCAACCCACAAAGCCGTTGCACTCAAAGTGACGCAACTTCTCACACTCTCACCACGAATATGGTATCGTTCGTTCACCTATTCGCCGAATCACTGGCATGGGGGTAGTGTGGTGGTGTGATATCTATATAAAAACCAGTAATAGCCTGCACACGAGGACAATCATTTTGGCGTGGTGGCTAAAATACTCGTTTTTGGACCGGAAGGTACCCAGTTCTAATACTCCTTCAGATCCGTCACAAGCTACTTGAGGGCTTTTGGCGATGGTCCTCGTAATTTTGAATCATGATCAGGTGACGAGGACGACACCTAAACTGGCACCACTCTCCTAGCTACTACACCAACAGGAGGACGTTTGAGCTCTCGACAGATTTAACGGGCATCGCTTCCCTACACGACGGTTCTTCAGTGGTACTGGAATCGAACTTATGACACGCCAGCTACAAGTCCGTTCCCTTGACCACTAAGAGCTACCGCGGCCTCTAAAGAACATGACACTGGTAAGGATAAATTGTTAGAAAAGTTACACAATAAGAAAAAAAGACTTTCTTCGATTTATATTATTTCACTCAATTTTTTACTTCCCATTTTAATAAAGAAAAAAGCTCATTTGAAGCACTAATTTTTTTTTTGAAAAGTAATAAAGTAATACTGTACAAATAAAAAGCAAACTAAGTACAACTTTTCATTTTCGAAATCAAACACTCTCATTGCTTTAATTTTAAGTTTCTACAAAAAGTATTGAATTAAAATCGGGTAAAATATTGGGTGGATTGATATGGAATATAAAGACTATGTCATGAAGTAAATTGTTTTATGTAATATAATTGTGAGCATTTTTTAGTCATTTAATTTTTACTGAAAGTGGTTCGTTGATACTACATTTTGAACTTAGGGTAAAAATTATTCATTTTTTAAAACTTCATTTTTATCTAAATATAGAGATTGTCTATAGAATATAATAACACAATATATATAATACAAATACGATAACTTAAATCTACTCTTCATATATTATTTCACTCCTATGACATCTCATGAAACGGAAGGTTTGCATAAGCACTTCATTTGTGCTTTTCCTTACTCTGCGTGTTTGTGCTATTTTAATTATCATTTATGTATAAAACCTGCAAATCCTTACAAAATACCCTTAAATGTTGCACTCTTTTATAAAAGTATGATTCGATTGCATGGGGAATAATTCTAGGAATTCTTATAACATATAAAAGTATCTTGTGAACTGTATTGACATTCTATAATAATTTCTCAGCTATGGATGTGGAAGTCTACGTTTTAGAGTAAGTAGGATTGAAAAAACTGTGAGTGTGTGCTGACGTTTCCGATATCGGCTGATTCAATCATCTTTCAACCTCCCTTATGCGTATCAATGTACAGCAGTGTTTCTCAAAGTGTGGGGCGCGCCCCCCTGGGGGGGCGATGACCCTACAAGGGGGGCGCGAGCGTATCAAAAATTTAAAGATTTTTTTTTCAAAAAATAACCGGAAAGAGAAGTAAAACAAAATGCTTTCTTCCATAATAAAAAAAATACACACAACAACACTGACATAATTTATGTTTATTATCTGGCTTTTTTCCGTCTTCAAATAGCTATCTTTGATTCCAAAACCAAATTAAAGAATAAAAAACGTTTTGTTTTATTTGCTGTATTTCCTCAATGAGAGATTTTTTTATTACGTTTTAACATAAAATATTACTCGTTAAAAGAAAAAACGAAACCCAGACCCTGAGAAAAATTCTAAGAAGATAAACAATTCACCACTGTAATTATTATTGAAATACTGTACATTAGTTGTAGAAAAAGAAAAGGAAGTCATGATTCACTTTTCAGCCAGGCTGCACAGTACGTTTGCTAATCATTTGATTGACCTTCAATCTTATGGTATGGTTATTATCAATATTAGCTCTCTCCCATATTTTATGCGTTTGCTTTTCGCTTAGGGAAATTGTAATCAATTGAGTTTTGCGATATTTGGAAAAGAATTGATTGGTTTAACATTTCTGTAGGATAATTGAAAAGTGTCTGAATTGCGTCCTTTATTATGGTATTGTACTTTTGAATCATTTTAGTTCAGTTTTATTGGATTTTTTCTCAAATCATCAAAGAATTGAATAGTCCTTGAAAGAAGGTGTAAGTATACTTTCTATAAATTAAAATATTCACTAGAATTCCGATTTGTATCGTGTACAGTAAAAATAATTCTAAACAAATGATTGGGGTGACTGAGTCCCCCGCACTACCATTAATGTTAGTATGGAGTACGCGCCTGCTCCCGGGTTAAAACATTTTGAAGTATTCTCGCTTTAAATGTTAAAAAGTAACACAATTATTCTTCATCGGAATTTTATATTCTTTTTCATAATTTAACATTAATTCTAAATGCTAATTGTGTGAGGTTTAAAATTACAGTTCTTTTAAACAGTTATTTACAATTATAGCATTTATCTAAAAAAAAATCATTTTACATTTTTGTATACAATGTCGTGCACACAGTTTTACTCTCCTTACAATTCAGCTATTATATCAAGAATAATGTTCTATTTTTTTTAAAAAATGAACTCGTGCGAAGAGTCGGTGTTTCAGCCAGTATACGTTTAATGTATCAGTACTGAAGAAAGTATTTTATAAATAATTTCTTATTACTGAATTTGGCCGCGGTAGCCGAGTGGTATAGGTATCGAATCGTGGCTTGCCTTGTCACGAGTTCGAGCCCAGTACCACTAAAGACCCGCCGTGTAGGGCATCGATGCACGTTAAATCTGTTGAGAGTTGAAACGTTTTCCCGTTGGTGTGGTGTGGTAGTTAGAGAGAGGGGTGCCAGCTCAGGTGTCATCCATGTCACTTGACCATGGTTCAAAATTACGTGGTCCGTCGTCAAAAGCCCTCGTGCAGCTGAACAGTGCGACGTTAATATTCAATCAATCAATCTTATTACTAAATTAAGAACAAGTTTAATAATTATTAGGGACTTCCACGGGCTTGTCTTGTAGAGGAAAGTTTTTCAAAGGAAGGTTTAATATCAGAAATTGACACTTAAAGAGTTATTTTTCTATATTTAGCTGAGATCTATATTTTGTCTTCAAGGCATCCACTGCAAAAAATCCGGTTTGAAAAAGGTAGGATGTTGAAAATGGTAATAGTATACGAAGTGCTTTTGTTTTCAGTACAGATAATTCCTCATCCACCTCTACCCCAAATTCAAAGAGCGATTTATTACAAAATTGCCTTTTAATTTTTCGCTGGATGTGAAATGTATGAAGATTTCTTCTTCGGAAGTTGAGAGCCCTTCTGGAGTATCTTGAAATAGAGCCCTAATCCACTCGTAACTTGCTACTAAGCTGTCCTCATCCAGAAAATACTTTTAAAATTCTTTGCCAACATAGCTAAATGATTTTACATGTTTTAAAAACAACTTTCACATGTTGTTCTACAGATTTGTAAGTTTTAACACATATCGAGCTGGCGCTTTTTTTCCATCATTTACTTCAGTAGTGGTAAATCCAAAATTTAAGTATTTTTGAGAAGATCGCCTTGATTTAATTTTCGGAACCATGCTCGTTCGTCTGTGTACTTGTTGATTCTTTATTATGGTCGAATGTTTGCTTACGACTTTAAAATGTATGTATGATATTGTTTTAATCTACTGCCGTAAATACTTAATTACCGTGAATTACAATTAACGTGGAAATTAAAAAAATGTACATTCAAGCTAGATTCGGTAGCTATAGGAGTATCGAGTCGACCAAAACTGACTGGAATTGTACGAGGAAAAGCATTTTTACATGTTTTGCGCAGACGTCCGATAGGTTGCCCAGACTCACGCAAACGTACCCTATAATGCCAGATGTGATGGATATGATAGAGAGCGACATTGATTAGACTATTTTTCTAATGACATTTGTACTTTGAGAAATGAATGCTGAAGGAAATAAATCTTTAATTAAATACATCATTTTGCGATCTGTTCCAATTTAAAAATTAGAGAAAGAAAAATAACATAATTCTAAGTAGTATATATTTTAAGTAATTTTCTTAAAATATATATTACTGAAAAGTTACATATACACAAAATTTAATATACTTATCGTATTAATTTGTACGGTTTATAATTAAGGTCGTATTGTAACTTTAGCGTCTCTCTCTCAAAGTGCATTTTTATTGCAGTAAATACATTATTGTTGTACGTGGAGGCGAGACAAAAATTATGATTGAAAATTGGGTCGCCAGTATTGAAAGTTTGAGAAACACTGCTTTTAATGTATGAGTGGTGCACAGAGTATTTTATGACTAATTAATTAATACTAAATTAAGAACAAGTTTAATAATTATTAGCTACTTCCATGGGCTTGTCTTACAGAGCAAAGTTTTTGAAAGGAGTTTTAAGATAAGAAATTGACCTTCTGAGTTCATTTTCTATATTTAGCTGATATGTATATTTTGTCTTCTAAGCAACCACCGCATTTTGTAATATGTTCCAATTTAAAAATCAGAGAAAGGAAAAATAACTTAAGTAATAGGATAATTACTAACTTTTTTTTGCTTAAAAGTAACATACAAAATTTAATACTTATGTCATGAATTTGTACGGTTTATAATAAATATTGTTGCTTTATCGTAAAAGTGCATTATTATTGCATTCAGTAAATTATTATGTATAAGGGGGGGCGCCATAAAAATTGTGATTGAAAAGGGGGGCGCCAGTATTGAAAGTTTGAGAAGCACTGATGTACAGGATTCGATTCATCATGAGAAATTTTTTTATACAGCATGAAAAAGTTGTATTTTAATAAATGTGCATCTCTATCATTGTATTAATTTATAATTCTACAGTGTTTGGCCTATAGGAGACGAAGATGTGAGCATTTGTAGCATAAGTGGGGCAAAGAGAGGTATGAATTCTGGAAGAAACCGTCAACAATATTCACTAGTGGGCTCTATTTTAGTTTTGTTTTATGTGAAAAAAGTAAAATTGTATGAATATTTTGAATATACAAAGATACTTAAACATCAGCTCTTTGTCGTGCTCTGTAGAATGTAGGAAAACAAAGCTACCTAATTACCTACAAGTATGCGTATGAATTTTTCTTGTGTGAGCTTTAGTGATCCCCAGGTTCGATTTGACACCACTACAGAACTCTACCAGAACAGCTGAGAAGAGTTAAGGCATTGCTGGAACCGGAAGACGAGAAGTAACGTAAGAGATAGTAAAAAATTTAATAATGACGGACAAGATCATAAATAATATAACATAGGTATTAGGAAATGAAACGATTTAGGTAAATAAAAGGTTTATTATATGAAGGTTGGACTTACCTACTAACAACAAATTAAAAATTTGGTTTAATCTTTTCCTAGCTTTAGTTTTCGCAAACGTTTCAATAACGTCGGTTAATTACAGTCTTGATGTGATTTTTTTTTCAATTGCTATTAGCGATAAATGTCGGAGTCGAGCTTGGCCCACACCGTTTCTTAAATAATTTTTAATTTGCTAAATTTCGTTGGAGAATGACAGAGTATCTAGCCCTGTCGGCCTTTAATCTGATCTTTCAACTGCTGCAGAAGTTACAAGAATTGTATAGAACAGGGGAGGCCAACCCGTGGCTTGCGAAGACTTAATGAAAAATTAAAAAATTTGCAGAGATATAAAAAAGGTATTTTCTATTTTTAAGTTCATTGAAATATGGTAGTCTCACACAAAAAAGAAACCCCCCAACATTTATTTTAAATACATTTAATTAACTAAATTGCAACAGAAGATTTTTACGCAGAGAATACTCTTTAATATTGTGTGCGCTGGTTTTCCAAAAGAAAGTGCACTCGTGAGATTTTGGAATATGAAGAAACGTGCCTTAAAATACCTGGAAGAAAACAATGAACTGTCCAGTGAGTGCTTGATACTTAAGAATAGACTGGCTATAAAATTTAGCTTTTATCTACGATATTATGGGACCTTTAAATAATTTAAACTTAGATTACAGGGCAAAGATTGTATTTTTCTTACCTTATTTGGTCATATCTTCTTTTGAAACCAAACGTTTACTTTGAAAAAAGATTAATATATTAAGACATGAACTACGTACCAAAGCTAATAAAAGGCTCTGAGCTATGATAGATCTAAAAATTTAATTTTAATTTTGCAAGATGACAAAAAATGGTGAGCTTTTTATAAATCCCTTTTCAGTTTCTCTGCTAGACGTTAATTGCTACCCACCCGAAATCCAAATCAAAATTATTGACTTGCAGCACCATTCTACACTGAAAAGCAAATATAAGGAACTTAGCGATAAGAAATTTAGTGATCTGAATTACGTTGAATTTTGGAAATTTCTACCAACAAACAATTTTCTAAATTTACACGATTTGGCTGTCATATACTGTTGTAAATTTGGATCAACACATGTTTGTCAACAAATTCTACAATGTGCATAATAAAACCAAAATACCGCTCAAAATTAATTTATATGCATTTATAAATCAATTAATTTTTGTTAGCCTCTTCGAGAGAGAAAGGGCTACGGTAGCCCAGTGGTCAAGGTATCGGATCATGGCAGACATGTGATGAGTTCGAGCCTAGTACCACTAAAGACCCGTCATGTAGGGAAGCGATGCACGTTAAATCTGTCGAGAGCTGACACGTCCTCCCATTGGTGTGGTGTGGTAGTTAGGAGAAGGGGTGCCAGCTCAGGTGTCGTCCACGTCACTTGATCATGGTTCAAAATTACGTGGTCCGTTGCCAAAAGCCCTCGTGTAGCTGAACACAGTGCGACGTTAATATTCACTCATTTACTCACTTGAGAGAGAGAGAGAGAGAGAAAGAGAACTAGTACTAATATGGATTACTTGGGAAAAAAACAAACGAATTCAAAAACCACACAAAGCAAATACTGACTATTTAATAATTATTTAGAATTAAATGTTTCAAGTTACTCATTTTTACTTTATACTTAACCTAACTAATTGAACATGCAAAAAATTTAACAATTAAACCTAGAATTGTACACACACGTTTGTCTTATTAATTTTATATTATTTTTAAATTTCCCCTACTAAGACTTGCGCAAAAAAATGTGCTATTTGCTAGGATAAATAGCACCCCTTACATTTCTCGCCTTCTTATATTTTTTTGCTTGTTGAAAAATTGTAAGTGGCACGCATGGTATTTTTTATCAGATAGTTGCACTCTTCCTAAAAAGGTTGTGTTGTGTGTGTATGTGTGGCCACTCCTCGTATAGAATAAAAACATTGCTATAAATACTTCTGTTCAATATTATTATAACTATTTTAAAAAACACCTCTGCAAAAGAGGAGAGGAGGGGGTGGGGACAAACTTACTTCAGTCACGAGTAGATTGTAAAATATTGAAAAGGAAACTAGTTTTCATTATTAATTATATTTTTATTAAAAATAGAACGTAACAAAGTGACTGAGTGAGTGAGGAAATATTAATGTCGCACTGTTCAGCTACACGAGGGCTTTTGGCGACGGATCACGTAATTTTGAACCATGGTTAAGTGACGTGGATGACACCTGAGCTGGCACCCCCTCTCCTAACTACCACACCAACGGGAGGGTGTTTTACCTCTCGACATATTTAACGTGCATTGTTGCCCTACACGGCGGGTCTTTAGTGGTACTGGGCTCGAACTCGTCACAAGGTCATCCATGATCCGATACCTTGACCACTCGGCAACCACGGCTACAGAATATAACCAAGAAGGACTTGCTTCCTGAGTCAGTTGTTTAAGATGTTATAAGTGTGGTAAAATTTTTCCTGCAACTTGAAGTTTTTTCTCATGTAACAGTTTATAGAAAATTAAAATAATTTAAAATTTTGAACTTTTTATAAGTGAAGTTCACAATACTATACAAACAACGGAAAGAACTCCCTACAAGTTCAAAATTACTTTCAATTGAGTTGCCATGATTATAGTTGTGTTGCATCCTTTTATATTTATATCTTAAATGTGGAAGAAATTATCGCAAGTTTGGCTTGCTTGGTGGTCAGGATCCAAGAGCCTCCCTGAGCTTGAGGACCCGGTGTACGGCCCCGCCAAGTCCATTGGTAGCTACACCACTCATTTAAAGCTAAAATTCCGCTGTGCTTAATTACCTCCATCTGGCATATTATTGCATTAGTATAGTTATTTTTTTTTTAATGCGATGATTTTCTACTCGTTCTTGAAACTTTTGTCAAATTCTAAAATTTGTGCTCTAGAAGGTATTTTATAAATATTTTTGAAAATTCAATTAATTTCAACGAGTTTCCTCCTCAAATTGTCGGTAAATTCCACGCAAATTCATGACCCAATAATCGGACATCGTAATCAAAGCCACTACTGCTTTACTAAAAAAAGTTATGATTGCAGTTTCCACCATTCCTTAATGAAATCTCTTAATTAGTTTCTAGTAAGTTTTAATAATGAATAATTAATATTGATCAGCACATTATTCGATGTTTGATACTGATTTTTCTATATTCATTGTCATTTGGGATTTCCGATTTTATGTAATTTGAATGGATGCATAAAGATCACGTGGGATTTTAAGATACGAATCCTTGACACAAAGCCCATGTGCTACATGTCAACCTGTAGGATTTGAGAGCTGAACTGAAATTAGATATAACACAAAACTTTCTAAACAATCATGTGATGTTTCTTTTCGAGATATGAAAACTTTCATCACTGTTTTAAATAGTTACTAATGTTAAACATGCTTGTTTCTAATGAAACATGAAAAAAACTCAACTTATGAGTTATTAATATTAGAAGTGTGTGTTTGGATATTTTTTTTAAAGTTATTAAAACTTTTTTGGTGTGTAAAATAACGTATGTGCCTTTTTGGTTGACAGAAAACTAGTTTTAAGGTGTGCAAAATCTGCCTGAGTATTATCTAACTTTTCAGGTAATTGTTTCTTACATTGAAGTTATACATTTATTTATTCTGCATATTTATTTATAATAATTTTTGTATTTTCTTTTTCTTCGTGAGCTGTAATGTATAGATTTTAAAGGGGCGTTTTCTGTATTTACTGACAAATATGTTATTAACCATTTACGCCAATTTTCGTATTGGCGTAGGCTGGAAAAAAAATTTATTTGTTGACTGACACAGATATATTTGTCAATACAATATTAAAAAATTGTTTTTGTGCAGACTGATATGACATAACTTTTTTTAACATGACAATTTTGTTCTTTGATAAATTAACATTTGCTTTATAAAGTCGAATGTTTACAATCGAAATATATCCCCCCTTTAAATACACTGCGTTTTTAAAATTCATTAATATTTTTAAAGCAAGTCTCATTGTGAAAATCATTTACCTTTTTTCCCCCCACTATGAATAAAAGTTTCTCGCGAGTCTTAGTTTTGTAATTTTATTAATTTTTCCACCGCGTTCAAGTTCTAAAAACTGTCTGGAGTGTTTTTACATGCAGAAGGAATGTATATGAATGCTTATTTTGCTGCAAATATGTTCTAAAGGACTTGGAAATTCGATTTCTTGTTTGAAAATTTAATCTATGAAATGAACATTTCTTCAGATATAATTTGATTTATATTATTACATGTTTGAATAATGTAAATTTTGTATTAAAATATTTTCATATTTGTAAGTGTATATTTATAGTAATAAATACACACTATTATAAATGTAAGTTTGTAGTAATAAAAAGTGTATAAATTTTTGGGAAATATATTTAAATTAAAATTTGAATATAACATATTTTACATAAAAGCATTGCAGTTCTTTCAATATCTGTGAAATTTTATTTCATAAATTCTTTCAAGTACAACCTTTTATTATTCCTGCTTGATTTGTTAGTTTTTATGTATTTTAAAGGAATTAAAATAATCCCAATATTGTTCCAAACATCTGGTTGAAATTTTAACATAAAAGTTTAAAGTATGTTTTACAGTTTTTATACTTGGTTCTTCAATTTATTTGTAAATAAGTTTTATGTGTGTGTCAGATTTTAAAAATCTTTTTATATAGTGTTTCTCAAACTAGTACACATAACTAAGAGTATGGGGCCAGTTATGGAATGGAGTAATCTAAGACAAAAACTGCTTTTTTGAGAAATAATTTGAATGTAAATTTATTCCATTTCATGCAAATCCATAGCATGTATGTAAAATTTCTACTTATTAACAAAGCAGAAAAAAAGATTCATTTATATGAAAATGATATCTGAAATATATCTAATGCTGTGGTGCAAGTAAACTTTTATAAATCCTCTTATAAACATTATGGCAAATGATATCAGAAAGACTTGCTTTAAAGTTATATCTATATTTTTAACAAAGGCTGCATTTTGTTTATTTTTTCACTATGTAAATAACTTATTGCATACAAAGCAAACAGCTATTTTATAATTTCTCACAGAAATTAGGCAGAATTTATTTTATCTCAAATTGAAATCAAAAGTTTTAAAGAATAGAAAGAGTAATACAGAAGAAAATCAAAGAAAAATGATACCGTAAAATCCGGCGTATAAGGCGCACCCATATTTTCAAGCTGCATTTTTTAATTTTTAGTTATATTCGCCATATAATGCACATCCCCTCTTTATCCCCTTTTTATCCTAGGAGGACCCACTGCTGTTTTTGGCACCAAAAATTTTTCGCCAAAAAGCGCCAAATTGAAGGTTTTCAAAAAGGCGTCAATGACGAAAAACTCTTGGGAAGCGCATGCGTCAGAGGGGGGAGAAGGGGGATGAAATGGGCGTTTCGCAAAGATGAAATCGAATAAATACCTTCAATTAATCATTATATAAAGAAAAAAATGGAGAAAGCAATGAAATTCATTTTAAAAAAGCATTCTAAAACCAGTGTGTACAACATGATTTGCATTTTTAAAAAGGACAAAAGGGGCGTTTTGCAAAGATAAAATCGAAGAAATACATGAAATCAATCATTTTAAAAAATGTTAAAAAGCCCTTACCTTACGCTTGCATTTCGTCATGATCTGTTGGTGCATACACCCTTGCGATGGATGCAAGGAATTTATGAAAATTCTCATCCACCAACTTGTGACCATTAGATCGCCGCCACATGTATTCCGCAAGGTAAGAATCAAATTGACCCTTTACCCTTATTAACTTTCAAGTCATTCACCACGAATGCATTCATACTCTTGCCAAACCAATATCTCGTCAAACGCAAGATAATAGTTATAGCAAGTTTGCTTTCGCTAAACCAAGTGCCCTTTCTCACACTCCGAACGACGTCGTGGCGATTATCTTTCGACTGGTTGTGGCAACGCCATTTGTAGCCGTCAACCGTTCCCTTTCGCACTTGCAAACGCATATTTTTTTTACACCTCGGACATTCATAACGAGAAGCAATTAAATTAGCTTTCATACACCATTCTAACGTCTCTTTCTTCCCCTTTGTGCCCAGGAGCACAAAGAAACCTGTCGTAGCCTCACTTTCAATTAATTTCCTTTCACACGCCATTCTTAACAACCGGTGGAGAGCAAACCTTCTCCAGCGAAGTCAAAATGACGTTTTTTCAGAAAAGGCGAAAAATGTTGCACTTTTTTTAGGGTTGCCATTTTTTCGGTGATTTGAAAATCCAAATTTTTTGATGAAATGGAAGGGTTACCATATTGTAACCTTTATCGCTCAAAATTTGGCGACCAAAAGTGGGTCCTCCTAGGATTCAACCGAAATCTGAAATATTAGTATACGTTGCTCTTATGTTTTGAAGTCATTTATTCGAGGTATTATCCAAGGATTTTTGAAAAAATAACATACTTCTAGAACTACATCTCTTAGTTCATAAAGCTAGTCATTTCTTTTAAATAAACAGTATTTCAATACAAATAGAAGTAAATTTGGTAAACTCCTAGGAGAGCCCCCACCCTTGGCGCCAAACCGGAAAAAGCGCCAAGCGAAAACGAAATGGCGCCAAGCAAACCCGACAACGGTGACAAGTAAATATAGCAGTATAAGATGGATGCGCAATGAAAATATATGTAAACAATACAGAAATTTAACATTTAAGATAAAAAATATAACAGCACTTACTTTCTTATTGTTGATCCTTCCCAAGTGGAGGGTAAAGTGTAACAACTGCTTTTAAAAAATTCTGGAAAGTCTCGTCGCTGAGTGAGTGATCGCGAGAGCGCCGCCATAAATACTCAGCGAGGTAATGGTCGAACATGCCTTCTGTGTGGCTGGTGTGATTGCGGAGAAAACGTTTTATTGCCGACCATGTACCCTCATTTGGATTGGTATGAGCACCGGTATCAGGATCTTTAAAACATACACTATGATTCACCTCCAAATGCTTAAAACCCTCATCTGACAAACATTTATACGCCTTCCAACAATCAGAAACAATCGTACTTTCAGGCAGGACCCATTCTTTAATCACACACAGCAATTCCTCTTTCGTCCGTCGTTCAACAACTCGAAAAAAAACATCTATTTGTTCCTCTTTCTATACCTTAATCCTAATTAATCCTTCTTTCATACACCATTCAATCAATTCTTTCTTGCCTCTAGCATTCAATAACGTAAAAAATTCTAACGTGTATTCACTTACAAGCGCAGCCATACTTTCAACCCGGTGCCCAACAACAAAATGAAATTTGAAATGCGCGCCCACAAATGACGAAAATTCTAGAAAAGTTAGGGATGCCATATGTTGTATTTAAAAGCAAGGTTACCATGACGGCGCAATTATCGTCAACCAAAGTAATTCGCGCCAAGGGTGGGGGCTCTCCTAGGAGTGAACCGTAAATGGTAAGTAAATTTTTTTTTGTCCATTTCATTTGTTATTTTTAAAGCTATCATTTTTATATCCGGCATATAAGGCACACCCTTAAATTTCCACCTTATTTTTTGTGCTGAAAGTAGTGCGTGTTATACGCCGGAGTTTACGGTAATTAAAATAGATTCCAAGGTTCTGTTTATATAAAATTATCTCCTTATTACTGAATCTTCTGTCATAAAAAATGGGTCTGTTAAATAGATCCATATCAATCAAATTATATAATATTAGAAATGTTTTAACCACTGATGTAAGCTTTTAGCTCAAAATAACAAATATAAAAATGTGACTATTAACAAAGGGTTTCATTTGAGCTATTTATATTTATCAAATAGTATATCGGGGAAAAAATGACAGGGCTTTTTATTCAATTGAAAGCTTGAGATATAATGAAAAGTGTATGAAGTTCAAAAGTGTCAACCTTCTTTTAATATTTTATAGAATACATCTTTTTAAATTTCCTTTATCAGTTTCATATAGATGTATCTCTTAGTAAATGGTTCAGTATGAATAATTTAATGATTATATTTAAATGTGGATGGGCAAATTATTTAAGTTTATTATTGAATGAAAGTGTCATTCCAATTCAGAAAGAAATGTACTATCAGATTTCATGTTATAAATTACTTGTAAGTTATGATTTATATATAAATATTATGGACAATATTTAAGTATATATTGTAAGTATGTACAGTGGTCCACAAAAGTGTTCATTCACTTGCAATTTTCTAAAAAATAATTTTCTAATAAAAATTTAGCATATCAGAATAGTAATTTTTTTAATGATATTTGCAGCTTGTTCTTATTGGAATAACATAATCAATTTTTAAAACATAGTGTAACTGTTATTTTGAAAAAATTAATAAAAAAAAAAAACACTAAAAAAATTTCACCACAAAAGTCTTTGTACACTTTAAATAAATCTCAACATAACTTCAAAAATTATATTTGTTTCTTAATTTAGTGCTTGGTAAGATGTCTTTTAGCCTCCTTAACAACATTAAGTCTTTATATATATTTTACCAGCATTCTATAATTTCTGCATCACTGTTCTTTCATTCTTTTGCTATTATTGTTTTACTTCACATTTTGTTTTTATGTGTTATGTTTTCCTTTTTTAAAAATAACTGTTATCACCATCTTTGTTTTCCTTTTCTCACCAAATATGTTCTACTAGGCTTAAATCAGGTGATTAAGGAGGTGTTTTTGGAATTTGGGGACAGTTATAGACACACTAGTGCAGGGGTTACATTGAGAGCAGTGTGCTTGGGGCATCATTATCTTGTTAAGAAATGTTGTCTCCAACATCCAAGTTTTGGGTGGATTATTTCAAATTGTTCTTTGAAATATTTAAATAGAGCTTATGATTCGCAGTACCATCAAATAATACCTATTCCTGAAGTCAATTTACACCCCTAATCCCTACGCAAGAACACCTCCTTGCTTCAGTGTGGAGGTGTTCTTGTTCCAACTAAATTCTTGGGATTAAGTTCCTCATTTTTTCCCCTACAAATTATTATACACCTGTTGGAACCAAAAATGTTGAATTTTTTGTCATCCCAACCAATTTCTTGAATTGTCTGAAACTTAATCCTAAGAATCTAGTTGGAACAATGAAGCGTGTAGTTGTTCTTGTGTAGGGGTGTAAATTGGCTTTAGGATTAGGTAATTTGATATTTTTTATGGTATTGTTAATCATGAGCTCTATTTAAATATTTGAATGAATAATTTTTGGAATTATCCACCCAAATTTTGGATATTAAAGACAACTTCATTTTTTTAACAATATAATGATGCCAAGTGCACTGCTTTCAATGTACGCCACTGGTGTCTGTATAACTGTTCCAGATTCTGAAAACACCTCTTAAATCACCTGGTTCAAGCCTAGTAGAACATATTTGGGGAGAATTTGATTTTAAAAAAGGAAAACATAGCACATATAAAAACAAAATGTGAAGTAAAACAATCACAGAAGAATGAAAGAACACTGACGCAGAAATTACAGAATGCTGATGAAATCTATACAAAGACTTTTAAAGTTGTGGATATAAAAGGATATCTTACTAAGTACTAAATTAAGAAAGGAGTATTACATTTAAAGCTATGTTGACTTTTTTGTTAGCGTATAAAGACTTATGTGTGAGTGGTAATTATTAATTTGATAATTTTTCAAAATAATAGTATAACTATGTTTTAAAAAATGTTTTTCCTGCAAAAACAAGCTGCAGACATCATTAAAAAATTTTTATTAGTTGAAAACATTAAATATTTTTTTTGGAAATTGCAAGTATACAAACACTTTTGTGGTCACTGTATAAACATTATTAAATATTTATCGACATAAGCATGTAGATGAAGTTAATTGTAATTTTTAATTAGTATATGTAGTTTTGAAAAATTAAGAAGTTCATATGTTTTATTTAAAAGAAATAATTTGAAAAAAATTAATCAAAAATTATTTAAAATAATTTTTATTACGAGGGAATTTTTATTGTACTCCATTTAATTTCTACATTTTTCATTTCAACAAGGTCTTGTGATTTTAACTCCTCACTTGGTTGTGCATAGTTGTTTCATTTATTAACTTTACATAACTTTTCTGACTTACCTTTTGTCTTATGAGCATTTGAATTTTGAGCTTTACGATAATTAAGTAGTGATCAGAATTGCAGAGAGCACCTTAATAGGTTCTCATGTCATGAATATTTGATACATGTATAGTTAGTGAATACATGTGGTTTCTCCATCAGATGAGCCCCAGGCCACTTTGTGTACTCTTTTATGATTAAGGTATTGTATATGGCCATACTATTCTCTGCAGCGAAGTATATCAAACATTGTCCATTATCATTAATGTTATGTGAGCTGTATTTTCCAGTTGATGGCCTAAATTCATCCACTTTGCTTATTTCAACATTCATATTTCCCAAGAGGATTTTAATACCATGTTCTGGTTATAGCATATAAAGATCTTTAAAAAAGAGTTCTCTCCCATCTTGATCATTTAAAGACGCATGAGCATTCATAATGCTGTAATTAAAAAATCTTTCCTTTAATTGAGTTTTACATAGTCATGTTGATCTTGGAGCTAAGTCAATTACTAGATGTTTTATTTACTTCAATTACTCAATAGAACTCCAGTTTCAGAAACATGTTTCCTTTTTAACTCTCTTTTATGAATTTCACTTGTATGTAACTGAATCTTTGAACTCAATTTTTACCCATTTTAAAAGGTCAGATTAATTTGAAAATTTTCTCACTTGTCCAGGACTGATGACAAATAATTTAATAATTTTGTTTCATTGTCCTGATCAGGATCATGAGGATTAACGATTTCCCATTTTAAGGTTCCATCTTGCATTTGGCGACTAAAATATTAAGCTACAACTTAGTTCAATTAGCTATAAAAGGGAGTTTTTTTTTTTTAGTTTTTTTAACTAATTTATTTCATAATTGTTACATATTGTGTGGCTGTTTTTCTCAATTCTCTCGCCAAGCCATCTCGTTTCTACTTATATGGCTAGTAGGCCAGTGTTATATTTGTCTAATTCTTCTGTTAAGAGATGTTGGCTTTTACTAAAATACAATGTACAAACATTCCAAGTCTGTAAGTGCATTGTCCACAAACCTTTTCCAAATTGTCTTTGTTTTAATAAACTGAGGAACACTGATAAAACTAAATCAACAGATAATTTTGACCTGGAATGCATGCTTGCATCACAAGCAAATGTAGTGTCATTATATATACTATGGAAGCATCATTCAAAAAAAGATCAGTGGAGGAGATTACAAGAAGGCTAGGAGACATGGGAGGGAAAAACTCATTGGCTTAAAAATTACTTTTTTGTGCAGATTTGTTCAGAGATGTTGTGCATCCGAAAGAATCTAATAAAAGCAGTTTTTTTTATATGAAATAGGTATTGATTGAAAGCTTTTTAAACCTTGAGTAACTAAATGTAGGAACAAACAAAATTTTTCTAATGACTTAAAGGAATTTTTCTTTACAATGGAATGAATAATTTAATTTGTCGAATGATAAAATCTAGGTGAGGTTTTGTTCAACCCAATTCCTGGTGCAAACAACACGTTTGTTCCACAGCCATTCTTAACTGAAGTTAAAGGGTTAACAAACTTAAAAACAAATTGCCAGGCCCGGATTTCATTCCCTCTCAACTTGTAAAATGTGCAGCATTAAAAAGGCAAGGGAAATCTACCACCTTATCGAGTTTGTAAGGAAACATGAAGTTCTTCTACCTAAGGAAGGTAGAATGACCACAGTCTGCTCATATGTAAAAAAATAAAAATATCTTGGAGTGCTGACAGATTATAGAAGTATCAGCCTATTCTGTAACTTTTTAAAATTATTCTCCAACATGCTATTCAACACAGTAGTTGCTTATATTGAAAATATCAGTAGGGATTATCAATGCAGATTTTGTACGTGAAGATAAAAAACAGAAC
This sequence comes from Trichonephila clavipes, assembly GCA_019973935.1. Classification (NCBI taxonomy): domain Eukaryota; kingdom Metazoa; phylum Arthropoda; class Arachnida; order Araneae; family Nephilidae; genus Trichonephila; species Trichonephila clavipes. The sequence continues at coordinate 110,174 of BMAU01021191.1, forward strand.
AGATTTTTAACTTAATACAAATCATGACAAAAACAAGAGTTTAATATAATTAATATATTATGTTATTTGTTTGTAGTTTTCAAAACTTTTCGACTCCTCAGTAAATGGGAAATTGCTTCGAGTCAATGAGAGAATTTAATGTATCTGAAACTGATTACCATTGCTTTAAATGAAACTAAAGTCAAAATTCAGAATAACCTGTCAGAATCTATTTTTATTTTCAATGTATCCGAGAGAAAGATTAACTGACTTGTCTTCTTTTTAGTCTTGCTCTTCAAAAGATTATTAAGAATTCTTACACTAACATCAGAGGAACATTTTCTAATATGTGCCTATTTTTATATTTATTGATAACTTTGGTGTCACTCAAGCAACTTGATGTGCTTCAAATGAACCTTCCTTTCTTTGGAAGCTGAATTAAATTAAATGTGTCATTAACCAGAATAAAACCAAGTATATGATGTACTACTTTTAATAATTATTATTTTGAAGTAGGAGAATACTGATGTGAAACTATCAATAGCTTTAAATATTTAGGCTCTTAAAAAGACTCACTGAACACACACTATATATTTGCAACAGAGTTATATCTACTGACGGATGTTTTTGAGACATCAAAAGCATTTAACCTCTAATTTCATTAGTTGAAAATAACCAATCTACTCATTTACAAAACTTTGATAGTCCCATTCTCACATACATTGCTGAAACTTGAAAACTGAGAAAGATTAAGAGACTGTTGATATATTTAAAAGAAAAATTTTAAGAACCTTATTTGGTGTAATTAAATGCGATATTTGTTGGAAGAGAAGCAATTTGTAAATTTATGAACTGCTTATAGAGCCAAAAATTATAGCAATACAGAAAATCAAATGGGCAGGACATTTAAGATTAGATGACAATTGAATTGCTAAAAAGATTTTTGCTAAATTATTTGGTGCCTAAAAAAAGAGGGAGGCTGAACAGAGTTGATTAACTGCTTGGAGAAAGAATTTGAAAACAATTAGCGAGATAAATTGGTAATCCTTAACCAGAACAAGACTAAGGAGAGCCAGAGCCTTTCTGTGGCTGCCATGCTAATGAAGAAGCTATTTTTATATAAATTAAAATTAAATGAATTTAAGTATGTTTTCTCTCTTTTAGAATTAAACTATTGATTGAAATTGCTTTGAAAATGAGAAAGAATACATCTTTGTTTTCGAGGTCATGGTCAAAAGTGACATTATAAAGGAAAGGGGGAATGAATGCTTTAAGTATTGTTTAAAATGTTTTAGGTAATTAAAATTACATTTAGCACTATGTGTCACTTCTTACATTTTTTTATGTACTTTAAACTTTATAAAATATGTGATACATTACAATATATGGTATAGTTATAGATGGTCAAACCTCATATTAAAATTCTTTTCTGTACAAAGAAAAAAATGTTTTTGTGTATATTATATATGAGGAAAAAATTAAGTCACAGTTATTGATATTTAGTAGCTAAAAGGATATGAGGTTTTATCCTGAAGAACAGGTAAATATAAAATTTTCTCTTTTATCTGCTCAAATTATTAACATCAAAATTTCATATGCAGAGGAAAATTTTGATTAAGGTCAGTCTTTTTTACAGTAATTCATAATAAAATTTAATTCCTCTGCTCTCTACTGTGGGAAAACTCTCAGTAGTGGATACAAAAAAATGAAACTTTTATAAATAGCAAAATGATGAAATATAACACATATAATTAACTCAATTAAAAGAACAGAAAGAATGCATTTGATGTATTATATTGATATAATTATAATAATGAATTTTGTTCTTAAATTTGTCTTCAAATCAAAATTTTTTGTTGAATTGAAATGACAAAATTTATTTGCAAATAGTTTTGGGTTTTAATTTTTTTTTAGCTTAATAATTCAATGTTTGTCTTTTCAAAATTTCCACTTTATGTATAACACAATGCCATTTCATGAAGATTTACAGCTATTAAAATACAAACAATGCGCATTTCTATTAGAAAATTAACATTTTTATAATTTGTTTATGTAAAAGTGTGTGTGACTTATGAATCAGAATGTACAAAATCTTTATCAATTTTTAGTTTGAAAGTCATGTAAACAAGATAATCAGTGATAAAATTAAGATATATATCAGAATGTTTTCAGCTTTTGCAGTTCATTTTAGAAATAAAATGAAATCTTACTAAAATATTATACTGAAATGAAACATAAATATTTAAAAACCTATATTTTTTCATTTTATTAAAACTAGAATATGGAATGTAATTTTCATTACTTAAAAAGATCACTACCACAAGTTTTTGAAATACCTATTAACATTTTAATTAGTTTTTTTTAAATTGTATATCTTGTTTATTAAGAATGGTTTTTTTCTGATACAGTTCTTTGGAAATTTTTTTAAATGCCACATAAATGATTTGTAATAGAAATTTTCAATCTTAATTATTCAAAAAATATGTTGAATATCAAGTATTAAATTCAAAGCTTTCATTTTTAAGTAAACTATTTTTAATCCATGGCAAATTTGTTTCATTCCTCTAATATTTTTTGAATGTATTATTTTTGTTAATTATCAAAAATATGCATAAAATATTTTAAACTTTTTACATTAAAATTTTTCCAAAGACACCTATGTGTAATTTATACAAATTTTTAAACTGCTGCTTTAAAAATTGAACAAGAAAGTGAGCTTGGAATTTTACTTCTACTAGTCATTGTTTAAGAAGGATTATTTGTTGTCTATTGAAGCCAAGTGATCATGGAAAAGAAATGTTTGTGGATGATGCATAAAAAAGTACCTTGGAATTGAAAAATCAACTAACAGATATTTACGAGTTATAATGTTCTTATGGATATTATTTTCTTTGATTACAGAAATTAATTCTGTTGCTACATAGTGATCATGGAAAAGAAATGTTTGTGGATGATGCATATATATATAAAAAAGAAGTACCTTGGAATATTGAAAAATCAACTAACAGATATTTACGAGTTATAATGTTCTTATGGATATTATTTTCTTTGATTACAGAAATTAATTCTGTTGCTACATTTTTTGCTTTGTCTTTTTATATGAAGGTAGTTGTAGCCAATTGTTCATAAGTTTGTGGTCAGCAACATTTCAGTCTAGTTCCAATAAAGACCTGTCATTTAAAGGTGCTGATACATGTTAAATCTATCTGGGCTCTAAGTTTTCACATTAGCAGGGGTGTTTGTGCTCCGGGGAAACACCGGAATTCCGGGGATCGTCATTCAAAAGGAAGTAGGAATAATGAATTATTTATTTTGATCTGGGTAATTTTGTTTGCTGGGTAAATATTTACATAAAATGTAGTAGTTTATATGTTTGAAAATTTATGGTTATTAATTTTGCAAAAAAAGTAATTCATTGAACTTTTATAATTAGGTCATTCAATACTTCATAATTGTAATTTTTCGTTTCTCCCCCTCTCGAAACTCCAAAATGTCGGTAGTAAGTCCGTAAAAGTTTCAGGGGATTTTTTGGGGTCCCACAAACACCCCTGCATTAGTATGATATAGAAATTAGTCTCAAATGCTCAGTTTAGGTGTCATCATCAACTATGGTTCAAAATTATGAAGTCTATTGCCAATAGCTCTCGTGTTATTTCCAAAAAAATTATGGTTATTGGTTTTTGTTTGATTCAAAATTTAAAGTTTTTTGAATTAACAAAAATATATTTGTAGAATTTGAGCTAGATAGCTTGATCTTGATTAAGTTTTGAGTTTAAAACATTTAATTTTTAGTTTAATTTCACTGTTATAAATTTGATTCTTACCAGACTGCAAAATAAGGATATTACATTAGTATAAAGTATTTTAACTTAAATTTATCATTCAATTTATTTACACACACTTAAAATATTTGTTTAGATAAGTGAATCTTACATTTTAATGCTGCTATATATAAAATTTTTAAAACTTGCCAGGTATTTTCTCCAGAACAGTTATTCAAATGCCTAAAACGTCTTATCATTTTCTTAGAATTGGATAAAGTGGATTCTGATTAGTATTTTCAGGTATTCAGAAAATATATCGACATTATGTTTGTTTCTTATACACCATATTTTCTTATTCACAGAGAGTAAATATTTTTTTCTAGTATGGATCCATTGGGTGTTGCTCCGGAAATTGTTGATGCTTCTTCCATTAAGCGATGGAGTGAAATCAATCCCAGAGATTTACCAGATTCCAGTAATTTTGGTAATCAAGAAAAAGTTCATGACACAAGCCCTTTTCCTTTTGATCCAGAAATAAATAGTAAAGTAGCATTATGGTAAGAATCTATTTTTTGAAGATTTAAATTTCTTTTTTCTTCATTTAAAACTTGTAAAAATATCTATGATTAAATCTTATCATTCTCATTGATGAATTAATACAAAAATTGAAATTGCTTTTATTTAAATTTAGAGCTTTATTATGTTATTAAATTTAGAACTTTTTAGTGACCTTGTAAAGCTTGAAAGGTCGAATTTCTGAATTAACTATTGATAGCTTGTATAAATGACTTCTCAAAGTAAAATAAGATTTATGAAATTCAAATAATTTATAAAGAGGTATTGAAACTCGAAAACATTAAAAATCTTGAATAATCAAGAATGTAAATTATAAGCATTCTTAAAGTTTTAACTTAAAATAACATACTTTTCTGTATATATTCTGTCAAGAATATTTTAGCTTAACATGTCACTATAAACATTTGTTGGTAAATGGTCTTGTGTACATCTCAACAATATTGAGTACCTGTTCCCGTTTTGACCATTTATATTCCGATATTCCAATTAGTTAAAAAGATATTAATTAAAAACCTTAAAACACGCATAATTAGTGCCATTTTTTCACCACTGGGGAAAATTCGGAACTTCTTTTTTTCCCCAGACTTTTTTAAAACGCGATCTAATTTTTTTTCATGAGACTCAGACAAAAAATAATTACAGATTCGGAAAGATCATTTACTTCGCCACAATATGGTATAATTTATTTTACAAAATAATTATATTTTGTATTTTTTACGATTTTTTTAAAATGAGTCGAAATTGATACGTTTTTATGAATGATTTCTAAATCGTTCCGCTTGCATTTTCTTTCGCGCTAATGAAAAAATATTTTACACTAAAAAAATTCATGCTTTTCTCTTTTACAATCAGTCATTTAAAAAAATTAATGTCAAAATCTGGTTTTTTTACGATTTTTCAAAAAATACTCAAAATTTTATTTAAATACTTAATAACTTTATTTATAAAAATAATATCACGAAACTTTTTTTTTCCGTGTGTAGAACAATATTATACGTAATCTGTACAAAGATTTATAAAATATCTTAAAAATTACGGTTTTTTTTTAAAAAGTGTTTTTCGTTTTTTTTCCCTTTTGCGAAAAATATGTAAGCATTACTTTTTTTAAGTTTTTTGTTTAAAAATTACTGTTGTTTGCAATTGATATATGAAGTTTGAAAGCATTAACTTAAAAATGAAGCCTGAAAAAATTTCTTTAACTGTAACAAATAACACAATGTGAAATTGAACATATTGTTACAAATTTTGTGTAAATAGTGTAAATAATTTGTATTTGAGTATTTAATGCATTTATATTACTCTGTTATATTTATTTCATGTTAAAATTGTATTATTCACAAGCAATGCCAGCCCCTACGTTATAATGGCGATTTAATGAGAACTTGGCGAAATCTTGGTGGTAGAGCCAAGTTAGCATCATTTTTGCGACCATTTTTGCGACATTGGCGACCAAGTTGGCAAGTTTGGAACCCTCTGGAATCTTCTAGAAAGTAGATCTCTCCACTAGTGTCACGTTCAATGGCACGAGCAGTTATATTTCTGGAAGTTTCTATCGCGCCTATAAAAAAGATGTACGGCGATGAGTCTTGATTAAGCCAGCAAGTAAATGAGGATTGTTTTGACTAGTGATTAGCTCGGCTGTGCTTGTGAATAATCTTTACTTACGTGTATTTTTAAACACTGGTGATTATGTTTGATTGCTGTTGAAGGTGAGAAGACCTTCAGATATTTACCCTGTGAATATTACTGCTGAATCCTGTATTTAAAGGATTAGAATTTTGATAATAAATTCGCATTGCTCTTAAAGTACTGGTTACTTCCTTTGTGATTGCTGTTGCAAAAATCCTAGAACCCGGATCTACGTAAAAAACTATAGAGAGTAGAGCCCTGATCTACTTCCTCTTATTTCAAAGATCATTTCAAGGCTTTTCCCCTCAGGCACCTACAGTGTGGATGTCAAAGGCGCTGCTTTATAAAACAGTTTCTAGGTTCGAAACTGAAAAGGATATTTAATTTCGGATTGCGTTATTTGTTAAGTTTAAATTTTTTTTTCAGGCTTCATTTTTAAGTTAATGCCTTGAAACTTCATATTTCGATTGAAAACAAAGGTCATTTTTTTAAAAAAAATGTAAGAAAAATAATGCTTAAATATTTCTCACAAAATGGAAGAAAACAAAAACAGAATTTTTTTTTAAAGAAACCGTAATTTTTAATTTGTAAAAAGATTGAAAAAATTACTTAAATTCCGTTTTTTTTTTTTTTTAATTGTGTTTTTCGTTTGTTTTTTTCCCCCACTTTTTGCTAGAAATATTTAAAAATTATTTTTGTTACATTTTTTGCTTAAAAATTACCATTGTTTGCAATAGATATATGAAGTTCAAAGGCTTTAACTTAAAAATAAAGCCAGAAAAAAACTTTTCATTTTTAATTTGTCACAATTCTGTATATATTTTTTTTTTTTACAAAATGACGAAACTTTGCATGTAAATAAATGAATTTAAAAAGGTTTATTGATTATTAAATCATATTTCAGGAAATTAATTTGCATTTTAAAAAATAAAATAATTACTGTAATTGTATAGATATTTATATTATACTTCATAAATATAATTATTAATAAATAATATTTTTTGTAAATTTTTTAAGGGGGAAAAAACCATTAAATAATGTTTTATATAAAAATTAGTTACAAAAGTTTCATAAATTAAATACAATACGTTATATAAGTAAGATATTGTATAAATTATTATAATACATAAAATTGTTAAAATAATCAGTATGTTAGTTTTGTATAACATTTTTTTTTTAGTCAGATACGTGTTTGAATAATTTACTAAACACAGTGAAATGAAAAAGGTTAAAATTAAAATATCAAAATGTTTTTATCAAATCGTTTTTTTTTTTTTTTTATTCAGTACACACGTATGTATATATATATATATATACACTGGTGTTCAAAATTTAAGCATAATTGTTAATTGTGTGAATCAATAAGGAATTGTAAATCAGAACGGCGGGAAACGTGATATGCAAGTGTAAAATGGTTATAAAAGAAGGAAGTAAATCAAAAGAATGTTATTAATTAATTTTATTATCCAAAGTAGCAGTTTGAAAGAATACTGAGCATAGTAAGGATTAACATTTTGAAGAAAAAATGAAATAAAACATTAAATAAAATACTGATGCTGCAGTTTAATGAGACGTGTGGTCACCTCTGACAGCCAGGCACACTGCACAGCAATTTACCATACTTGCAATGAGATGATGAATGAGTTGTGTGCTCAAACGGTTCAAAGCTTCTTGGAGAGCTCTCTTCAGTTCTGTAACGGAGCTTGGTGGGTGCGAAAGGGCTGCAATTTGTCTCCCGAGCATATCCCATACATGCTCGATAGGAATTAAATCATGGGAGTTCGCAGGCCACGACATGCGCTGGATGTTTTCCATTTCAAGGAAGTCATCAATCAGCACCGCTCGATGACATGGCGCATGATCATCCATGAATATGAAGTCAGGACCGACATCTCCTCGAAACAAGCAAACATAAGGCTCAAGAACTTCATCTCTATATCTTTGAACAGTCACACACCCCGTGTCAAAGAAATGGAGGTCTGTGTAGCCGTCCATGATGCCTGCCCATACCATTACTCCCCTTGATGGAAAATGATGTCTTTCCGTTATGTTTCTTGGTTCAAAATGTGTTCCACGTTCTCTCCATATCGTTACCTGCCGAGAATCACTACTCGGACTAAACCGGGACTCGTCACTGAACATCACATTGGCCCACTCTCCCACACTCCAATGTTGATGTTTCAAACTCCAGTTCAAACGAGCGTTTTTATGTGCAGACGTGAGGGGAATGCAAACTGCTGGTCTTCTGGAAAACAGGCCAGCATGATTGAGTCTCCTATAAACAGTTTGTCCCGAAATTCATATTCCTGTGGCGACTATGAGCACTGAACCCAGTGCTCTGGCAGTACTGTCCCTCTGACATCGCGCACTCATTACCAGATATTGGTCTTGGCGAGGGGTTGTGACTCTTGGTTGACCTGATACTGGTTGTTGGGTAACATCTCGCGTTCTTTGAAACCTCTGCCACAGTCTTGAGATCACAGACTGGTCCACATTCAGAATTCGAGACACTTCGGTTTGTGATCGTGAGGATTCCAGCATTCCAACGATTCTTCCTTTAGTAAACATGTCCAATTGGCGTCTTTGTGCCATCATTCACCTTGTTTGATTGTTATACAACGTTCCTTCGCACAGCAGTTGCACGAAACTAGTCTGAACTGCCTATGCTGCGTGAATCGGTTTCTCCGCGTTCCGACATGTGCCGGTGTTTCGCGCAGGACGTAGTCGACTGAAATGTTTTGCATAAACCCAATGTTTCTTCTTCACACAATTAATCTGCGCAAGAAATTTGGAATAATTTTACGAATATTTACACCATGTTTTTCGGATTTTACGATTTATGCTTAACTTTTGGACACCAGTGTATATATATCTAGGCTTTCTCCCATACTGTTTTTTTCTCTAACTTATATATATTTATATATTTAATCAAACATTCAAACATACAGAAAAAAGCAATCGTTTCAATAGCTATCTGTAAATTTTTCTTTTATTTATTACTTATGGAAATTTGATTTTAATATATTATATATATAAAGGGTGTTTTTTTTAGAGGTACAGAACTTTAAATTGCAATAAAACAACAATGTATTATTCGATTGACATGAATTTTTTTATTCGAAAGATAATCTTGTGGCATTACATTTTAAATATGATTTCTGGCATAGGACTGCCACGGCTCGCTCGGATGTAGTCCAATTTTCGATGACTTTTTCCAACATTTGTGGCCGTATATCGGCAATAACACGGCGAATGTTGTCTTCCAAATGGTCAAGTGTTTGTGGCTTATCCGCATAGACCAATGACTTTACATAGCCCCACAAAAAATAGTCTAGCGGTGTTAAATCACAAGATCTTGGAGGCCAATTCACAGGTCCAAAACGTGAAATTAGGCGGTCACCAAACGTGTCTTTCAATAAATCGATTGTGGCACGAGCTTTGTGACATGTTACGCCGTCTTGTTGGAACCACAGCTCCTGGACATCATGATTGTTCAATTCAGGAATGAAAAAGTTAGTAATCATGGCTCTATACTGATCACCATTGACTGTAAGGTTGTGGCCTTCATCGTTTTTGAAGAAGGATTCCACCAGCCCATAAAGCGCACCAAACAGTCAGTTTTTCTGGATGTAACGGTGCTTCGACATACACTTGTGGATTAGCTTCACTCCAAATGCGGCAGTTTTGTTTGTTGACGTAGCCATTCAACCAGAAGTGCGCTTCATTGCTAAACAAAGTTCGCTTATGAAAATCGACCATTAATTTCGAAATAAAATTGCACAATTTGAAAGCGTTGTTCAGGCGTGAGTCTATTCATGATGAATTGCCAAACCAAACTGAGAATAAGTCACTTGACAGCTGTTAAATCGGTCACCATCTTGGAAAGTAATGCCAACTTAAACTTCTATACCTGAAAAAAAAACACTCTGTATATATTAAAAGGATTATTTCTATTCTTTTATTACTAAATGAATTCTTTGTTAATTAAAAAGTACATCGTCTGTTTTTTTTGGATCAAAATACATTTTAGAGACATTTTTAAGCTAACTGTATTTAACGATTGATTGATTCATGAAAATCTGAAATCTATTTTATTTTAGATTCTTAGAAACTATTATTAAAAAATGATGAACGTTTTTTGTTTTACACTTAGCATCAGAATTGTTTTCTTTTATTGCTTCACATTAATAATTTTTTAATTTTAACGCAATATTTTTTTTCATACATCGTACATCAAAATTTGAAGCTATTATCTTATCTGTGAGAAGGAGAGGAAGATAGAACAATAATTTTACACTAAAAAAAAACGTGTTCAGGCTATAGAGAGGGGAAAGAAACCTGCCTTAAATCAAAAATAAGTGGAATGGAACAAATTTTGAAAAAGGGAAATTTTTTTGACACAATTTTAGAAATCACTCACATTGTGCATGTACAAACACACACACACAGAAATGCTGGTTTCATGAGGAAAAGAGAAAGCCCACGCAACGCCGGGCTAAGCTGTGGAGGGGGGGAAGTCATTTTGAATAAAGTATTAGAAGTGCTGATTTTATGAAGGAAAGGGAAAATTTATATAAACGTAGAGAAAGACCGTGCCATGCAGCTAATTTTAGTTTATAAACCTTGCTGTGTGTTTGTATGCTTATTTAATGTACATTTTAATTATTTTTGTTTTCTAAATGTTTAAATTACTATCATAATATATTATGAGAAATTGTATAAATTTTTTTTTTTTCTAAAAAATGTTTTGTAGGGCAGGAGATATATGTTCGTTGCGAATCCAGGTTGTTGTCCATTCAACAAATGAGGCTTTAACCGACAGAAGTCCTTTAAATGATAGATTGCTGAATAAAGCAGGTCCATCGTTGAGAGAAGACTTAGTTTTAAATGTAAAAGGTAAAATCCTTTCACACATTTTTTATTTACCATTTAAATTACATAAAAGTTATTTGTGTTTGATGGTGTTTATTTGCAGATTCAGATTTTATATTTCATATAATGGTTGATATTAACTTTAAAATATTTATTAATTTTATCACTGTCTTATAGTTTATATTTATAATGGTTTACAAAACGATATTCTTTTTTCTTGTGCCTTTTTTGTAAGGTTATTGATTTATATTCAGATTAAATTTCATGTATGAAAAGCAATAGACATAAATGAAAAAAATCTTAGGATAGAAATAATTTCAAACTATATTGTAAAATTCTGATGTAAATCTTACATTTGTTAGTTATTTTATACATTAAATATATAGCTGGAGAAATTCTTTGATTATTGAATTTTAAGAAGATATTTGACTATTTTCCCCTTTCATGTGCTAGCATTTTTGCAAAATATCTTAGACTATTATATGTAATAATATAATTTTCTATTTAAATTATTGACTAGTATGCAAAGGTGTAGAATTTTCAATAAATTGAAATACAAAGATATTTGAAAGGAATTTAATTTTCAAAGTGGCAGTTGACATAAATTTGAATTAGGTATTATGAAGCTGAATTTTTTCTAATCATATAATTTAGAAATTGAATATTTTATACTGTTGGTTTAAAAATTCAGTCATTTACATATATATTCAGGTTTTCTTCCTTTTCTCTCTATACTCATGTATATTTTTTTTGAAATATAAGAATATATTTATTATTTTGTAGAACTGATAACACATAATTCTTGATTCCCCCCCCCCTCATTTTCTAATGCATTTTATCTAAACCCTTTATTTTGGTTGACTTAGTTTTATTTTTTTGAAAAAACAGATTGTCTTTACTATTATTGGCATTATTTATGTGTGAAGTGAGAGGAGGGTGTGGAAAAGGATACAAAGCGTAGTTTATTGTTCAAGACCAGACTGAATAATTTAAGGTGTTATTTCATCAAAAAATAAAACTGACTGAATTTTTATTTCAGAACAAATTAATTCTTAAGTGTATAGATGAACAATTTTTTGCATACTGCTGTTCATGACGAGGAAAGTTCATTTTTCTGTAGAATAATGTATATATGTTACTGGCAAAGTATGAAATCTGGCATTGTATAGAATGCCTAAAACTAGCCGACAATGTATGAAATGATTCTTATTTCACACATTGCCTAGGCATTCTATAGAATGCCTAATGAGAAACTGGCGCAAAGTATGAAATACATTCCAAATTCGCTTTGAATATTGTGCGGTAAGGCATCAGAATTTTAACGTTTGTCAGTTGCATATTGTGGTTTTTCGCGAGTGTCAAAATACTCAATTTTACGTTAACTTGTTCAATTTAAAATTGGTTTTTTCCTGTGCTGCATGAAAATGGAGAAGCAAGCTGTAGTGTTGGAGAAGGAGTGATGGTCTATAGCAGGGGTCAGCAACCTATGGCACACGGTACAATTATCTGTGGCCCTCAGCACTACTCAACAAATTTGTTAATTTTTGAATGGATAGAATTTCAAAATTTTGCAATTGACCTCATTTGACAAACATCTCCAGAATTGTGGACAATTAAGGAATTATGAAAAAATTTGAAAGATAACTCTAAAGGTAAATTTACAGCTTTTTTGTAAATTATTGAATGCCTTAGCTGGAGATATTTAATTGTTTGAAGAGAGAAAATAGCACGTATTCTGCTTTTCCACTTTTGGTTCTACATATCGAAGTAAAATATTTTTCCTCGTATGAAAATTATTTCCACAAAGAAATTGTTTAACAACTGAATGCTGAAAATCGTCAAAGTGAAATTCATAAATTACACCACATTTTTTGTGATATGAAAGTGAAGAAGCACTAGGTTCACATTAAAATTTTTATTTCTTTTTATTTAACTGTAATGAAGGAAAATACTTATATTTTACATTGTCTTTTTTATTTTAATAAATGTTTAAAAAACATAATATATGTACAATTTCGAGTTTTTTTTTATTTTTGTTGAAGAAAAAGTTATATTTTATGCTGTTTATTTTTATGTTAAGAAATATTTTTAATTGATGCAAAATTAATGTAAGAGATAAATCTGTAAATCTATATAATTGAACTCTATTCTCTAACTCTGCATACATTATTGTGGGAATAGAATTGTTTCAAAAATACCCTTCTGTGAGGCACGCTGAATCATAATTGGTAGATTGGTTTTTGAAATGCCACAGCTAAAAGGTTGCCGACTCCTAGTCCATTGGCATGAAACAACTATTTGACACCAAACTGCGCAAAATTGAAGTTAAAGCTGCAAAAAAATTTTTAAAAAACTATTTTCTTTAACTGAAATTATACTTACTAGAAGTTAATAACTGATGTATACAAAAAGCCAAAATGACTACTAAAAAGGAACCCAGGGCCTATTGGTTGCTGAATAGCTATGATGTGATGTTTGGTGAAAATAAAAGTAAATTCATGTAACCTGTAAAAGAAGGTGTCAGTACTCTACAGAATGGTTCCCAACCACCAGTCCGTGGATCAAATGGTATCGGGCCATTCAAGGAGTATTAAATTATTTTCGTTTTATTTACTGGGGTGTACTGAGTGCGGCAAAAAACTCGGACAACCGTTTTTTATATAACTTTATAAAAAATTAACAAATAATAAGAGTACACTCATAATAATAAATAAATTTAATTGGTTTCAAAGTGACCGCCGTTTGCAGCATTTCAGAGGCGCAAATGCTTGCTGAAATTTTCAAAAATGGGACCTCAAGTCTTTTACCTTTAATATACCCCATTCCTGCAGAAGTGATTGCTTTAGCGAATCCAAAGTTTTGTGCGGTTTAGGGCAGGCCCTGGACTCTAAAATGGATCATACACTGTAATCCATGGAATCGAGAGCCGAGTAGGGTGGTCAATCTTCAGATGATATCATGTCTGGAAAATTCGCCTTGCACCCCTCTTGTGTCTTCTAGGTTTTGCAAACTAGTGCAGCGTCTAATTTGCATTTCCGAAATGCTTTTGGCCCCACGGAAGTACAACAGCTTCAATAATGTCCCTATGGTATACTTTTTGATTGATTTTAATGCCCTCTTCCACAAAAACCCAAAGGTGTTTCGCCACTTGCGCAAATCTCGCCCCAGACCATGACCGATTTCGGATATGGGCGATGTTCAACAATTGCCGAGGGGTTTGGAGCATCCACACACCAGATTCTATAGTTTCGGAAGTTATGAACTTGTTGAACCGTTAAGATCCCATCAGTGAAAAGGAATCTCTCCCAGCGCTGACTTGCGGCCCGCCTCAAAAGTTTTCGGCATCTTTGGAGAGGTATGAGTTAGTTTTTTTCAGAGAGAATCTGAACACTTCGCAACTTGTCAGGCTTTGTTCAAGCTCCGTTTTTGCTCTTAGCCTCACCAATCTCACTTATTCCCATGTCACGAGTGATCTGTCTCATGGAAACCCTCGGATTTCTCTGGCCTTACGATTTCTTGAAGTGTTTACAGTGCGTTTTCGCCCACTTCCTGGACGTCGACCATCATTGCTTTGAAACGGTAGATTGCATCAGGCACTGTTTGCCGAGGTACATTCAGCAAACAAATTGTCGTTTTCCATGCTGAATTTACTCTTAAATAGCAGACCTTTTGCTCGACATTATCAAAAACACATAAATCAAAGTAAAAACTAAGAAATATATTTAAAAATATTTTACTATTAAAGTGTTAAAGAAATATTAAAACACACACCAGTTAAAAGGAAATTCGTTAACTATTCTAGGAGGCAAAAAATTTGTCCCGGTTTTTTTGCCGCACCCTGTATTTCTCTAGTGTTTGTTTGACTTTCCATAGAAATCGCACTTTATATTTCATGTAAAATCACTTTATATATTTTTGAGTAACTGAATGTTATTCTAAAGGCATGTTTAAATACAATTAATTTATTAGATCAAAACTATTTAAAATGTGAACAATGCCCCACCCTCAGCAGCTGCTATAAAATTATCAAACGTTGACTGGTCCAAGGGGATAAAGTTGGGAAGCACTTCTATACAGTATAACCTCACGAATTCTGAGTTATTTTACGTACTTCATGATGCTCATTTGGCTATTGGACATGGAGGACATGATAGAATTCTCAAAGAACTTTCAACCGAATACAAATAAGGTTACATGTTATGATATTTAACTGTACATCCACCTTGTGAACCTTGCCAGAAAAAACAGAAAAATTATTTAAAAAAAGACATTGTTGTGAAATTTGTGATTTTTTTTTTTCTTTCTAAATGCCGATATATTGGCACTTGTAACAAGTAGGGAAAGGAGGGTTTCTGTCAGCTTAAAACTGAAGGAATTTTAAAACAAGTATATGCGAAATCACAATTTACTTGTGCCCTAAGAACTTCCTTAGAAATAAAGATATTCCTGACCATGAAATTCCTCTTCTGTTGGTTGCAATTTCTCATTCCAATGGAAGCGGCGAAGGATTTGTCAAATGTATGAGTAAAACAAAGTTCCAAATTAAGAATGGTCCTTGTTTGAAAAATTTATTGAAATGTAATTCAAAATGCCGTTCAAGCTTAACATGTTGCAATAAGTAGGTTAGTTTTGAGTTCTTATTGTTTATTTGTTTTTCTTAATAAGAAAGACATAAATTTTGTTTTGTACAACTTTCATTTTCCTTTATGTATTTTGAATTTTTTAATGGCACTCATTATTTTGTAAGAATAACATTTGTATTTTTTAGAAATGTACGTCATTGATGTAAGCCTTATCATGACCTTATTTCATACTTTGCCTAAACAGCTTTGGTCATTCTATAGAATGCCTAGGCGAAGTATGAAATAGTTCTCATATTTCATACTTTGCCTAAAAACGTTAGGCATTGTATACAATGCCTAACACATTATGGAATGCCTGCATTTCATACTTTGCGGGTAACATATATACTGAGAATGATTGTGAAATGTGGTTTTGTTAAAATATCTGCACATGTTGACAGCTGTACACATCTTTTAGACATTAAGAGAATATTAGTCTTAATAAAATTAATATTCAGTGATTTGAATTAGTGTTATCCTAATACATAGTGTAAAGTCTTTATTACTTTCTTAAATTCTCCATATAATCAACTACTACACATAATTTATCTTGATTAACACATTTATCTTGTTTGAATATAATTATCTTGATTAAACACAATTATCTAATGCACACAGTCCTCTCTTGTTTATCACTACAATCAAATAACAATCAACTTACAATGTCTGTGGTTTCTCAAATCAATTCAACCACAGTCCTCCGTATTAAAACACTCCCAAGAAACTCTTCTTGGTTCAGCAAACTGCACGCCGGTTCTCACCAGAGGCAATCCATTTCCTTTGGCCCAAAACTGTTCAGTGCCCCCCGCTTACAAAAACAAGGGACTTTCTCTCCCTTGACCACCTCGCTTGTGGTCAAAAAACCCCCTCTCCCCCTCCAAAACACAGCAACCCCTCTGAAATCGTGCCAACATTCCATAATTCTCTCCAACAGTAGTCTCAGACACTACATGTCACTGCAAAGATTATGATTAATTGCAAATTAAGCATAAATTTGAAATATCAAAACTGACTACTGTTGCAGATCTTTTCCTAAACTACCCAACTACATTTACACAACAGTACAATTATTGGTAAATCACAAATATGGATTACACTACACTAAAAACATAAGTAAACAAAAAAAATCAACACATTCACATAAAAGGTATTACCAAGAACTATCCTAACAAAATGTTAAACACTGAAGAAAATACTGTTTACATACAAAGAAATACACAAAGGAAAATTCACCAAATCTAAGTAAACAATAGCTTAGAAAAGAATTAAGATCTCTCTCTTTGATACAACGTTTTCTTAACTTTTCCTCACTATATTCAGATAGTAAATAACAAACTAAAATTATCTCACTATGAATATCAAGCTTCTCAAATAACATTCTTGAATTGATTCTAAGAGTATACATGAAAACAGCATACATACATAAATAAGTCCATATTAGACGGTTTCCTAGCAAACTATGAAAATTCCACTTTTAGCTGAATATGAAGGTTGCCATATATGCATATACAAAAAAAAAAAAAAAAATAAGAAGGATACATTATGCTCCATCAGTGTCCAACCTAAAAAAAAAAAAAAAAGATGATTTTACCTCCATACAAAGTCCCAATTTTAAAATGTCCACTTGGGGGAAAGAAGCAAATGTCCAATTCCGCTCCTTTCTCCAGTCGCTGAAAGTATTCTCCATCCTCGTTGGGTCAAAGACCCCTTAAGTCTGGGTGTCGGGTTCATCCCCTAACCTTTCACACAGCCGTCCTGGGAGATGTGTGTTCTCAATTTAAGTCGAACTCATCTTGATTTTCTTTGTCTTTCGATTCTCTCTTTCTCGTAATGATCGCCGCGCCTTCATAATACCAACTCGCTTGATTAAATCCGGCAGTTTCCAAGCAAGTTTTCCTATTCCACTTTTATCCTGCGAATATTTACGTTTAAAACACCTGTCCTGGGGTATGAGTATAATGTTGCTTGAGGCTTTTAAATTCACTTTTTGTTGTAATTCGGTAACTGTCATTCTGCTTGATTCTTTGAGTTTTCTCTTTGGCAATTTTGGCTTTTCTTTAATTTCATACGTCTTGTCCTCGGCAGAAATTGGCGGTACATTTGATGAGTCTCTAGATAATCCCTTTTCTTTCTCAACAGCGACAGGTTGTGCTACAGCATCTGGATCCCCACTAAGTATTTGGTCTCATTCACTTTTAAAAACAAGAACCTTCTTGATTGCTTGAGGTACCTCCATGTTTTCGTATGACTTTTCCTGCTTTTCATTTCACAATTGATTTTGCTTGTCCATTCTTTTGCGTATTTCTTCCTGAAAGTGCTTCTGTTCTGCTTTTATTCTCATTTTATGTTCCTCTTGAACATGTCGCATCTGCTCTTCCACAAGCCATCTCTTTCCTCAATCTCATTTCCTCTTCCAAAGCTATTCTTTCATTCATTCTTCTTCCACCTTTCCTCCACTGCTTTGGCCTCCACCTCAGCCTTGAGTCTGGTCTCCGTCTCTTATTTTTTCCTTGCTTCTCTTATTCTAGTCTCGTTCTCTATTTTCTGTCTTGCTTCTATTCTAGCTAATTCCAATTCTTGTTTTCACTCCAGGCGGCATTCTTCTGCTCTCTTTCTGAGCTCTTCTATTTCCTCTCTATACTTTTCCATTTTTGTTCTATGTTCTTCTTTCTCTACGCTCTTCTTCCTCCATTCTGTCCTCTATCATAGTGTCTAAGAAATCGCAGACCAATTCTTCATCTTCTAAGTACACTTTACATGACAACAGTTTCTGTTTAAACTCCAGAATTCCCAGGTCAGAGTCAACGGTTTCTCCCATTTCATGCAAAACCGTTACTAAATCTACTTTTGTTTTCAAACATTTTTTCTTTTTCTCTGATTCTCGTATTAGGAGAGCGTGTGGTAAAGTCTTTATTACTTTCTTAAATATTTCTCCATATAGTCAACTACTACACATAATTTATCTTGATCACATTTATCTTGATTAAATATAATCTTTATTAAACACAACTATCTATTACACACAGTCCTCTCTTATTTATCACTACAATCAAATAACAGTCAACCTACATTGTCCGTCATTTCTCAAATCAATCAATTCAACCACAGTCCTCCATGTTAAAACACTCCCAAGAAACTCTTCTTGGTACAGCAAACCGCACGCCGGTTCTCACCAGAGGCAATCCATTTCCTTCTGCCCAAAACAGTTCAGCGCCTCCGCTTACAAAAACAAGGGACTTTTTCTCCCATGACCACCTTGCTTGTGGTCAAAAAACCCTCTCCCCCTCCAAAACACAGCAACCCTTCTGAAAGCACGCCGATTCGCGCCAACATTCCATAACCCTCGGCAACAGTAGTCTCATACACTACACATAGTGCGATTTTTCATCTGATATTTAACAGTCATTTGCCAGCAATCTCCCTGGAAAAACATCTTAGTGCCATGGTGTAGGGGGAAAAAATTTAGTTTCTTTACTAAGAATAATATCAAATTTAAATTTTGTTTTTATAATTCAAAATTTGATAAAAAAAACCAATTGCATACCATTTTTTAAATGTGTATTTATAATTGGAAAACTGTTATTTGTTATGAGTTTATTTGTTGTGCTGTGTGTTGATATGGGTCTGACAAACATGAAATTGTTTCGTAGTAGCACTACATAGATTATTGACATTTTGTAAATGTCACAGTTTAATAGTTTAAAACGCACCCACGTCCTTTCAAAAGATAGACATCTGTATATATGTATTTGAATGGATTCTGAAATCAGTAGAGATCTCTTGTATTTATATAGTTTTATAGTGAATTTTGTTACAAAGTCCTTTAAACATGGAATTCATAAAAACAGCATTCAAATCTGATTACATTATCAATGTTAACAATTTCTAGAATGTTAAATTATGAACTCTCAGCAAAAATAGCAATTTTTTAGTTTTAGATTATAAAAGAAAAATTTGAAGTATACCTTTCACTTGTACTTTTTAAAAACTTTTTAAAGCTAAAGTTTTAAAATTAATCGAATTAATAGATAGTACTACAGCTTTACTTGTATAAAGTTTTGTTAGATGTATAAATTTTGGTATTATGTGGGTGATTTTGTAAATTTTACTTTTAGAAGCTGTCAACGTGTTAGCTGTTAAATATTTAATGTTAGGAGAACTAAAATTATGTGATTGACCCAATAGAATAAATTTATATTTTTGAAAAAGCATAAAATTGTCTTACATTTATTTTTAAAATTTTAGCTTGTAGAACAGGGGAAGCAAAGATGACTAAGGGTTATAATTTGCCAGCTCGTTATGTTATTCACACAGTGGGGCCAAAATTCAATGTTAAATATCAGACAGCAGCTGAAAGTGCTCTTTTTTCCTGTTACTTTAAAGTTTTACAACTTGTTAAGTAAGTTAATAATTCTTGATATATTTTTATGTTTTGAAGTTGAAATTAAGTAGTAAGAAAAGTTGTGCATATTTCCATTCCATCATTATAATGCTTGTATGTCATGATAACTGAATGATTGTAATTGATGTTTAAGTTAAATGGAACTTATCTCCAAATTGATGCATCATTGTGTGAGTTAAATGATATACTAGCTCAGATTTTCTTGTCATCACTCGACAGTGATTCAAAATTACAATGTATTATCAATAGTTTTTGTGTAGTTTCTAATGTCATATTTCAACAATACTACCTTTATTCTTGCATGTTGTAGTTAACATCAGTATGTCTGTAATGAAACATTTTCATTTGTGTAAATTTAGAATTGCTCATCAATTTGCAATATATAGTCTCAGTTTGGCATGCGAGCACTCTAAATACTTGGTGAGCAAAAAGACCTTTCAAAAGTTTGGTGGTAGTAGAGGGGTAGGAGACCCTCAGACCAACTCCTTGCATGTACTCCTTCAAAATTTGGGTGGAATGGAGCCAAATGATACTGTCACATGCATGGTAGCTGTAGTCAAATAACTGTAGAAAAAGCTGTGACCAAATAAAAGATGTAATCTAGCCTTCCTTGCCACAGTGAATTTTGTGGGCTTTGATCGGCTGTACATATTAAATATTGAAAAAGTGTAGAACTTATAAAACAGTGTTCCAGACGACAGATTGGCCTTAATGTGTACTATAATGTCAAAGAGGGGGAATTAGATATTTTCTAATAGCTTTTTTACAAGTATATCATATTCAAT
This sequence comes from Trichonephila clavipes, assembly GCA_019973935.1. Classification (NCBI taxonomy): domain Eukaryota; kingdom Metazoa; phylum Arthropoda; class Arachnida; order Araneae; family Nephilidae; genus Trichonephila; species Trichonephila clavipes. The sequence goes on from BMAU01021191.1 coordinate 130,803, forward strand.
CCTGAGCACAATCTGTGGAGTGTTTAAAAGAATAGTATTCTAAGACATTTAATGTAATATCGAATGAAAATGCTAAATAATTCTTCAAAGAAGGGGGGGGGGAATCACAAGATACATATTAGAGTACTGTATCAAAAGTAGCAAATAATGAAAGCTAAGAGTAATTGATCTTGTACAGCAGTGTTAATATTTAATTTATTCTGCATTTATAATTTGTGCAATTTTTTTTTCATCTGAATAACCATTATTGTGTTATAGTTTATTCTTATAAAGTGATTTGTACTTTTGGTTGGAACTATATGTATATATACCACTTATAGGGAGCATAATCTTGGTCAAGTTGGATTGTGTGTCATAAATTCCTTAAGAAGGAACTATCCACCTCATGAGGGCGCACATATAGCTCTTCGTAAGTATTGTTAAATGTTAATTATAAGTTAATTTTCAATTGCGTAAATTTTATAAAATTGGCTGTGCTTGCATTTTTTTTTTATATATACTAAATGATCTTTATCTAAAAGCAAAACTCAGAATTAAATGGAATAATGTACCATAAGTATATACACTTGCCTCCAAAAGTCTGCGTGCAAGCAATCATATTGCGTGTTTATGCTATAATTACTATTAAAATCTCGCTTTAAAAAATCAAAATACTAGTCAGCAACTCTTCAAAATTTCCTTATTCAAACAGCAACAAAATTCACCCTAACGAGAAAAAACAAGAATGACCACCAAATAATCATCAACCATCCACACCAAAAGTCTGCCTACACTTACAAAATAGAGCTTTTAAAGGCCTTTTATTGTAAAATAATTGCACTAAATCGTGTTTTTAAGTAATTATAAGCATCTTTTGCGATTTATTTAGGATTTGATGTTTGAAAGCTTTCGTGGTTCCATGACAGGTAACAGAATAGAGATTGATATAATATTGAAAGAAAAATCATTGTAGATTTTCAGAAAAACGGAAAATTTTTAAAAAAGCAATTGTTGAAATTGTTAATAGGAGACATTCATCGATTCAAAAAGTGTTCATAAACTACAAATGAACTAAAATTGTAATGTCCAAGTCAAGATCCGGCCGCCCGTCTGCAGTGTCACCTTGAGAATCTTGCTTTGTAATACGCTCTATAAAAACAAATACAAGACTATAAGCTTCACAAATAGCTAAAAGTGTTGCTGAGATATTGCAAAAAGTGTGACTTTAAATACTATTCGTAGAAAACTAAAAAAGGATGACTACCATGCCCGAGTTGCACTCAAGAAGCCATTTATCTTTCGAATGAACAGAGCTAAGAGAAGGACCTTTGCTAAAAAACACCTAAATACGTCACATATTTTTTAGAAAAATGTAATATATTCAATTGAAAGTTGTTTTGACTCAACACAATAAACAACACTAGAAGTGGACTGCCATTTTTTACTTTTTCTTACTCCATACATTACCTCTCTCGAGGTTATTGTTGCACACACTAAAGATTATTTTACAATCAACTAGAGGGCACTGTTCGTTAACAGCTAACATACCGCCCCACATTGCACTGGTTTAACCATGCAATCATTTTTACTAAATTAACATTCATATTTGTTACATCTAGAACACTTAACACATTCAACACTTGAAAATTCTCAAGAAATACAATTACATAAATCACAAAATGCAAGATTTCAAACAAAATCACTTTACTAACAATGAGCCAAATTTACACACCACCAAAGGTACACTAAATGAAAAATTCAAATTATATTTAAGGATCTTCCATTGGTAAAACACAAATTTTTGATATGGCTTGTTTACATGTACTATACTGAGTTTTAATTTTAACAACACAAAATTTTTTATCTTTGCCGTGATGCAATTCTACAATTCTCCCTAAGGCCCATTTATAGGTTGGTAAATTTTCTTCAATTATTAAAACCAAGTCTCCAATTTTAATGTTATTTTTTTCAAACATCCATTTTCCCCGCTGTTGTAATTGATTTAAGTAATTACAACTCCAAAATTTCCACATTAATTGAACTATCTCAGTTATTTTTTGCCACCTTTTGAGATTACTCTTTTTACATTTTGTCAAATTAGGCTCTTCTAGCGAATTTAAAGACCTATTAATTAAAAAAATGGGCTGGTGTAAGCACTTGGAAATCATCATTGTTTGATAGGGGCAAAGCGGTCGAGAATTTAAAATTCCCTCAATTTGTACAGTGACAGTAAGTAGTTCCTCTTACGTTATATAAATTAATTCAATTCACAACTCTTTTTAAGTGATATTTACATGACTTTATGGCCGCTTCCCAAGGACCTCCAAAATTGGGCGACCTTGCAGGAATAAATTTCCACTCTATTCCTTCTGCTGCTAAGTAATTAGCTAATTTTTCGTCTGGGTTTCTGACTATTTCAAGGGAGTTTTTAATTTCATTGCTAGCTCCGACGAAATTTTTACCATTGTCCGAAAACTGTTTTGTGCATTTGCCTCCTCGAGCCATGAACCTTTTCAACGCGGCAATGAATGCTTAGGATTTTAAATCTGATACTAACTCAATATGTACCGTTTTAAAAAAACACAAAACATACAAATGTACACTTTAAACAAATTTCCTTTGCGTTGTCCTCTATTAATGAAAAAAAGGGCCAGAGAAATCTACTCCTGAACAATTAAAAGGATAATCAGTAATACGCCTGTCTTTTGGCAAATTACCCATAATTTGAGTTGACACAATTGGTTTTGCTTTTAAACATATTATACATCTATACACAATTTTTCTGCAAATTAACCAACCATTTAACGGCAAATTTTTCCCGAATATGATTAAGTAAAGATACTGTTCCCATGTGTAAATATTTCTTATGAAAATATTCTATTATTAAAGTTAATTTATTATTTTTTGGTAAAATTATCTGGTGCTTTTTATTAAAACTTAACTCTGAATTATATATGTCATGATATTAAAGACAGAATCAAATTAAGGTTTAAAAAACAAGGTGTTCATTCGATTGTGTCGACATCAGTTCTGACGCTAAAGGCAGAGAGGAAAAAGCACGCCATAATGGGGGTTCCACGTGAAAAACATCTGGTGAGTGTCGCTGCTTTGAAGATGGTGTTTGCAAGTTAATGCTGACATATGTTGACTATTAAATCTAACGACCTAGAATTAGACATATTTATTGTCTAGGCCATATGTTCGCAAGAAATAAATGGGCGATTAGTTTGATACTTGAATATGAGAACGTAGAAGGATGGAGTCAAGTGCTAGATAGGGAATTTAATTTTTAATCTAATTTAATTATCCTTACATATATATACACAATCATCCTCCTACTCTTAAGACACCATTGTCATCTAAAAAGGAATGCAATGTCTTTAACTTACTGTTTGGTTGCACACTTCTTTTACTTTTAAGATTGTTAATGTCACTGGAAAATTCTTGCTCTTGCACTTTTTTTATCAGAAAAGTTTCAGCTTTCTCAAATTCTTTTGTTGTGAGTGGACCAGTCACTCTACTTATACCTTTTAAATTTTCCACGAACTTGAAAATAAAACTCAATACACATAAAATAGTTATATAATTGCTTGGATTAAGTAGGTCGTTTAAAAAATCATTAACATGAATATTAAGCACCGATTGATAGTTCTCAATTTGTTCATTAACAGAGTTTTTCAGTTCTGAATTGTATTCATCTACTTTCCCTGTACAGTTTATAGTTCGATCAGGATAGTCATCACCTGAAAGAAATGTTGTCCATTAAACCATAATTTTTGTTGCAAAAGTTTGTCCTTGGGAGACAGTCTGCGGGATTTTGATAAGATGGTACGTGTCTCCATAGCTGATTAGGATAGAGTTCTTGTATCTTGGCAACCCTATTTTGAACAAAGATCTTTAAGTCCATCGGTTCCTTTCAAAGGCATGCCAAGACGATCATCGAATCTGACCAAAGATATATTTTAGCAGTTTCTAGTTGTAAAGCAGCTACAACTCTTTTCACAAGTTTTTCCAATAGGACTGCAGCACACAATTCAAGTATGGGAATTGTCAGGCTTTTAATAGGCGCTACTCTCGATTTGCTTGTGATTAACCGATCTAAAGTTTCACTCTGCAAATTTTAGATTTGCAGTACACTGCTGCACTGTAGCACCGCTCTGAGGCATCAGCAAAGCCATGGATCTCAATAGCTTCTGGAAAAGCGACAAGAATATGTCTTGGTATCTCTATATTGTTGATATTCTCTAAGGATACTAGGAATTGATACCATTCTCGATATTCTTCAGCTGGCAGAAGGTCATTCCATTCCAATTTGCTTCTCCACAAACGCTGGAGGAAAATCTTTGCTTTTGAAATTACTGGTTCCATCAGTCCAACAAGATCAAAGATCTTCGAAATAGTAGAGAAGATGTCTCTTTTAGTATAAGAGCTGTCCAAACAGACTTTCACTTTAATCAAAAAGCAATCTAGGATCGGCTTCCACTACACTCCTAACATTTTTGTCTGTTAAAGTTGCAAAATTGTAATTCTGTTTGGGGTCTGGTGACAATTTCTCGTGATTGGCGCAAAGTTTATGCAACTCCATTCCAGCACTTTTCAAAATTCCTTTTATTTGTTGTCTGAGAACAATTGCCTCTTTTAACGTTGCAGCACCACAAAGGACATCATCCATATATAAGTTCTGTAAAACGGAAGCTGCTATAGGGAAGTTGGCCTCTTCATCCATTGACAATTGGGTTAAAGTTTTCTGTGCTAAGTAGGGAGCACTTACAGTGCCATAGGTAACAGTCGAAAGTTCGTAAATTTTGGGTGATTCGTGTTCACTTTCACACCAAACGATTCTCTGCAGATTATGCTGTTTAGGGTTAATTAATATAGTTTGATACATCATTTTAATGTCTGCTGTAAATGCATACGTGTAAGTTCTGAACCTGAGCATTTGTGCATATAGGTCCTCTTGTATCACTCCTCCATTATATTGAATGTCATTTAAAGATATGCCATTATCAGTTAACAAAGAGCAATTAAAGACAACTCTTAAGTTTTGTTGTGGACTTTTCTGGATGATAAATTTCATGATGGGTAGCGTAATAAGTGATTTCGGGTTCAGGTTTGTTAGTCACTTCCTTCATATGACCTAGTTTCTCATAATCTCTTAAAAATTCACGGTATAAATTTAAGTAATTTTCATCTCTAGCTAAGTGGTTCCACAGCGATCCAAGTCGTTTGAGGGCTATGTTTTTCGAATTACCCAAACACGAGGGCTCTTCTTTAAGGGCATAGATACTACATATTTACCTTCTTTAGTTCTAAAATGAGTATTCGTGTAATGTTCCTCACAAATTAGCCTTTCTTTATTTTTAACTATTGGTTCCTCTACCTCTACTTTCCAAAATTTTTCTAAAGTTTTATTTAAGTCCTCATCACAAATCAAACCGCAGTGAACCTTAATTTCATTTATTGAATCTAAATTGCCCGTTACTATATAACCAAATACGCTGTTGACTAACAGTAATTGCGAATCTTTTATTTTAATTCTTTCCGGTTTCAATAACTTATAAAATATATTTGCACCTAATAATAAATCAATTTTGCCGGGAATATTAAAATTAGAATCTGCTAATTCCACAAAATTAGAAAAACCAGAATTTATCTCTATAGTTTTCTTCGGAATGAAATCTGTGATTTTTTTTAACTACGAGCATATCCAACTCCCTTTCGAAAGATTTGTTTTTATTAGAAATCGCCATTTCAACACACCCATTGACAACCATAGAGGTATCATTTAAACACGAGATTAATGTATCTATTCTTTCAGTCTTAAGTTGTAATTTATTCGCTCACTCGTGTGAAATTAGACATGGTTTACTTCCCGAGTCTAACAAGGCCCTAAATGTCTGCCTTTCTGAATATTTATCTTTCACGAGAATTAAAGCAGTACTCAAAAAACAATTGTTTTTAAAACATGCCATCGCCATGATTTGTGTTTTGTCTACTTTCAGAACGAAAGATTCAGCACTTACACTCAAGGCGAATTGCGATTCATCCTGGTTAACATCTGGCGTCGTCTCTAGGGGAGGGGGATGAATTATTTTTCATTTCTCTGGGATAATGTAATAATTTATGTGGTTTAGAGCAGAAACAATTTTTTGAGCGACATCTTCTAATGCTACATTGAGGTGAAAAACATTTAAAACAAAATCTATTATTTTTTACAAATTCTACTCTTTAGTTTACTGAAAACATTTTAAATTGTGGACAAAATTGTAGAGCATGAGCTTCGTTATTTTTACACAATACACATTTATCATTTTTTAACTCAGATAAAAATACATTTGATGTATCTCGCGGTATATTCGCATTAAATTTGTTTTGTTTATTATAACTAAAACGCTTCGCATTTTCACATAAGGGCGTAGAAAATGTCTCATTTTTATTTTTGCCCTTCAATGACAAATATATATTGCGCTCACACCCTAACTCATGTGGTTTAAAATATTTCTCTCCTTGTTTTATGCTCATATGAGACATTAATTCTCTATCGAGCGTGCTCATTATTTTGTCCGATTCAGTTAACTCGCACAATGATTTAAAATCATTCATATTGAGCAGCTGACAATAATACTCAAATGTCATGCATAATCTGGATGCAAATTGTACATAACTCTCTGAACTTATTTTTTGCACTTTCTGAAATCTATTATAGCTTTTTTGCAGTGTGGGGGAAAATTCTTTTAATACTACATCTTTAGGCTTACTATAATCATTTAATTTTTCGGAAACATGAGCAAGTAAATTATTAACTCTTTCACCTAGAATATTTAAAAGAATTTCACCTTTAAATTTGTCGTGAACCTCTTTTATTTTGAATGCTTTTTCAAGTGACTGGAAAAATAAATTATGACTCCACTCTTGAAGGTACGGGTATTGTTAGTTTTCACGTACTTTAACAAAGTTTTAATGTTAATATTGGCGGCAGTTTCAAGCACACTGATTTCGAATATCGGAATTTTGAGGTAAATTCTTCTGAATATTTGCAAGCTCTAATTGTTTTTGCAATTGCGCTAATTTAATTCGTTCAAATTCTAATTTAGTTTCACTATCCAATCTCTTATTTTTAACTTCCTCCAAAGCATAATCGATTGCGGACTGAACGAACTCTTTATCCTTTTTCTAAACGTCACTATTTACAATGAAGCTTTTTAAATCAGCAATTTTTGCATTTTCTGGTACAGTTAAATTTAACTGTTCTGCAACGATTTTTTAACTCGTCTTTCTTTAATTTATTTAAAGACATATTTATGAATTAAGGTCACTAATAGAAGGATCAGTTGCACTTACCTCCTCAGATCGCTGTTTCATGTCGTTAGCTTGAGTTTTGGTTTTAGTTTAGAAATCGGCAGCTATTCACACTTTAGTCATCACACTTTTTTTACAGGATTTTGATAATCCAACGGCTTCACAATATACACATATCCATTAGATTGCTTATCTCCGGTGAGACGGACCATGTTTTGACTCAACACAATAAACAACACTAGCAGTGGACTGCCATTTTTTACTTACTCCATACACTACCTCTCTCGAGGTTATTGTTGCACACACTGAAGTTTATTTTACAATCAACTAGAGGACCTTGTTCGTTAACAGCTAACAAAAGTAATTTTTGTAATTTAACATCAAAAAACGCAAAGATATGCCTGCTAAAAATTCCTGGACAGATCTTAAGATAATCCTTTTTCGACTATTAAACATGAAGGAGGAGGCATAATGTTTGGGGGTGCATTGTAAGCTCTTTGGCTGGTAATCTGGGGTTTATTGAATGAACAATGCACAAAATTGGATACTTGAACTTATTGAAGTAAAATATCAAGGCATATGCCGAGAAACTTGCGTCAAGTGATGATTTTTACTTTAGTGACACAAAGGTACTAAGTAAATGGCTCACATTGTGAAGTCATTGTAAAGCCATGGCTGTTCTGACATGTCCCAAACCAATTCCGTAATCCAACATAATCTCCACACCTAAGCACAATACAGCATTTGGGGGATTTACTCGAGTGAATAATCAGGGTGAACGTAATAGCATTCAAGGAGTTGCTCATATCTGTCATAGTACAAGAATGGAACAAAATATCCACACAGATGAAACAACTAAACTAATTAAATCCCTGCCAAATATGTTGAGAGAGTTATAGAAAGAACAGAATTGCTTAAAAAGTATTAACTTTTAGTTACAATCCATTATTGTAAAGGTTTTTTCCAGTGTACGCAGACTTTTGATGTGCATGATTTGTGTCATTCTCAAGTTATAAATATTTGTATTATTTTATGTAATAACTAGGTGATTGTTGTTTATACTATTTGAATTTACAACATTAGAGGAATCAATTAAAAATAGTATTGATTCAGAAAGACTTAATTTAATTAGCGATCTTTGCATGAATATGAAAGATGATCACCTGTACGCAGACTTTCGGAGACAAGTGTATTCTGATGCACACATGTTGAATTGAATAAATAAATAGTTTTGTAATTTTGTGTATTGATATTCTTATAAAATGTTGGTAACAGAAATTAATTTATGAATGAAAGTGAAGGAAATCTTATTGGAAATAAGATGATTTTTATGCTTTGAAAAGTTAACCGTTTTTGTAGTGTCTTAGATAAAATATAAGTACCTTAACTGAAATCTACTTTTTACATTTTTCCTTTATTCCAGAAGTATTGTTACTTCCTGGATAAATGTGAAATTTAAAAACGTTCGAATAAATGTTTGATATATTTTGCAAATCATTAATTTATATTAAAAATTTTTTTTAAGTATATATATATATATTCCTTGGGTGTTCAAGGTCGACTCAGCTTTTCATCCCTACTGCAGTGGGTTGATAAATGAGTACCAAGCTTGCTTGGGGACTTAAACACTGGGGAGTGTTGCTTCAGACTGACCACCTGATTGGTGACCATGTTGGAGACCATTTTTGGTGAATTTGGGACTCTATGGATTCTTCTAGAAATAAGAGGAGAAATTCACTAATTTCAAGACCTATGACGCAAGTGGATCTTTTTCTAATTATCCGTGAGGCCTATAAATGGAGATATGCTCACCGAAAGTTAGTCTTGGTTTGACTAGCGATTAGTAGACTCTCTTGCCTTGACCGTGATTACTGATTAGCTCAGCTGTTGAATACAACTAGTGGTGCATGTGAATAATCTTTTATATACGTGTATTTTAGACACTCTTAGTTGTCTGAGTGCTGTTGAAGGTGTGAAGACATTCTGTTATATATTCTGCAAGTTTTTTTGCTTAATTCTATTTTTCAAGGATTGGTTTTCTCAACAATAAATTCTCATCACTCTTAAAGAACTGTCTTGTTCTTTGTGACTGATCTGTATAAAATCTTTGAACCCCGATCAACGTGACAATATGCTTTTAAATGTGGATTACTTTTGGATGTCTTTTAAGGATACAAGTACAATATTTTACAAAACCTTATGAAATTAAGCCAATTATGATTTTACTTATAAGGATATTAAAAATGTAATCTATATATTAATAAAAGAGACTTTAAGCGTGTGTGTTTCACCTCTACTGCCCAAACTAAACAACCCAGAAGTATGAAACTTGGCACATAATTGTTCTAGGTCCTGATGATGAGCACTACGAAGCCATTTTTTCAAAATTCGCTTTAGATTTTTTTAAAATTAAATTTTTAAGCGATTTTTCCTTTCAACAACTGGGTTTTTAGTTAGTTGTTTTGGCAACAGTCTTATTTGTTTTGCTTATCCGTTTAATTATTCCGAACCGTTTTAACATTCAACATATTTTATCCTCTTACGTAATTTTTTTAAAAAAGATGTTATTTAATTAATGTTATAATTTCTACTATATTCTAGGTTACTTCATATTTATTTGTTTATTAAAAAAACGACAATTTCACCGTTTTTTAACTCTTTGTGGTGGAATTACATTCGTTTTTCGAATAAGTTGTCGTAAAAAAACGTTCTTTCTAAATTTCATTTTTTGGATTTGCAACACAAATATGATAACATTAGATTTCCCATGCCTTAAGATATGAATTGTTTTGTATTCAATTAATATTATAATTTCTATTTTAGTCACACAGTTTTGTTTGTTTATTTTCTAAACTGTAATTTTTTCTTGCTTATTGTAGTTTAAATTATGATACCGTTACTCAAGTTTTTAAGTCAAAAAATGATTTGTGAAGATTTTGTAAACAGAAGCTTAGGTAATGTGGTACTTATGTATTAGCATCACCACAGCAAAATTGGTGCCATGCGAATCACACCTTGATACCATTTGGCCATGGTGACAATTATACGTAAGTACTGATAATTACTTATTTTTTAACACAGATATCAGTGAATTATTTTAGACAATGAAATTCACTTCTTACCTGCTTTTATTCTTATGTTCAAAAATAATAATGATCTGTTACAAAAAACTTTATTGCTTTTCTTTGTTCAACGACAAATTCTAATTCTTGCTTATTGTAATAATAAAGTTGAAAATCCTAGCTAGAGCAGTATAACAAAAAGAGAATATAGTGATAAATTAAACTAATGGAAAAACAGATTATTGCTGAAATAAAACCCTTTTTTCACGAATTCATTATCTCAGTACTTTTTTTAAAAAAGTTACTGATGAATGAAATTTGAAAATTTTAAAAATTAATCCCTTAAAAAAATTTAAACTTTAATAAAAACATTCGCAAACACAAGTTTATTCTAAGCGAAGATCAAAGCTGCTAACTTGGAGAGTTATTTTGAATGTTGACATTGGTGCGATAAAACGCAAGTACCAACATTTCCTTCCATTCCATCCATATTTTTATCACCGCAGCCAAAGTGGCACTTTTTTTCACAAAATTTTGACTGATTTTTTTTTATATAAAACACGTAAGAATCTATTGTTTTGATATCGCAAATTTTGCTGAGGTGATGCCGATACGCAAGTACCCTTTTCCTCTGTTGTCAAATTCCATTGTAACAAAAAAGTAGAAAAATGTAACTGAAAGAAATGACAAAACTAATTGGGGTTAACAGATTGCCAATATTGTGCGATTTAAGTTAAATTTTTTTTTTTACATGTTTTTTTGTATTATCAATCTAGGGGTTGTTCTTGGGCTACAATTTATCTGATTTTGATATCAAGGTAGTCAGCCCCACACAAAGTAAGTAAAGCTTGAAATTAAGTCAATTGCCTGAATATTGTTACACTTTAGCGTTACGTCTTACCTACTTTCAACCTATTAGCGTGACAATTTGGTGTGGAAAAGCTTATTGTTCTTCTCTTATTGGCTAATTCCATGTTTCATCAGTTGCAAAATAGTACAAAATTATAGCTGACTAGCCATTATCCACCCGCTTCATTGTGTATTTCACGATGTTGTATAAATAAATACTGTTTACATATTCATAAATGTTTGATATCTAGCATTAAGAATTTTATTGTATTGAAAAATATATTTATAGCTGTAACTCTCGCCTCTTGATATAAAAAGGTCATAATTAAGAATTTCTAATAATATCTAAAATAGAAGTAGAAAGTTTTTTTTTTTTCGCTCGCTTAATCCAATAATCAAGTAAATTTCCACAAAAGCAACTTTAAATGGATCTCTACTTCATAAAATAAATATATGTGCTAAATTTCAAGTCTAAATCTAATAGAGCCCAAACGGAATTTTTAACATCAATTCCTCTGGAGCATTCTTGGCGGATTTCAATTCATCAAAAGAAACATGCAAACTAAATTTTATTATTATGATCCAGAAGTGATAAAAGTATTTATTTTGATATAAGGATCAATCTGTAACTACCAAATGTGCATAATAAAATCATTAAAAAAATGTGCGTAAAAAAAATTTATTACTATATTCTCTTATAGTTATATTGCTAGCTAGGATTTTCAACTTTATTGTTACAATAAGCAAGATTTAGAATTTGTAGTTGAATAAAGAAAAGCGATAAAGTTTTTAGTAACAGATTATTTTTTTTTTTAACATAAGAATAAAAGCAGGTAATAAGTGAATTTCATTGTCTAAAATAATCCACTGATATTTGTGTTAAAGAATAAGTAATTATTATCAGTATTTATGTATAATCATCATCACAGCCAAATTGAAGTCTCGTGAATTGTGCCATTTTCCGCCAAAATCTGACTGATTTTATATAAAATATGTTAGAATCGTTGTTGCTTTGGTATCAAGGTGTGATTCGCATGGCAACAATTCTGCTGTGGTGATGCTAATACATAAGTACCACATTATCTAAGCTTATGTTTACAAAAAGCTTCGCAAATAATTTTTTGACTTAAAAACTTGAGTCATGGTATCATATAATTAAAACTACAATAAGCATGAAAAAATTATATTATTGTATAAGATATATTGTGAAGTTTCATTAAAATCCGTTCAGTTGTTTTTGCATGAAAGAGTAACAAACATCCATACATACAAACGTTTGCAATAATAATATTAGGGTAACAAAAATAAAATGGAACTCAATGCAAAACTTATTGGGATTATAAGATGGTAGATATTGTGATTTAAGTTAGATTTTTAGGTATTAACCTATTAGTGTCACTACAAGCAAATTGGTGCCACACGAATCATTCCTTGATATCAAAACAAAGATTTTTAATGAAACAAAAAAGATTTGTAAGATTTTGGTGTGGGAAATAGCACAGTTCGCCTAAGGCCAATTTAAATGCTATGATGCTAATAGGTAAGAATACAAATGCTAATGCGAATTTTTATTTACATCTAAGGTTTTCTAAGCTGTTTATTCAAGTCATAGTCTGATTTTCATCAAAATCAGACAATGGATGGGATTGAATGCTCAAAAAAGTAATCCTTTTTTGCTCTTTAAAATTCAGAGTTAATGCAATTTTTGTCGTGTTGCATTACGATTTAACTTTCTTTCACAATCTCTTCTTCATATGTATTTTTAAAGATTTTATGAATGTACATTTCTATGACATTTTCTTTGGTTAAAAAAAAAGATTATTGTTTTTCTTCCTTCATCAGCAGATGGTGATCAATGTTGAACATCATGAAAGATATGCATAGTTATTTAGACTCGCATTCCAATGGTGAAATGAATAAAAAAAGGGACGATATCGAACAATTTGACGCTAAAAAACACAATGCAAAGAAAAATATCAGATTACAATAAAATCGTGCGTATAATGCTCACCTATACTTTTGAGCTGCGTTTGTTAATGTTTGTTATGCTCGCCATGTAACGCACACCCTCTTTTGTACGAAGAGACCTGAAATGTACATATGCAATGCTCTCATGTTTTGAAGTAATTTATTTGAGGTATTATTCCAAGGTATAGAAAAAAATAGTATACTTAAGTTCATAAGGAGTGTCATTTCTTTTAAATAAACAGTATTTCGATATTTCTAGAAGTCAAAATTCTTTTCTATACTCATCTTTTTTTGTTTTTAAAGCTCTTGAACACCTAAATTTCAATTTAATTTTTTATGCTGAAAGTGGGCATTATACGCCATATTTTATGGTATGTAAGATTTTCTGTTATTTTGTTGTTGTTCAAAACTGTTTGTGGCATTATTGCTTAATGTTCCTTCTGACAATCTGTTCTTCATGTAGTTTTTAGTTAATTGTACATATGCATTGTATACCTTTTTTACATATCAATACATTGCTATAATATTTTCTGTCGTTGAAATTAAAGATTTTTGCTATTCATCCTTCATCAGCTAATTCAATTTTTTCATCTTTGTAGAAAAATATTGCTTGAAGTATAACAGAGAAAATGACACTTAATTCAAACTAATTGCTATCAACAAATTGGTAATATTGTGAAGCATGTTTTTTTTTGTATGTCACTGTTTATGGCCTTATGATCTCTATGACCGATAAGATCTCATCTTAGTTTTAAATGAAAAAAAAAACCAGAATTTTTTAACAAAAAGCTATTTGCTGATCTAGGATACAACTATGATATATTTGCTGACCTTGAAACAATATTTCTCATATTTTCTTGATTCCTTTAAGCTCAACGTTGAGAGAGAGAGACCTGATTTTTTTTTCTCAACTTGACTTTGCTTCTGACAATCTTGCAATATATAAATCAATCATTTGTGATCAAAAAAGTGTTAGCTGGAAAAATATGCACTTTGAAAATATTTTCTCATATATCCTTTTGGATTTCTTTAAAATTCAGTGTTGATGTGAGTTTACATCTGATGGTTTAATGTAGCTTCTGATAATCTTATCCTCATGTAGTTTTTTGGGGATCATATACATATTTTATATATTATCATACTGCCCATATATGATATATATATTTCAGTTATCACTATAGTTATTTATGATTCTATGTACTTATTTGTTTGTGCTCTTTGTAATAGAATTACAATTGCTTATAGAAATATTGCAAAAAAGTATTGTTTGAATAATTAATTTTTTAGCAACATGTTTTATTGTTTGTATCATTCAGTAGTGTTCTTGATTTTAGATTATTTCAACAGGGACCTATTTTAGATAGATTTTATTTTAGTTCATACTAACTTAATTTTTTTTAGTATTGAGAATTATAACTAATACTTTATATTAGGTATATTACAGAGATGTTAGATAGGATTACACCATTCCTCTTGTAATACTAATTTAATTTTTTCCTGTTGATTACTTCCTAATATATTTCTTATTTATATTATTTTGTTAATGTTTATTATCATTAATTTTTCCTTTCGGTTTATCTATTTCAGGTTATTTCACCCATAGTTCAATAGCAGAAACTTACTACTGCTATTACTTTTCTGATATCATTTTTATTTCTATTTACATTCATTCATTTCTGTTTACTTTATTCCTTGCTAATTTTCTCACTTACATTGAAATATTTGTTTTTGTTTTATTTACTTTGAGACCACAAATATAGAAAATATTTTATAATTAATATAATAAGTAATATATATCATATATATTGATTTAATTATTTTACAATCTTTTTAAATATTAAATAAGTCTTTATATCAATAAAAGAGATTTCTTTTACAGTCATTTTTTAAATATAAAGATATGTCATAACTAATTGCTCATTGAACATTTTTAATCAGTTTTTTTATTTCAAAACCTGAAAAGGAAATTATTGTTATATAACGATTGATTCGAGCAAATGAAAATACCAAACCACTTTTATTATTTTAAGCTCTAAGAAAATAATTATTGTTAAAATAATGAATATGTTAGTTTTGTATAATATACTTTTTTTTTCGTTAGATACATGTTTAAATGATTTACTAAACACAGTGAAATGAAAAACTACAAAATTGTAATAAAATACTAAAATATTTTTATCAGACAGTATTCTTTTGTTTTTGGCTGTTTTTTTAGTAAATGTAAACTAGGAATATAAGCTTTTCACCATATATATATGTATATTGTTTTTTTATGCTTACATATGTTTAATCAAACATTCAAATGATTAGAAAAACATTTCAATAGCAATCTGTAAAAATTTTTAATTCATCATTTATAAATAATGGGGTGGGGGGTGGAATAGTTCTACACTCAAAAAAGCCACTGTAATGCTGGGCTCTAGAGAGATAAAAGGAACATGTCTGACAATGGAAAGCTGTGGAAGAAATTTTGAAAGAGGGAATTGTAATGACGTTAATAAAGAAATCATGCACACACAAGAGGAAGTGCTAAAAGCTAGAGGAGAAGGGGAATTTCCATGACAATATGTTATACATTAGAAAATGTCCGTGCAACGTAGGGGGTAACTGAAGCGGAAAGAAGTTTAAAAAATTTCGAAAAAGGGAATTTTAATGACATTATAGCAATCACTCGCATCATACATGCACACACCCACATAAAAGTGCTGGCGTCATGAAAGAAGAGGAAATTAAGTTACACACTCGGTAAAAGCCCAGGATTAAGTGGAGGGAAAAGAAACAAACAAGTCAAAGTAGTTTCAAAAAAGAATAATGGAAGTGCTGATTTTGTGAAAGGAAGGGAAATTTATAAAAGTACAGAAAGCCCGTGCAACGCCGGGCCATGCAGCTAAAGACCTTTGTGATAGAAAAATCAGCAACATGTTTTATCTTCTCATACAACATAGGCATACACCTATCAGAAGATAAATTTCCCACATATTTAACTCTTCATTAGAAATTCATTAAAATTCATTTTGTATCTAATAATTTTAAAACTTTGCTACTTCTGGTAAATAATTAATCTATTTTACAAAATATTAATTGCAATAGTAAAGCTATTATCAAATAGTATAAGATCTTTTTCATAATTTAAAAGACAAAGATATTTACTCTATATGTAGTTATGGTTTTGAAGATCTTTTTAACTCAATTAATATTATAAAGGCTTTATTGGGAAATTATCTTGGTCAAAAAAGTGTTACAAAGTTTCAAGTAATAACTCAAATGTAGTTTTTGAAGCAAAACGATGGTAAGGTATATAACAGATTAAAAGTCTACCTGAAGGTGGATGGACTAGCAACAGTTTAGCTAATTAATATTGACAATTTTATGAAGAAAAATATTTGCATGATAATGATTTTTATTTGTGTGTGTATTGATGATCTTATAAATTAGATAAAAATAGTGAGTTTATTTCATATTTACCCCAAAAGCTAAATACAGTTGAACATATTATGGATAGTTAATTAGTAATATTTTTTATTAAAAAGGATTTTTTTTATTTTAATACATCAGAATTCCGTTCTGGATTAGTGATCATATGTTTATAAGATAATAGTTATTAACTGTTTACAACTTATCATTTATATAGTTAATAAAGATAGTGATGAATGTGTGTGTGTGGAACATATAGTAGGAATAATTGTCACACTAATCTTTATTTAACATAATACAAGTTTTAAATTCAGGGTTTTCTTTTTTCAGTTATTAAATCTTAATCTACAACTGTTGTATGTCATTTTAGACATAAAAAGTTATAATTAAAAAATGTATTATATATATATATATATATATATATATATATATATATATATATATATATATATATATATATATATATGGTTGCAATCAGTAATTATCTGTTTATGTATATAATATTATTAATGTAATGTTTTTTCAAGAACAATCCAATCTTGTAATATTTAAATGATCAAAATTATGATTGCAAAATTTGAGTATTTCTTATATATTCTGAACTGTAAAATAAAACCCTTTTCATTAATTATAAAATCATTGCATGATCTCTTAACCCATTTTATCCGAATTTATTTATTTTATTCAAATTTGAGTAGAATTATGTTTTCTTAAGTTAGTTAAACCTAAACAAACTAAATATAACAAAATTTTAAAAATTTATGTATTTTATGTAAGAAATCTGATTAGTTTTCTAAATAAGACACTGGGATAAAGGGGATAAAATTTGCACTTACAGGCTTTAGTGTTCTCATCAATGATGAAAAGCTATTTCCGAGTACAAAATTTTATTTTATATCACTAATATTTTATTGTTTGACAAAATATTTCACTTTTCAGTTAAATTTCGCTCTAATTTTGCTGGAAAGGTCCAAAGCAAGCCTGACAAAGCATTTTCTCACATTTACCGTAGTATTTTTATTGTTTTTCCTTCCTTATCTTTGACAACGACGTTTTTCTTTAGTAAAAAAATGTCCAGCACTATGTTTGCAGATATCTTATTTTGCACCAAAAGGTACAGTTAAGATCCTAGGTCTACCTTTTGTTCTTATCACAGTTTTTTTAGATCAACGGTTGTTACAGCTCTCAAGAACTCAACTTCAAGTTTTGAACTTCGTATTTTGTTGAGAGTTGTGTGAATTATCCAGGCTTTTACAATAGCCATAATCAAGTGAATGTATAAAAAGCGGCCAGTACCACTTTTTCCTACGAATTTTAATGGAATGCAATCCAGCCAACCAGTCGTGGGGATCCGCATCGCCCATGTTTGTTGTAAGAATTTATCAAATTTGGCATCTTCCAGTTAACTTTATCTTTGTGTCCTCATACTCGCCTCCAAATTTCATAGCATTATTATTGAATAAGGCAAATAAATGTTTTACTTTGAAGGATCGATCCTGGATATGCTGATTTACATTTCCATTGTCTAGAAAGTGTAAATAAGATTTCAACTTTTGGAAGTAGTTTTGTAGCATGGCATTTTTCACCAAAGTAATTCCAAGGTCACAGCATCTGACCCACAATCACATTCACAGGTATTTGAATGATAACCAGCTGGAAGCAAAATTCCTATAAAAATATATTTCGTGAGCAGTGGTCAAGAAATCGTGTTCGTTTGTTACATCTGCTGCATATCACATAGTTTCTTTTGCATTGAGATTGTAAGCTTCACTGGAATAAAACTGCTTAAAAAGCTCTGATGGGGTTTTATCTTTCAATGCAGTTTCCATCTGATTGAGCTAGTTACTTGTAATTGAGTCAGCCTGTGTTACCCATTTTGATAATGCGGTGATTTATTCTTTATCCATAATGACTGATGTCTTTTTTTTTTATGCTCTTTGTTGTCGAAACACTAGAGCTTGTGAACGGTTCAGGCAGGAAACTATCTCCACTTCTAACCTCCAAAGACCCAGGAACATCTTTTATATTAATCTCGCTAGTATTTACTTTATTATCCCCACATTCATCAGTTAGTTCACTGGGATCTGGTTACACGGCAATTTCAATATCGTTCTCATCTGAATCTAAACTATTTAACAATTCTAATGCTTCCTCTAACTTCAGAAACCTTTCCACTGATATAACTAAGCAGGGGTGAAACACTAGAAGCGAAATTATAATTTTTCTTTTTTACTCTTTGTTATAAAGAGAAGAACAACATGTCAATTGCATGGAAGGAGCTAATACAAGGCTACATGTTCCTACTGTCAAAATATTCACATCATATAAATAATGATTTCCACATATTTTTCAGTAGTCCTCTAAATAGGACAGTGGGATAAAATGGGTTAATGCCTAAACTATATCTCAGTTTATTAATGTATTTGATAATACTAGATAGAGTATGTAGAATTCACAATTCCTTATAGCCTCTTACTGTTATCTTGTAAATATTTAAAATTCTTACCATGGTGAATTAGTTTTCATAAAAGTAAAACACCTTAAATCAATTAATTATAAAAAGAGAGAAGCTTGGCATCTTGAAACTGTTGAGCCCTGTAATTTTAGTCTTGGTCTTAAGTTAGCTATTGTATTCTACTCTTTGACTACCATTTGAATATAGCACTTGGCTATATTCTTATGCATTATTTAGCATTAGGGCATTGTAGTATATATATATACATTATGTATGATTATATTAAATTTTTTTCTGTAATAAAATATTTGTAGTTATATCTATCTCTTTTAAAATATTTATTTGTAGGAACTGTAAGGAAGTTTTTAGAAAAATATGGTCCAGCATTTGATTTGGTTGTTTTTGCTGTTGAAGATGTTGATGTTGGTATTTATGAACTTTTGATGCCATTGTATTACCCACGGTCTAAAGAAGAAGAAGAATATGCATTATATTATTTACCTAAAGATATTGGTGGTGAAAATGGTGAAGCATATATTCCAGAGAGACAAATGCGAATTGTTGAAAGACCATTTGCTGTTGATGGTTTGGATTCATTTAATTTTTTTACTAAAAAATTATTGTTTGAATTTTAATTGAATTGGTTTTAAATATGTAAATGTTCCTCACATTGTGCTTTCTATTCTTGTAAATTTAAAAGTTGACTTTTTGTGTAGTTTATTTTTTCAGTTTTGTACATATTGACTATTAACAGATAGTGTTCTATGAATTTCGCCATATTTTAACCATGCATTGTTTTTTATTTTACTAAATGCTTAGCATTGGATAGGTATTTAAAAAAAATGGATGTTTTGCATCTTGATAGATCTTATCAATAGGCTTTTGTATTTTAGTTGTGAAATTAAACTATTAATGAAAGAAGTATAGCTGTTAATGAAATGTGCAATTAAAGTTGTTTCCTGCTTTATGTTTGTCTTCTTTTTAGGAAATTATTTATCTCAATTGTATGAAGTAAGCCAAAATAACATTCAAACTCTGCAGATGTTTTAGCTTATTCTGTTTAAAAGTCATTGAAAAACTGTTATAAATTATCCAGCAATATCTATTGTAAAATTATTGTGAATATTTATTTTTAGTGTTTATAGTAAACATTGTAATAAAACATAAGATTAATTAGGATGGGAAGATTGCTTAAATGCTAATGTCCCCCCCCATTTAACATCTTGATCCAACTTTAGAACTATGTAAAAGTGGTTTTTCAAAAATAAGAATTTATCGAGTTGTACACTGATGGTAAAAATTGGTTATTTTAATGAGTATCTTAATTTTTAAACTCTGAATATGTGTATGTAAAGCCTTCTGTTTTGTACTGTGGAATATTTGATTGCTTCTTTATTTTTTAGAAGTTGAAGAAAGTGTAGATTTGGCAGCTCAGTTACAATCATCAGTTTGCATAGGTAAAACTTCTTTTGCAAAAATGCATGGCGATTTAGATAGACATCGGTCAAATTCTCACAAGTATTCCTCTGATGGTTTGGCCTCAGAAGTGCAAAGGAAGACAAAGTTTGTTGTATTCTACATTTTTTTTTTTTTTTTTGCCAATTTGTTTAGTTATATTTGTTGAGTAAATATTTATATTTTACCCCTTCTAAGGTAACTGGGGAATGGATTAATATATTTAATTCAATGATATTCATATCACTTTGATTGCCTATATGAACATGTAAAATTTTAGCTGAGGTGTAATTTCTGGAGGCACAGGCAATATGATTGTCTACATCCAATACTATTTTATCCTGAGTTCTTTATGCTTGAAATAGTACTCAGTGGTGTAGCTAAGTATCCAAAGGCCCTGGTGCAAAAAAATGAGGGCCCTACCTTGGTTGGAATTTATCAAGTAAAAATATAGAAATATTTTAAATATACAAAGCTACTTTTTAACATTAGCTCTTTATTGTGCTCTGCCTGTAATGGGATGTGAAATCATGGAGCTAAATGTTTTAAATTTAATTTCTAAAGCAAAAGAGGATTCATTACAAAGTAGTATCTCTTTAAAAAGGAGCATGGCACTTTTTGCTTATGATTTTAAAATTCTATCTTCCAGCTTTCTATTTTTAGAATTCTCATAAATAATTCATGTATAGAATCAGCAAAAATTCCTGTTTTGTTTTAAAATCAAAATCAAGAAAACGCAAAACTTGAAGCATTTTAAGATCCCAGTTATCTTAATGCATTAGTTATAAGGTGAGAATTTTTGCAATTTGATGTGTTAAAAATCTTCAGCTTTACATTAAATATAATTTTAATCCTTATCTTTTTAGCAATGTGTTTTTGCTTATTGGATATGCAAAGGAATTTTTTCCCAATTTTATTTTATGATTTATAGGTATGAAAGATTACTTCGTAAAGCAAGAAATGAAGACTTGCGTTCTATTGCTAATTTAGGATGTTTATATCGTAGTGGTGAAGATAGGTATGGTAGACCAGTGGTTGTATTTATTGGACAACGATTCAAAGTAAACCAAGTTGACTTAAATAAGGTAATGGAAAGCATCTTTTGGTCTGTTTAGTGATATATAGATTCTTTTATTCTGTAAATTATTTGTAGAACGTCATCATGCAAAATAGATATTAAAGAAATTATTTTTCATAATATTCTAAAATATCATGTATCTTAGTACTTTTATTATATTTCATTGATATATTTTCTTATCAAATTTCCAGTTTTTTCTTAACATTGTGTTAAAATTAAATTATAAATTTATTTTCAGGCTGTCATGTACATGATTCTTACTTTGGATTCTATTGTTCAGAAAGATTATGTAGTTGTGTATTTTCACACACTTACAACTAGTGAGAATAATCCATCATTGACATTCTTAAAAGATGTGTACAGTATACTGGAATATAAATACAAGAAAAATTTAAGAACTTTTTATATTGTTCATCCTACATTTTGGAGTAGAGTAAGTATATAATTTTTAAATTTTAAGTACCTGAGCCAAAAACTATCTAATTATTTTCTTAAATTTAGTTTATTGAGCAAAAGAAAAAAAATTCAATATTAAGTCTTTTATGTACATTTGTGATTCTCTTGGTTTTGATAAAAGATTGTACTTTTTAAAGTTTCCAAAACAAAAATCAAATTGCTCTTTTTCCACAAACACTGGCAGTTTGTGATTTTGCTATTTTGAAATTTGCTCATTTTTCTGGGGCATATTTTTGCTTTGTGTAATTTCAAAGAATGTATTCCTGTTAATTTAGTGCTTTTATTATAATTGATAAAAAGCTAAAATTTTTAATTTCACTAAGGAATTCATGTGAAGCGCAAGTATTAAATACATAATAAATTGGATACTTTTGTGCATTTCTAATATTAATAGTCGTTAATGCATGTTAAATTCTATCACTTAACTTTTAATTTTTTTTTCATTTCTGTTCAATGTTTTTAAAAATTAAATATAAAAATAGTATTTTTATATGTTTTATAGCTATTTTGAAACAATTATTTTAAGTGTGATGTATATTTTCAGTTAATGTGTTGGTGGTTCACTACATTTACTGCTTCCTCAATCAAAAGCAAGGTTCAGCTTCTTGGAGGTATTGAGTACCTTTACTATCTTATTCCACCTGATCAATTAGAAATCCCTTCATTCATTTTGGATCATGATTACAGAGTAAGACTTCTTAAAAAAAGTATCTCATAATTAAATATACATCTCATACTAATTTGCAAATGATTGTATTTTGTAATATTTTAAAGCATGTGTTTTATTTAATAAAGTATTCCTTGGAGAATATCATTAATGCCTATTCAAATTTTAAAAAAAAGGCTAAAAAATGAATATGCTCCATTTTTCCATGGGCAAAACATATTTTATTATATATTAAATTATATTGATTGTAATATACTGATTATTAATATTTAAATCCAGTTTTTGTTTTGTAGTACAAAATAACTTCCATATTTTGCCTTTGTAGTGCTAAATGGGTTTTTAACTTTAAATGGTAGAATTGAAAATTGTATTTACAAATACATGTTTTTATACAGAATATAGATAATGAATTGGTGTATATATGAATATTGCGAGTATTTTCTGTGGGAAGGAATTTTTAATTTGGATCTTAGTTTGACTATGGATTTATTGACTGCCTTTATTAAATATCATACATTTTATTTGAAAAGCCAGTATGTTTTTGTGTTTAAAAATGTTTCATTCAAAAATAGGGAAGAAAAGGAAAGTTTTGAAGTAGAATTTCTTAATTTAAATCCAATTATTGAAAGTATAAGTAATAATAGAGTACATTTTATATTTTCTTATAATTTCAAAATGTTCGATTTAAATATTGTGTTAAAATATTTAAATAAATTTTATCCTATATCTAAGACATGTAATAAGTTTCTAAAATGCTTGAAATGGAATGGAAGTGTAAAATAAAAGCATTTGTAATTTTAGGCTGTTAATAAAGTACAGTTTTCATTATAGTTTTTTTTTTTTTTTTTTTTTTACTTTAATGTAGAGAAGTATTTTAAAATTCTGAAGTGAAATGTTTTGAAACTGCAATTTGAAAGTTTAGAGTATGTACTTAAATGTTATTAATGAAAATTTTTTAAGATGTAGAATATGTAGAATCCCATGCAGATCTTAAGCTTTCCTTTTGTTTTTGTAGTTGTCAAAAGTATTGTATAAGTTAAGTTTTTTGTTTTAGATTGGTGTGCAGTTATTTTAAGCATTTCGTTTATTATTTCTTATGCCATATTGATTCTTTTATTTTTTGATTTGATATAAGCCTATATTTTTATTAAAATTCCTTTATTTTTGTAGCATTGTTTTTAAACAATCATTAAAACTAATTTATTAACTTCTATTTTTTTTATTGTGTTTATAGGTGAATGGTGTGAGATACTGCCAACCTCCACAGCAAGCATGAATTGTGAAAAGTCTGCTAAATGTGATATCCTATGTGCTTTCTAATTTAAATCTGACTTAGCAAACAAAGTTATTCTATAATTGGGGAAATCAATGTGCATTCAATATTTTTGTATTTTAATACCTGTAAATAAAGGGATTCATAGTAAAATATTTTCAAAGGAATATTCTTGCAAGAACTGAAATAAATCCCTGCTGTTTAATTTTTTTGCTGTTTTTACATATTTATTTTTTGAAATAAAATAGTGTATTTAAATCATTTATCATTATTTTTTTAAGTCTGTTTATAATTTATTTCAGATTTTTTTTTTTTTACTGAAAATAATTACTGCAGTGATAATTCTACTGAAGTTAGCAAGCAGTTCATATACTTTTTACACTATTTGATTTATTTGTGCTACAAAAGAAGCTTTCTTAAATTTAGTTGTATACTTTAGAAATGAAACATCTATTTTTTGTACTGCTAATTTAAATGCCTTATTTGTGAATAGTTTTGAATAACAAATTTTATTCAGATTTTATACAGACTCTTTCTATGTCAAGAAAACTGGTCTATGCGTGATATAGGTACTTAACAAATCGAAATATGAAGTATGAAATCAAAAACTTTTTTGATGAAGTATAATTTTTATTTGTGCCGATAAATGATCTTGACTTACAAATTTGGGTATGTCAATGTGAAATTAGTCAGTAATATTTTGGATTGAGTAAAACACTACATTTTAAACTTTATTTTATAAGAAGCAAAAGTAGTTAGTTATTTGAAATTCTTATTTCTTTGGTTTTAAGAAATATATAGAATTCCATGAAATACTAAAGAATTGTTGTATCAAATATTGGATGCAGTTTGAATTTTATTCAGTTATAGTTACCTCTTTTTTCTGATTTTAATTGTTTATTTATTGCAAAAAGAAATTTAAGATTGACCTCTGAATAATATTTCATTCATGTTTTCTAATGGCATGGATCTTCTCTGGCAAGGTACCCATTTATAGGTATTATGAAGCTATTAATTCATGTTGATCAATCGGTGGGCTTCAACACTTGCAATTTTGACCAGTGCTAGCAATCTACACATGCCATTTCTTTTGAAAAAATTATAGATTATAATTGCCTTTCTATGCTTTTTTTTATACAATTTTATTCGAATATAAAATATTCTTGTTAATTGTATGAGAGCTATTTGGAATTTATACCTTCATTACTGATTATTTTGTTCCTTTTCTTTATAGTTTAAAAGTTATTCATTAAAGAAAATATAAATATATTTTCTAATGGAATGGAGAAATTTTTTTATTTAACTTGGATATTGTATTGATACGAAAATCATTTGATTTTTTAATTCTCAGCAAATTTAAAATACATAGTATTTATAGTTTTTAAATTTAGTTCCCAAAGTTAAATTTTCTTTCTATAGGGTGTTTTTTTAGAGGTATAGAACTTTAAATTGCAATAAAACAACGATGTATTATTCGATTGACGTGAATTTTTTTTATTCGAAAGATAATCTTGTGGCATTACATTTTAAATATGATTTCTGGCTTAGGACTGCCACGGCTGGCTCGGATGTAGTCCAATCTGGACGTCCAATTTTCGATGACTTTTTCCAACATTTGTGGCCGTATATCGGCAATAACACGGCGAATGTTGCCTTCCAAATGGTCAAGCATTTGTGGCTTATCCGCATAGACCAATGACTTTACATAGCCCCACAGAAAATAGTCTAGCGGTGTTAAATCACTAGATCTTGGAGGCCAATTCACAGGTCCAAAACGCAAAATTAGGCGGTCACCAAACGTGTCTTTCAATAAATCGGTTGTGGCACGAGCTGTGTGACATGTGCTGTCTTGTTGGAACCACAGCTCCTGGACATCATGATTGTTCAATTCAGGAATGAAAAAGTTAGTAATCATGGCTCTATACCGATCACCATTGACTGTAACATTGTGGCCTTCATCGTTTTTGAAGAAGTACGGACCAATGATTCCACCAGCCCATAAAGCGCACCAAACAGTCAGTTTTTCTGGATGTAACGGTGTTTCGACATACACTTGTGGATTAGCTTCACCCCAAATGTGGCAGTTTTGTTTGTTGACATAGCCATTCAACCAGAAGTGCGCTTCACCGCTAAATAAAATTCGCTTATGAAAATCGGGAACAACGGCAATCTCGTTTTGGGCCCATTCGACGAATCTACGCCTTGCTTGATCATATTTAAAATGTAATGCCACAAGATTATCTTTCGAATAAAAAAAAAATTCATGTCAATCGAATAATACATCGTTGTTTTATTGCAATTTAAAGTTCTATATCTAAAAAAACACCCTATATAATTTCAAAATTATAAGTATAGTATCTATATGAATTTATAAAACAGCCACTTCATTAAAATTCCGACGGATGTTTTTTCCCAAAGATCTGAAAATACTGTTACAAAGTTTATTAATTTTTTCAAATATGCTTTGAAATGTAAGATATCAAATGTTAGAAAACTTCTAATGAGGAAATAGGATGTGTGGTATTCTATGGAATTATTTGCTAAGTTGTCTGTGCTTTGGCAGCTCTAATTTTTGTTACGACATTTGAAGATTATTTTGTAATGGCGATTTTGAGAAAATATGACTATTCTTTCATCTTGAACCATCTCTAGAACTATGTGAAATTTAGCACTTGATGAGACTAATTTTTTAATGTGAAAATAACTACAAAAAGGTAAAGATTTCAAACTGTATAGATCATATGGTGTTTGAGAAGGGGAGAAATTGATAAAAAGATTTTAAATCAAAAAGTGACAATGATTCAAAATATAACTAATTATAGAAGTATATAAGGTATAGTTTGTTTGTCATCAAATAGATCTGATGTACTGCTTATGAATTAGAAAAAATTTTCGGAGAAAAATCCTTCAATTGTAATGTAATTTTTTTCAGTAATTGTTATTCTGTTTTGGATTCGAAGTCAACTGGGATTATAGTCAGTTTAATCTGTTGCTTTAACATTTCGAAAATAACACTCGAAAAAGTATAAATGGCATAAAAGCCGTAATGGGATTATTAATTCTCTAGTTCTTAATAATTATTTATTCTCCAAGACACATGAATGACACCTCAAAGTCATTTTTTATTTTTCACAAAAACAAGGACTTAAACTTGACTGTTGCCATTTGCCACTTAATTTTCTAAAATACATCAACAAATAATCGGGAAAGAGTATCAACACACTTGACAATTGTTATCTTTTAAGAAATAAACCTAAGCCTGATAAAGATTTGAATAACTGCATCATTACATTGACAAATAACAGCTTGAGCTTGGCTCAGTGATGATCCTTGCAATTGTCTAGTGATGGAGCGTCAAGAATGTACAAGTGATCTGTTATATGATAAACGTCTACTAAGGTTAAAGAAGCAGTCATGATAAAAAAGCATTTGCAATTAATGTTTTTGATGAAATATTCAAGAACAGACTACAATGAATAACTACAGACGTTGGGTTAATGTATGATGTGTCAGATCGGGAGATTTTATTCACGCTGTCTCTTGTGCAGGTTACTAGAGACTTTAATGTAACCTGAAGCATTTTAACAAAGGATGTTTAAGGAAACCCGAGAAAGCGTCTATGTAGAGACGTGTTTTGTTGTGGTATTTCATATTGGTTCAGGTGGAGCTTTCGCTGATCGTCGGGATTTCCGCAGGATCCGAACACAGCATGGATAGGAAAGTCATTAAATCGGACACGAAATGATTACAAACAGATATTTGCAGCAATCAACTTTTATTGATCAAAATAGAAATGAGCATGTGTTTTGCTGACAAGACCAGCTAGAGGGTAAAATTCAATTATTACTTATCTGAAATGAGATGCAACCTCTCAAACTTTTCAAAGAATAATCCTCCGAGATCTTGTAACTTTCATTTAGCTGTGCAACTATAATTCAGGAACTAATTAATGTGACAACATCTTCTCTATTATTTATGAACTTCTATATAATATGACCTGATTTACTATTTATGCACTCCTTGTATTGACGTTCAAACTTGTATGAAGGCGTTGTTCCAGCTTAAATAGCCAAATTGGCTAGATGGAAGAAAACCCGATTTAGAGAAGATAGGCCTTATGGAGATAGTCCATTGTTACAAGCTTGTGGAAAGTCGGAAACAAAAATTAGATACAATTATAATCAATGTATTTCATGTTAAGGTGGATGGGAAGGGAAAGACATACAAATTCGAATCATTGAGCTCATGGGTCAAAAAGCGACCCTGTAGCCCTACTTCTTTGATGTAAAGATGACAAGGTGGAAGGAAATATTTGCATTTGGTAAAAGAAATTTGACTATATGATTGGTAAAAACAGACTATCCTTATATAGAAAGAAGGTGGTGATCATTGAGGAGTGTGATGGCAGTTTTGAATGTTGAATGGAAAGAGTTCGTTCACCATTGGAACACATTGAGAGGAGGCTTTTCTTTTGGTTGTTGTAAAGTGTGGTGAAATGGCTCTCCTTCTGTGACTGCCTCAGAGGGTGTTCAAAGTAGTTGCATTCTGGTGGGTGGTGCATGTCCAGTACTGAAGAACACAAGAAGTGTTAGTGGCAGTTTAAAAAGTTAAGAAAAATACATAAGTAAAATAGAGATTTATATAAATTAGAAGAAGAGAGTAAATTGTATATATTTATAAAGTGGTTCACAAGAATTTATCTTTTTTTTTATTTGGTGTGTTGATAAATTGATCATTTATATTTTAATGTTTAGTTGAGGTCAAATTTTTCTGAAATTTTTTTGAATGTGGATTTTAAAAGTGCCTCAAAACGGCAGTACAGCTAAGTACTTTGTTATTGTCATTTTAAAATTTTGGAAGATATGGGGTGGGGGATTTTTTATGCATGAGAGACACACATAGCGGAATATGACTTGCGAGTTTATGATTTATTGTTTCCAAGTTGAATACTCTTGTTTAACGTTAAACCTAAATATTTCAGGGGATGAAGGGGCTATAGGATGAACATTTTTTTCTGTTTTTAGTGAAGTGCAACTGCTGCGAATTTATCTGTATTAGTTTTAATACTTCAATTACTAAATAAACTGTCAAATAATAAGTATTTAGTGAAAAAGTGCCCAAGTTAGTATTTCAGGAGCTGGCTTTTGCAACTGAATCATTTGCAATCATTCATATAAGGGTTTATCTGGGGATATCATTAATGTAAATATTGAAAAGAAAGGTAGCTATGAAAATCTTACTAAACACCTGCTAAAATGTAATCTTAAATTTCTGTTTTTAACATAAGAATTAATTAATTGAATGAGTTAAGAGAACTGAATGTGATATGTATTGGTTTGTAAATGAGGACGTCTATCCATATCTTATCAAAGGCTTTTTCCATGTCTAGGAAGACTCTTCAACAAAATTTTTTCTTTTAAAATCCTGAGGTTTCAGATCTTAAGTTGACAATATTAAGTTGATCACCAGATGAGGAAAGCATACATTATGACTGGGAGAAGGATTTGTTTATTAAGTAGGACTTTTTCGTTAAGCGATAAAGGAGAGTTTCAACCGATCAACACTATGAGAGAAATGGATCTTATTCCAAAATTTATCTCTGAGATGTTTATTGTAATTGCTATAAGTTAATCTCTTGTCTAAATAATATAGGTCTAGATATGATAGAGAACTGCTGAAACCCATTCTATTTATTCGTCTAAAAGGTAAAGTTTTTTGCTTGTGCTATCCACACTCCCAGAAGATATGACGACCCTTGAAGATCAATATTTGCCTATTACAGCAAGGTGTAACAGGAGTGGAATAAAGAGGAATTAAAGGAATAATAATTAATGCTAAAAATAAGCCAATTCTAGGGGTAATAAATGAAATTAATGAGTTAGAGAGATCTGGATAAATTAAAAATTTTATTGAATAATTTGATAGCATCACTATATGGTTGAATACTTCCGATAAGTCCTACTTTATTTGGACCTTTACAAATTTGAATATAGCCTAAAATTTTTCGTTCCAGGATAGTGTAAAAAGCAACTAATTAAAATACAAATTATTCTTAAAAAAGAATTAGGGGAAATAATTAGATTCTAAATCTAATGCAATTTTCTCCCAAATAGAACACTGAAAATAAATTCGTGGGTCCTTTCGTACTGAACAAATTTGTTGTAAAAGATAGAAACCAATCTGGCTTACGCCAAAATTTGAACTCATGTAATGTTTTAAAGGTCGAACACACAGACCTACAATATATACTACGTATTATCTGTAACAATAATTCAGCATCGAGGTCGCAATCTTTTTATTTTAATATGAGCTTTAAAAAATAATTGCACTGTTATCCCTATAGTAACTTGATTCATGGAATCAAATAATATTGGGTCATTTATAAAATTGTTTTTGTATTAAAATATTAATTAGCTGCCTTAGCTAAACTTTAGTTGAGTTCAGTAGGGTCTTGTCTAATATAGAAGTAAACATTTTTATGTTTAATATAAGAAAAATTTAATAAAAAAATAATAATGTTTTACTTTTCATACAAGCATTCAATTAAAAGGCTAGTAATTATGCTTCCTTAGCACAGTAAAATTCCTGCAGCTATTACTAATATATAAAATTATATTAGAAATGTTTTTGGTAAGCAGTCATTTTTAATTTTTTGCTTAATTCTTAATTTAAGATTGAAAAATAAAGTTAATCTTTGAGATTTTTATAAATTTTTAATTCTACTTATATTTTTATTAATTTTTTTTTAAATTGGGATTTTGATAAGAAAATTTGAGTTAAAATTCTTAAAAGTTATGAAACTTTATGGATACTATTATTCCTTCATATAATTATAGATTTATAAAAAAAATTTATGTTTATCTATATAAAATTAAATGTAAGTTAATTTTTTTCAAAAAAACTGGGTATCAGAAAGTTTGGATAACGATTGATTTCAATAGATTAGTTTTGATTGTGTTACATCATTTAAAATAAATTTATAGTTGACTTTCCTTTCAGGAAATTAAATTGTACTATCAAATTAAAAAATTCCTGAGATACTAAAGGAACTAAAAATTTCTTTTAAAAAATTTAAGAATCCTTTACAGTAAATCTTTTAATTTATTTGAATATTTTAAATAGAAAAAGTAATTTTTATACAAAAACTATAAAATAGTTTATTTGAATCTTTTTAGTGTAAATGAAATGCTTAGAAAGCTTATAAGCTCCTGATACTCTTTCTAGAACATCAACTATGTTATTACTTACCTTACCTTGGAGTAAGGGTGACGGGCGATATGTGCACATTTGTTGTATTCAAAAAAAAATTTTTTTTCTTAAATTTTATTTAAAGTAGCCCAATACAACTTATATGTAGTCTACACCTTTACCTAACTTGTCTTTTTAGAATAAAATCGTAAAGATAAATTCTTAAGATGGAGGTACATAAAAGTGAAAATTAAAGTGAATTATATCGATTATTTAGCAGGTTCCTTTAATATGAAGAAATGTCGCCAAACTACATAAGTTTTGAATAATTATTCAACTACTTTTTTTGTTAAAATATAAAAGGGTAATCTAATCCTTATTTAAGTTAAAAATTTAAATTAGGATTTGAATATAAAAAAAATAAATATATATAAATTTACTTAATATGTTAACATATTTTTAAGTATAAATAAAGTAATAAAATTTAGTACAAAATATTTATAGTATAACTGGAACTGCTGGCACTAAATGATTAGTTAATATGTTATTTTTAAAACTTTTATCATACAAAATGTTGATAAATATTTTGAAATTCTTGATTAAGTAAATTTTCATTTAAAAAATTATACTTAAGAGCTGTACTGAACTCTGTTAGAATAGTATAATCTCTTTAAAAATCAAATTTTTATGTGCATTTACACTTTAACAAAAAGCCTAAAAGTTTCTTGCAAAAATGTAAAAATTTAACGGAATTTTGTATAATAAAAAAAGTGCTTACTACTAAACTTTTCTACATGCCAAAATGGGGGGAGGGGGACAATATGGATATTGGGTTAAATTCCTGTATTTTTATTTTAAAAATGTAAAATTTTACATATTAATGAAAACTAAGTGAATTTTTTTGTAGCTAAGGGGCAAACAGTAATTATTATAAAATAATTGTATTTATGGTAATAGAACAACTATGTAACAAGTTTTTGTATGAATTTTGTCGAAAGATTAATGGGGGAGGGGCACACCAGACCTTCCTCCCCCATAAAATAAAAAGTATATGTGATTTTTAATAAAGGATTCTTTAATGTAAAATTTCTGGAAACGCGTTGTATCTCATTTTAATATAATTGAATAGTTTTTAAATTATATGAGATATTAAATAATTAACATATGTATATAATACAATTTGTAAGATATAGTCAGCTAATAAAGCTAATGGGTTCATACCTCAATAAATGGAAATATTATTTCTCAAGCACTAGTATTTTTTTCATTACTATATTTAAGTAGATTTTATATAGTAATAGGATGTAATGATTGGTTTTTAATTTGAATGGGTCTAGAAATTAATATAATTAGTTTTATTGCTTTAATTTTTAATTATAAAATATTTAATGTGGAGTCGTGTATAAAATATTTTTTTGTTCAAAAGGTTAGGATCTTTATTAATATTATAATTATTTAGTATTATTTTAGTTTAAATTATTTTAATTATGTAAAAGTGTTAATTTTAAGGTATAAAATAGGAGCTGGGCCGTTTTTTTTTTTTATTATTTATTTATTTCCTTCTGTATGATCGGGAATTAGATGAGGTTCATGCTTTATATTAATAACTTTTCAAAAGTTTTTACCTTTATTGATTATTTCATTGTTAGTAAGAATTTTATTATGATTTTTATCAGTAGTCGGAATAATTATTGGAGCAGCAGGTTTTTTAAATCAAAAAGGGCTAAAGCGGTTAATAGCTTATTCTTCTATCCATCATATTGGGTGAATGCTTTTAATTAATTTTTACCATTTTTTAATGTGAATATTATATTTAATGATTTATAGGATTATATTATTAAGAGTTGTATTTATATTAATGAATTCAGAGGTTATATATAAGTTTAGAAATATTGAAGAGAGATAATTGGTAATAAGTGAGTATTTGTAATAAGAATATTGAGAATATATATATATATAGGAGGAATACCTCCTTTTTAGGTTTTTTTTTTAAATGATGAGTATTTTTAAATTTAATAATGGCAAGAAAGATTTTGTTAATTATATGATGGTAATAATATGTGTTAAAATATTTTGTGTGTTTATGAGTAGTTTCTAGATTGGTGGTAGATGTAGCTATAAAAAGAGATGAAATAAATTTATAAAATCAAAAAGGAGGATTAATGGAATTATACTTTTTATAATGGGAATGTTATTAGGACCAATGTTAGTTTTAGTATAGAATAATAAAATAAAAAATTCTGTTAGTTTTCAAGGCTAAAAGAGCTATTCTTATATTTTTAGTCTTGTATTATATTTTAAAAGTCTATTCTTATATTTTTTAGTTATTTTAGTAAGAATTTGTTGAGTTTTTAGTGTAAAAAAGGAGAAAAAGGATTCTCTTATCGAAAGAAGGTTTAAGACTAAGTTAAATAGATGATCTTGATAAATTTACTTTGTTTTTGATCCCTCTTCTTATTTTGGATTGTCCTTGAATTGAATAATTTTTTTAAAAAATTTTATCCAGTAGGATATTATATGCGAAGTGGAGTACAAATGATGGTGGAAAAGTTTTTTATAGGGTTGATAAAAATTTTTAGGGTGGTTGCTAGATCCCAGAAGTTAGGTGATATATTTGTGTGTAAGAACATTTTTTTTTATTTGGTTATCGGAAATGTAATGGGATTATTTCCTTTTGTATTTACACTAAGGTGTGATATATTTGTGTGTAAGAACATTTTTTTTATTTGGTTATCGGAAATGTAATAGGATTATTTCCTTTTGTATTTACACTAGTACTGCTCACCCTTTAATAAGATTAGGATTAGTAATGTGATTTTTGTTGTTGTTGATAGGATGATTAAAGAATTTTAAAGTAAGTGCTGCTCATTTAGTTCCAGAGGGAAGACCATTATATTTATATGGTATAAATTGAAACTATTTGACATTTAATACGTCTTTTTACTTTATCAATTCGTATTGCTGCAAATATAATAGCAGAGGTCATTGAATTATTAGATTGTTAGCTAGAATTAGTCTAATGAGATTATTTGGTTTTTGTAGTTCTTTTTTTTACAAAGAATTTTGTTAGTTTTAGAATTTGGTGTTTCAGTTATTCAGGGATTTGTATTCAGAATTTTGATTTTATTGTATGCATTGAAATATTAATTTTCGGAAAAGATTTTTCACATCCTTTTCATATTGCAACTATTTCTCCTTGACCTGTATTAATGGGTTTTGGAGTAATAAGTGGAGTTATTGGAATAATTAAAATATTTAGATTTATAAATTATTTGTTATTTATATCTTTTTTTTTTGTGGTGTTAGTTTCTTTTCAATAATGACGTGATGTAGTTCGGAAAAGAACTTTCAAAGGTATCATTCTAGATATGTATTGAGAGGATTACTATTAGGAATGGTTTTATTTATTGTGAGAAAATTTTTTATTTATTTTTGGGGGCATTTTTTCATTGCAGATTAAATTCTGCTATTGAATTTGGGGTTGAGTGACTTCCAAGGGGGAATTAAGGCTCTTAGACCTTTTCAAGTTCCTTTGTTAAATACTGTAATTTTGTTGGCTTCAGGGATTTCTCTAATTTGGGCTCATCAGGCTTTATTGAATGAAAATTGGTTAAGAATTCTTTAATAATTTACTTGAATATTGGGTATTTATTTTTTAAGTTTACAGGGATTTGAATATTATATAGCTGAATTTAGAATTAGTGATTTAGTATTTGGATCTGTATTTTTTATAGCGACTGGGTTTCATGTAATTGTGGGTTGTTTATTTTTAATTGTTATGTGAATTCGAATATTAAGTTTTCATTTTAATAATAGACATCATTTTGGATTTGAATATGCTGCGTGATATTGGCATTTTGTAGATGTATATTTGGATTATTTTTATTTTCTGTAGTATATTGATGAGGAACTTTATTACATTTATTAAGTATATTTAGTACGTTTAATTTCCAATTAAATAGAGAAAAGATTTTTTTGAGTTTTGTTTTTGGTATTTTTGTTGGTAATAATATATTATTTATATTAATTTCTTATAAGAAGATAAGTGATTTTGAAAATTCATTTTCTTATGAGTGTGGATTTATAATAAATTCTGGAGCTCGTATGATATTTTTATATCGACTTTTTTTAATTTTTGATGTTGAAATTGTATTAATGCCTCCAGTTCCTTTTTTAGAAGTATTAATGGGAATATGAACGTTTTTTATACTTATTTTGGTTTGTAGGAGGATTGGTTTATGAATATTATTATGGTTCTTTAGAATGAATTATAGAATTTTTATTTCTAAGGCTTAAACTTAAGCACTAATCTGCCAAATAGATTATAAAGCTTTAATAGCAATTTCATTGTTACTGAATAGAAGGATAAAAGGAAGTTATAAATTGATTTGCAATAAGTTATTATGAATATTCATACTTGAGTAGTTTATAGGAAGCTTCTACAGATTATGAGCTTTGGAGCGGCTTGATTTCGAATCACTGGAATGTTATGACAAAAGATCGCTTAGTATTTCGTATTTCAAAAACTATGCGTGTTTTATGATAGTTCTAAGGAATTTTTTTTATATTTGTAATAAAAATAATTTTCAATATAAAAAGTGATATCTCTAGTACAAGGAAGAATTTTTCTTGATTTCTTATGAAATTGGCACTTCATAGTATTTCAATAATAAAAAATAATAACGTACAATGGATTTATACACTCCATTATATTACTATATAAATTTCAGTAACACCAAAAATTAAAAAATTGTTTTATTTAATATGATATTCTTAACTTCAGAATAATAAAATTTATGTTTTTATTAATGACAGAGCTGATGATTACTTTTTTCCTTCATTACTTTTCTAATTCATAAAATTGTTTTTCTATAATAATATACTTGAAACCTTATGTGAAAAAGTCTTTTTTACCCTTTCAGATTAAAATTTTGTATATCTAAATTATTCAGAGTTAATTGTTATTCAAGTTATTGCTTTAAATACGAAATTGAGAATTTTATATACATTAAATAATATTTTTATCCTCACATGCTCTAACAGCTTTATATATATATATATATATAGCTTCAACAATATTACAGATATTAAAACCAAACATTGGTAATCATGAAGTGAAAATATGTGGATTATAAGTTAATTAATATTATGTTCGGTTCCATTTGGGTTAGCTTTTTCACTGCAAGGAATTCTCATAAAATAATACATTTTCTTGATTTGTTTATTTCACAATGATTGTGATGTTCTTTAATTACGCTATGCCGTAATTGTGATTCGCTTCAGTACAAATACGCAAAAGGAGAAAGTTTACAAGACACAAAAGTGAATCTAAACCCAAGTAGCAGTTCTCAATTCGCTATGTTTTTAGATAATGTTGCATTCGTCTTTATTATCCAATTTTATATTTCTATTTTAGAGTGTTATACATACGTCTAATTGCTATTTTTAAAGTGCTCTCTTGATGCTTATTTTTAATAATTTAAAGAAATTACTAGCTGAAAACCTCAAAGTAAGAACTTTTTTGAGTTCCTTCATAAAGAGAAAATGCTTACTTTCTAAAAAAATGTTATTCCACCGATTTCAAAATTGACACTCTTTAAAATGTGCTTTGTTCTAATTTTATCCCATTTTTCTTAATAATTGTAATCTGACAGCAGTCAAGAAAGAAGAAATTGACTCCACTGTGTACATCACATTTAGGCGACATAATTGGACCCGAGGTCCCTTATGTGCGTGTCACTACAAACAAGTTATTTTATGCAAAAATTGTATCAAAAATCCTAAAATTTCTAGCTACCCCAGATGCAAGTCACGCGACCCATATTTTAAGAAACACTGGTTGAAGTTATGCAAAGAAACTGGTGCTCTCTAGCTTATCCAAAGGTTTCTTTTACCTGTTAGAAAAACTACTTTTTTGGGAGCAAAGCAATTTTATTTATTTATTGTTATCCCACAGTTACAGTTAATATTTTTGTATTGGGTATGGAGCAGCAAAGGCTATTATCCCATTGTTATCCCAAACACTGCTTCGGTCACCTCATATTTTTTAATTCCAATCACTTGAATTGCTTTATATAAGAGTTATGTGATGTTACTTAAATATCTCTTTAAATAAGCGCACAATGAGATTTTTGATAGAAAATGGAATAATATGTTGGTCCATATGACTTGTCAGTTTTTATCGTTTTTTAGAAAATGGTTTATAGAGTAAGATGTTGAGTATATAGGAATAGTTGTTATTAAATGATTAAATCAAAGGGAAATTGTGAGTGTGTGTGCTGATTGTCCTAAATTAAAATGTTTTTTTTTTTATAAAAATGATAAAGATAAGCTAATTAAAGCTCCTAAAATGATTGTAAGGATAATAAATTTTTTTTATGAAGTTTGGAATAATAATTATTTGTTCTGATATAATTCATGATATAGATGTTCCTATTATAATTGAAAATGGTGCTATACATAAAATTGGAATTTCTATAAAATTATTAGGGGGAATATTAATATCTGGTTTGGATTTAATAAAAAATTTGAAGGATAATAGGATTAGTCGAGTAGAATAAATGGTTGTTATCCCAATAGATAGGATTATTAAAAATGTTGAGATAAAAAAGGTATTGGAAAAGATCAAGTTTTCAATAATAGGATCTTTAGAAAAGAATCCGGATATGAATGGAATTCCTATTAAAGCAGTGGAGGCAATTCCTAAAGAGGAGAAAATGATAGGAGAGAATTAAATATTATAGTTCCTGTTTTTCGTTATCTTGGTAAGAGGAAGAATGAATTATTACTCATGCACAAAGGAATATTGATTTAAATAAGGTATGAATAATAAAATGTGTGTGTGTGTGTGGAAAAAAAGGCTAGGGAAATTATTCCAATTGCAATCGCAAATATTATAGCAATTTGTCTTAAGTGTAGAGAGAACAAAAGTAGTTGGGTGGGGATAATTTATTACTCGAAGCATTAAAAATACTCCTGCGATAACTAAAGTGGATGAGTGAGCTAGAGCTGAAATAGGGGTAGGGGCGGCTGTAGTTGCTGGGAGTCAAGCTGAAAAAGGAAATTGTACTCTTTTGGAACAAGCAGCTAATGTAAGAAAGATTAAAATTGTTAATGGGAATTTGCCATTTAAAATCTTAAATCACAGGTTTTTATTATTAGAGCAATTGATAGTAGAATTATAATATCTCCAAATCGATTAGAATAAATTGTAATTGATCCTGATGCTGCTGGGGAAAAATTTTGATAATAAATTACTAAAATATAAGAGGCAAGTCCAAGACTGTCTCATTCTAGTAGCTGGAAAATAATATTGCATCTAAAAATTAATAATGGGAAGGACGAATGAGATAAGGAGAAATGAAAATTATTTATGTTCTCTTTTTGTGGAATATAGTCTATTTTGAAAATTATATATAAGATTATTCTTGAAATGAATATTACAGTAAACAGGAAACTTATTGATATTCAATCTAAAAGTATATTAATGAGAATGGAAAAGGATTTTAAAAAGATAATTGAAATTTCAATTGAAATAAATACGTAATTTTTTAAAAGGAAAATTGAAATAAAAAGAAATTAATTAATGAAAGAATGATTATAGTTATTGCTACATGAATAATATTTAGATCATTAATTCCACAAGTCAACGTTTTTAATAAACTAATACTTAAATTTAAAAGTAAAATTGGTTAATAAAATAAAAAATCTAGTTTTAGAATTAGTAAAATTAGATATATGAATATATATTGATATATTAGATATACAAAGATATATGAATAAGCAGATGAATATTTTTGTTGATGGAAATGTAGAAAATTTTGTATTGGGTGAATTATGAATTGTGTTAATAAATAATAGAATAGAAAATACTGATGATTTTTATTAGTGAAATAATGATGATTGAAATTATATTTATTAAGCTAAAGTTTGTTAATCTTATAATTTCTCTTACTAAATTAATAGAGGGGAGGGGCTGCGATATTAGAGGCAATAAAAATGAATCATCAAAATGTTAGGTTAGGGAAAAGATTTATGAGTCCTTTAAATGAAAGAATATTTCGTGTAAGATTAACTGAATAAATATTATATTTACTATTAAAAATAATGCATATGAGGATGTACCATGAGCAATTATGGAAATTCTTCCGGTTAATCCTATAAAGTTTATTATAGGAGACTGTGGCTAGTGCTAGACCTATATAAGGTACTGAAGAATAAGCAATTAAGGATTTAAGGTCTTTATGTCGGATACAAATTATTTTTGTAAAAGAAACTCCTATAAGTCTATTTCTTATAAGTCAGAAATTAGTAGTATAAATTTTTGTTAGTATAAATGTAAGAATTGAATTAACCCGTAACCTCCTAATTTTAGTAAAGCTGCCGCTAGAGTTATTGATCCTTCGACTGGAGCTTCAACGTGTGCTTTAGGAAGTCATAAATGAAATAGGAATATAGGGATATTTACTAAAAATACTAGAATAAAAATAATAATGAATTTGATTTGGAAATAGGTAGAGGTTAATATTAAAATGTCAGGGTTGTTTTTAAAGCTTAAAAACACATTCTAATTTGTGTTCATTTCGAGCTTGAGTTCATCATTCATAAAAGCTATGAGCGGCTCAGCCTTTGGCAAACTGAAGTTAAAGTTAAAATCACCACTCAAAATCAGGGGAAGCGAGTGATAATTTTTTGAAAAGCTCTGAACCACCGTTATATGGTAAAAGTAGAAAATGCAGGAAATCTTTAATTTTGAATTGATAACTTCTATTGGCGCGATTTGCTTAGAGAGTGAGCTTAAATGAACGTCACGCTCGGGAATGTAACGCTTCTTCGGCTTTTTTCGCTTGTATTTGGAAAACATGCTCCGACAAGATTGGTCCATCCCTAAAAGGAAATCACGTGACTAAAAAATAGGGACGTTCTCCCAGGTTTTTTATTCCCTTTTCTCCCCCCACCCTGAAGCCGAAGCAATGCTCATTCATAAACAGGTACTCCGACAACCCATTATTCGTATTTTCTCCCCTTTATTCTTGTGTCATTATTGAATTTCCTTCTTTTTAGTTTTGAGGGCATGATATATTAAATTTATGCCAACATACCTAAATATGTATAAAATTAAAAGATATTTTGTTTTATACATGAGAAATTTTAGTGTTTTTTGTTTATTCTGTCACACACAAATCTTAATTAACTTAAAAATATTATTAATTACTTAACCTAAAGCTGCACACATTTTATACTAATGCATCGTTATTGCTGTGCGCCCAACTGGTCATCTTATAAACTTAGCAACCATACGTTTTGGGTTTTTTTTTTTTTTTTTTTTTTTGTTCCCCAAAAGATGAACAGTTGATTCAAACTTCAAAAGAGACAATCCCTAGGAAATTTAAAAATAAATCAGATGGTATTTCAATAGAAGAGTATCAAGTTTTTAAGTACATAGCGGGTTATTGCGTTTATAATATAAAATTCGAATGCTACGATTACAAATATAGATTTGTTGTAGATAAAAAAAATCAATTTCGATCCAGAAAATGTCGAAAGGGCAAAATATTTGAGACTTCTGGATAGAGGCAGGCCCTCTCTTTTCCTCTTAAGAACGCTAGGCGCAAAAAATTGGAGGGAGAAAAAATTTAAATTACAGAGAACACGTACAACCGCCTAGTTTTTATTTAAAAAACCCAATTATTTTCTTTCATTTTTTATATCTAAATTATCAAATCTTAGTTTTGCTATCGGCCAAATTATTATGTAAAAAAAATCACTTGGCTTTTCTTCCCAAATAATATTTTGTTTCATGCATAAGGTTATTAAATATTCTCAAAACTCGAAATAAAATCTTTATCGCAACGTTACTCAAACTGCGGGGTGCGCCCACCTAGAAGGGCACGATAACCCTACTTGGGGGGGGAGGCGTGATCATATCGCGAAAAATCGAAAATGAAATATTTAAAATAATTAGCAATTTAATACAATAAATTGCAATTTCAAATAATTACAAAATGAAATACATTCTTATGTAATAAAAAATTAAATATGCATTTACACTGATGTAATACACACTAATATAAATGAATCAGTACTGTTCAAAGTATTTGATGGTTAATTTATCAATATTCAATTAAAAACAAGTTTAGTAATTACTAGTGATTCCCTTAGGCTTGTCATATATAAAACTTAATGTGTATCTTGATAATTAGTACGGTTTATAATTAAAGTCGTATTGTATCGTAGTTTTACCATCAAAGTACATTATAATTACATTCAACACATTATTACTATAAGAAGGGGGCAAGATGAATATTCAGACTGAAAATTGGGTCGTAAATATTGAAAGTTTGAGAAGCACTGCTTATCGCAATCTACAACACTCTTTTTGGTATCATGATTCCCTTTAGATTCTAAGCAGGATATCTGTTCACAGGAACACACCGAGCGTTCACTTCTCCCCCCCCCCTCCTCATACACCAACATATTTTTAATCTTTAGCATAAAGATTATGGCTCAGCCCTTTTTATCTCTTTTTTTTCTTTTAAAAAAACTTAATTCCCTCTTCCTCCTCCCCCATAAAAAATTATGTGCATGCCCTGCTTCAGTTTACTAGTTTTATTATTAAATTATTGTCAATAAGATTCATAAATCCAAGCTGCTAAATATTTTGTGCGGGTTTGCTTTTTTACTCTGTGCATTAAGAAACTTTGCTGCTTTCCAGTCTTCTCCCTCTTTGTATCATTAAAAATTAAATATTATACTAAAAAAATATTTTTCCATTTTTTTATACATATGTATTGGAAAATTTCTCTGTATATATTTCTCTGGCGTAAGACAATTACTCATATAGTAAATTGTTTCTCGTCAACAAAGATTTAGAAAACCAGGGAAAATATTCGGATTATTCCTAAAGCAGGCAGAGTCCATTTTATTGGTAAAAATACCACCGTGGGTAAATGTTCCCTGGAAGGGTTCCCTCCGCAAAGATCCTTAACAGAAAAACATTCTTTATTTTATGACCTACCCAAGGGCTAATAAAAAGAGGGTTGAAATGACCCTTCAGAAAATACTCTTTTTCGGAGAGAGATAATTGACGAAATTTCAAATCAGCAAACACACACATACAATTTCTTCAATTGTTCTTCATTTTTTTTAAAACTGTAAACGGTAATTTTGATTTTACTTTTGATTTATTTTGTATTTTCCCTTAAGACTTAAGAAAAATGTACAAATATTTTTATATTAAGGTAAAATCAAAACATATGTTTATTATTTGCTTTCCTTTACAAAGGTGGCAGTGAAAATAATGTTCAGCTTAATGAAATCTATTTAAAAAAAATTTTTTTTTTTTTTTGTAAATTTTCCGTTTTACATCAGCTAATTTTGAGAGACTTTTGTCTATATATATATATATTATATATTTCAATGCACTTTTGTAGTACTTTTATGTTAATTAATATGCATCAATAGTGGATTTCTTTGCTTGGATACATCTTCTACAAAAACACGCTTTTCTATGTAAGAACAGTTTTATAAATATTAGTGTAAACAGGAATTTTTTTTATTTTATCTGATTGAAATTTTTTTACATTGAGTCAGTTTTTTCTTAGATGTTTCTTATATTCTTATGAGCCTTTCATGAGTGATATTTGTCCCTTTGTCCGGTAAAATATTAGACATCCTTCTAAAGTATTAATACATAACTTTTATCTGAAAATATTTTAAGTGAGAATTATAAAAAAAATTAATATAAATGTGGAAATATTAGTCTATGACCTAAAAAGAGATAAATGTCATAAGCTTTATATTATTGACAGCGACTGCGAGTAGTGCAGTATTCCTTCTTTTCGTCACGTCATCAAAAAGCTGTCTCTCCTGCCCTATTCCTCTCAGGGCATAAGTTTCCCTAGCCCAACTCAAACAAGGAAAACAATGATCCAAATGAAAGCATGACAAAGAACGGAACAACGCTTGACAGAGTTTTTTTTTCGATATTTAAATAATTTTGAATCTATAAAGTACTTATAACCTATTTCAGCTATCATAAACCTATTGTTTCTTTCTTAGAATACAATTAATTAACAAATATGTATAGTTAGCAAAAAATATTACTTTATGTGTACAAACATATGAATAAATAATTTTATATGATAATATAATACTAATATAATATTCCCTTTGTTCATGCTTGTCGCAAAAACCGTGCGCCAGACGGCGCTGTCTGTGTATCTCCAGTTACTATGTGCTAAGGTGAATAAAAATAGTGTTTTACAGTCCATGTGTGAGGTGTGTTATTGAGCTATCCCGGGTGTAGTGATCAAACACCCTTGTTTTTTTTTTTATTCACCTAACTAATCCCTGAAATAACATTACAAAATTTGACGTTATCACTTCTATGGTGTGGTCATAAGCACACACACTTTTTTTTAACCGTTTGATTCGAAGAAATGTATACGACCACCGAAATCACTGTCTGTTTTCAAATATGAATTCTGCCGCACTTATGTCCCCCAATATCGTGACTAACAGTGGCGTAACGGAAAATAATTGGGCCCCCTCGCAAGGTCAGATCTTGGGCCCCAAGCCGGATATATATTGCAATTCTTTGTATACATATATATACATATATATATAAAGAATTGAAAAATGAAACCGTAACATAATGTACCTTTACACATCACGTAAAAATATTTAAATATTAAACTTATAACTGAATATAAAATCAACCTGTGTCTGAGTAAACAAAGTAAATAACGTTTAACATTAGGGAGTATTTATAGTATTTAAAAAATGGAAAATCTGACAACAGTAGACTGATAACCTGGTAACTTAAATAAAAACGATTATCTAAGAAAAACACAAACACTGTAAAATAATATTTTCGATTTCAGATCCTTATGATAGAAAAAAGGTATCACTTACCAAATTCTTCGTTTATGAATCCCGGGATGAGTTTGACCTTGTTCATCAAGTTCCCTGGCATTACTACTACTAGCACTTGCACAAGATGATGAACTTGCGGATATTAAAAAGTTATCTAATTTTGCATATTTGCTATTAATATTATACTCCTTTTCCTTTCGAATTTTTCGTTTTTGAGAGAACCACTCAGTTTTTTTAACTCCACTCATTTTAGGGCCGCGTTTCTTCTTGTCTTATTAACAAAATAACAATATAAGAACCAGAATAATTAATTCCATTTACAAAAAACAGTTCTAATATTACAAGAGAGAAAAGTGAGATCAAAATGTTTTTAACAGCGAAGGAACACTCCCTATATTAAAGTGCATTGAATATAAAAATATATATGTTCTAAAAACAATTTTGTGAAAAATTTCTCATTATGCTTTATTTGATTGAATACTCATAAATCTACGGAAATTTCTGTGGGCATATGAGTTTCTAAATCATAAATCAAGACCATATAATCATTTAAAATGTTCTCTATGCGTTTTCAAGTATTGCAATACTATTTTTCATGAAAAAAGCATAACAGATGTACGTTATTTACGAGTTCGCTAAATGAAAATGAAATATATGTGTGGGGGGAGCTAAAGACGCCAATAAGTTACTTTGCTACTTCAGTAAAAAATAACGTCTTTTTCTCCCTACCGC
Source organism: Trichonephila clavipes (assembly GCA_019973935.1). Classification (NCBI taxonomy): domain Eukaryota; kingdom Metazoa; phylum Arthropoda; class Arachnida; order Araneae; family Nephilidae; genus Trichonephila; species Trichonephila clavipes. The sequence continues at coordinate 175,554 of BMAU01021191.1, forward strand.
TAACATGAAGTATACTAAAAAAACAGAGATGAATTTTTTTTTTTTATCTTTCTAGCATTTTATCCAATTTTCCGTCTGACTTTCTTTTTTATCTGTTAAGTAATTTAGATTTGGAAAGAAAACCCACTAAAGAAAAGTATCTCTTTCGTCGCGGGGATTACAGCAAATTAAAGCAATTTAAAATGTTTTTTGATTTGGTTATTGGATCTAAGATATCTAATAAGCGATCAAAGTTTTGATTTTGAATGATGTTAGATCGCCAATTTGAAAATCGCTTGAAAATTGGATTAAAAAAAATGTTAAGCTAATTTTGTAAAATTCTACTTTAATCGCGTCAGTCTAGCTTTGGGCCCCCTAGAAGCCTTGCCCCCCCGCAGTGCGGGGGTGTGCGTTACGCCACTGGTGACTAACGGATTTAGATTCGAGGGCTTGATGGCTACTAGAGTTGGACCAAGGCCATATAGCTTTGGTTGCACCCCTATGCGAGGGTAGCGAAAAGAGACACAGCCACGCACTCTCATTGGTCCAATCAAGTAGCGTGCGCTTACGTCACATCCTGTTACACACATCCGTCTCTTTTCACGAAATCACTCCCAACAAATATCCAGCAACCGAGAGGAAAGATGTTACACATCAATAAGGATATTGATGGGAAGAAGTAAAGGCTTACAATTAATAAGTTATATATAGAAATTAAAAGGAGTTCTAGACTTAGAAGAAGAAGGAAAATATTTTTTCGCATCATCATTATCATATTCTGATAATTCTTATAAAGATTATTATTTTAATAATAGAAATTTTAGTTTTTGTGTTACATCCAAAGTAAGTGTTTTATAAACTAAGAAGAATTTTTGAAAATTGTTTTGTTTATAGGTGTAATATTTGTATTAGGAATTCAGCCTATAGTAGTGATTAGAAGATTGATATTAATTGAATAGTATATTCGTTGATGGTTGGGTTAGAAGTAGGAAGGTATTAATTTAGGTATATATTAGAGTATTGGTAATATTAAGAGGAGTTTTAGTGGTATGTACTTATATAATGAGAATTAGTCCTAATGAAAGGCTTAAGATTTCTAGATTAGTATTAGTAATATTTGTATTTTTATCAATATATTCTCTTAATGAGGAAAACGAATTTTTTAGAAATTGAAAGAGGATAAAAATTAAGATTTGAGAGGGGTGAGAATAGTAAGGAGATTATATTTGGTTGTATTTTTATTAGGAATTATAATTGTGATAATTTGATTAAGAGGAATAAAGGAAGGTGCGGTTCGGGTGTCTTAAATTATGTACCTGATCAAAGGGTTAATTTGATAGATTAAATAATGAAATATTTTTGTTTCTTTACGAAATAAAATGTATTTAAAGTAATAAAGGATATGCTAGTAGATTTACCTTCTCATTCAAGGTTAACTTATTTTTGAAATTTTGGATCTTTATTAGGAGTTTTTTTAATAATTCATATTGTTACTGGATTATTTTTAGCTATACAATTTTCTGGAAGAACTATTTTATCTTATGACAGAGTAATTCATTTGGTACGGGAAGTAAATTATGCATGATTATTACGAGTTGTACATGAAATAGAGCTATATATATTTTTATTTATATGTATTTATATAGTTCGAGGGTTATATTATGGTTCTCTTATCGGCTTAAAAATACTTGATTGAGAGGAGTAACAATTTTACTTTTATCTATAACAACGGCTTTTTTAGGATTTGTATTACCTTGAGGACAAATATCTTTTTGAGCTGCTACTGTAATTACAAATCTTTTATCTGCTATTCCTTATATAGGTGTAATGTTAGTAGAATGGGTATGGGAGGGGGGTATTCTCTGTATAGGAAATTCTACTTTAATTCGATTTTTTTGCTTTTCATTTTATTTTATCTTTTGTTTTATTAATACTAGTAATTTTTTATTTATTATTTCTCTTTGAAATGGGTTCAAGAAATCCTTTAGGATTAAATAGAGATTATGATAAGGTGAGATTTCATCCGTTTTTTAGGATTAAGAATATTTTAGGATTTGTTGCGGTATTTATAATTTATTTATCAATTTATTTGATTGTTCCATAAATTTTTATAGATGTAGAAAATTTCATTCCTACACTAATCATATGGTTACTCCTGTTCATATTCAGCCTGAATGATATTTTTTATCTGCTTATACTATTTTACGATCAATTTCAAGAAAAATTGGAGGGGTAGTAGCTTTAATAATATCTGTTTTGATTTTATATTTTTTACCTTTTTTTTTTAATAAATTGTCGATTTCGAAGAACTTTATTTTATCCTTTTACTAAGGTATTGTTTTGGTATTTTGTTGTAAACTGAATATTGTTTACGTGAATTGGAGCTTGTGAGGAGGATACTCCTTATATGTAATTGGGATTAATTTTTAGAGTTTAATATTTTTCTATATATTTATTAGTTTGATTAATAAGGGAATTTCAGGATTTAATAGTATAAGATTTTAAAAAAGCAGTGTTTTGAAAGCATTTTTATGGTTAATTAGCCTTTAAAGTCAGGTTAATTAGTTTAAGTAAAATAAAAACTTTGTAAGTTTAAGACCTAAAATGAGATTAAACTAACAATTATTAAAATGGAAGGAAAAAAAATTTTCATCTAAGTAGTATCAAAAGGTCAGAACGGAATAGAGGATAGGATCATCGTACTCAAAATAGTAATTAAAAATAGAATTACGAAAAATAATTTAATTGAAGAAAAGAATAAAATTACCGAAATAAATCTTAAAATAATTATGTTTGAATATTCCGTTAAAAACATTAATCAACACTAAATCCTGATTCTCCCTCAGCGAAATCAAAAGGTCTTCGGTTTACTTCATCTAGAAAATCATATAAAAAATAAAATTATATTACCAAAGATAAATCCTAAGAATTATTGAGAATTAATAATGTGTATAAAGTTATATAAGAGTTAGATATAATAAAATAGGCCGTTTAGCAAGGTGCATGGAACACGGATATTGGAGAAGGAGTAAGTGGGAGACCATTCTATTCGTCTAACCGCCGACTCTCACCGTACTTTCATCTGGGGAAAACCACGGGCCGGATGATCGAGATCCGAGACAGGATGTACGATTAACTTCTGAAGAAGGAGAATTTTCACCAGATTGATTGATCAGTCAGTATATTTGAGATGCGCTCTTGAGAAGGCAGTTACACCTCCATCCTATCAGAACCAGGAAACAGCATTGCTGTAATATTGGGGCCCACTTAGATCTTAGAGATGAGAAAAACAGTTTTTGAGGATTAATGTCACTCCACTTGAACTTCGAAAGATAAAAATCAAACTGATTATTTAATGGAGCTCGAGACACGTTCAGTCAAGTTTAAATAAACCTCAGAAATTTAGTCAGCTTTTTTTTTTTTTACCATCGAATTGAAAGTTGTTGACACAACATTTTCATCTTAAATCTGACACTTTCTAGTAATCGAAGACAGTTATAGAAAAGCCTGCTATGTATTTTTCTTAACAACTTTCAGAAGAGTTTCTTCTTCCTATCCTCAGAGAAACCTTTTTTTTAAACTTATTACATTTTTTAATTGCTAAAAGCAGCCAAATTCCATTCATTTTACAATTTCAATTACAATTCATCTATTACTACTATCCTGACAGGAAAACCATTCACTCGTATTTCTATGCATACTTTTCTGTACAAATTGATCCAATCCGCGACATATTACTCCAAGATATCGATTGCAAAATAAATGAAATAATAGGTGGGCATTTGTACTTACATAACCATCACCATTAACACATAATTAAATTATACCCACTTGCTCTCTTCAAACCAACTATCCTTCTTCATGAACCTCCTCACATATTATTCATTTATCCCAATCTGAAGACACTTTCAGATTAAACTGTGTGTGTGTATCATGGGTTTCTTTTCTTCCTAAGAAAAAAAACTCTTACATTTTCACACTGTGTATTAAATCTTATTCGCAATTAAGCATTATGCACCATTGTAATGAACATTTCCTCCTTTCGCTTTAATTCATACCTTTCAGCCATACCGATCGCCCAAGAACAGTAAACATAAAATTTCAAACATATTTAAAAAATAAATAGAGGTTTTGTTTCTGCCGTTAAAAATAACAAAAACAGCAATCTAGAACAGGAATTCGATTTTTACTTTTCTCCTCTCATTAAGTTATTTATCAACATTTTACTTTTTTTTTCTGAAATAGCTTTGTTAAGGGTAAAATCAGTACTGTTCTTCAGTACTTGATAATATGTTACTAAAAGAGAAAAATCTTCAAAAAAATTATTTTTTGGTTGAGCAGTATTTTGTTTATTAAAATGCAATAACCACACAGTTAATATAAAACAACAATACTCTTTTAATAAAACTTATTTTTCATAACAAACATCAAAAAATTAAGTACATGAATACAATAAGAGACAATAACAATGTGTGTGCTGCTTATATCTTACACATATAGTAATCACAAATATATTCGTAAAGAATGCTAAGATATATTATTATAACATTTTGACTATACACATTAAGGAAAAAAAATTATCACACTATAAAAGCAGTTTGTAAAATTTGTTGAATAAAAATGGCATTCAGATAATTTTTTTAATGAAGTTTCAATTTTTCTAACATTTTATTAAAACTTTCTGACTAAGAAAAGTTCATTCAAATTATTGAAAGTTTTTAAGACCAGAAAATGGAAATTTGTGCATTTTTTTAAGTAACATTTCTCGTATGATTTATCGATTTCATATGTTTGAAATTTTTTGGACTGATTCCATTCAAATATCGCTTATATTTGAAGCTCTAATTTTTTGAAAGAAATGAGGCTTGGAGAACTTCTCCAATACTTTAGACAGTTATTTTTAATGAAATTGTAGAAAACTAATAACTTATTATTCTCACAATATTTTTTATACATTAATTTTGACTCAATATGAGAGAAAACCATTAAAATCAATTAAATTGTTAATACAACCAGCATAATATTTTGATGAGATTCATAATTATAAGAGGACATAAGCAATCTAATAGTTTAGCTTAATTATCTTTATAATTATCACTCCAAAGAGTTTAGTAGTTCAACTAATTTATTGTAAAAAACGTTTACGTATAGCAGTATTAATATGCATTTTCTGAATTCAAAGCTTTCAGCTTTTTCTAATTCAGAAGTACAGGTAGAATGACAAATTGGGATATTATTATCCATTTAATTCAATTGTACGTATATTACAATGTTTTTAAAAAGTCTTTTACCATATATTTTAAAAACAATAAAAAAACTTTCTTTTAAAATTCGATATTGGAGGAATTTTTTTTTTGAATCATAACTTATTCACATTTAAAAACATTCTTAGTTCCTATAATTTAATTTATTATTTGAATAAATAATAAATTACAAACAAGTATAATAATGACAATTCTACCACGCACTATTATATATATACTTTACATTTAATATATATACCTATATTATATTTAATCATACATTTTCTTTTCTATTACATAAATAGAATTAAAAAGCTCTATCTTAGACCAAAAATGTAAAAATAAAATAATTATCATTTTAATTAATGTTACAACATCCATATATGTAAAAGTACTTATTTGTATAGCTATAATAGACAGGAAGCACTCCCTTAGAAGTTTTTAATAGCAGAAAATATTTTTCTTTTTTTGCATATTTATTATTTAAATATCTACATGAATTAGAGTAGGAACTTTTTGTTATTAAGATATTTCCGGTTGTTGGGAATTTCTTACTTCTGCATAACGCGCGTTTCCCAATTCATATATAATTTTTAAAGCTTAATATAAATTGCTAAAAGTCAGCTGTGAAATTTCTAAAAAATTGGGTATACTTTTAGAAAAACATTTGTGACTGAAGATCTTATAAGTTTAGGAAGTTGAGCAAAATTTTTCTTGGTAATGATAATGAATTTCTATCTCGATATGAAATAGCTCAATTTGATTGTTTCAAAGTGTACGGAAACTCTTATTTTAATTTAAAATAAAGTGCTGGTTATATATATTTGTGTGCTGTGGAAATTTGCTTACTTCTCTCTCTCTAAATTCATTTATATCTTCTTTTAGAGCCTATTTGCTTAACTCATAGTTCTGTCAAGTCAGAAAAATTTAATAATAAAAATTTACTAAGAAGAATATGCCACTGAGATACGCTTAATCTGATAACTCTAATTTTGAATTTAAAATGATGAGGGGACGAATTAAAAAAAGAATTAACAGAGTAGAAGATTGAAAAGGTCTCTCAGCAATTTTTTTTTTCTTTCTTCTTTTTTAGAAAATGTTATATAGATGGTTTTTAATTTATTTCTTTTTCTGTTTGAATACTTTTGATTGTTATTACTCTGAACGGTTTTCAATCTCAAATCTTTTTGTATTTAGATGCAACGAATAATGTTCTATCATTTCATCGAAAATTATGTTTTTATTTCCACTATCAATGTTTCAGTGTATGGTATTCAAACTAAATAATGCCTAATCCTTATATGAAAAAAAAATTTTTTTTTAAATGTACGGCTATATCATATTTGGTTTGAATTCAAAAATTTAATCCTAGAATTTTTTTTTAAAAAAAAATTCGTTTTTTAAGTGTTTTAAGAGAATTTTTTAAAATAAAATCCAAATTTTATAAAAGTAATTATTAGTAGTTATATGTATTTAATACTATTTTCTCTTTCTTTTAATTAAGGATGTAATGAACTGAAACATGTGAAAATTGCTATGTTATGTTTTTAAAATCTAATGCAACAATTGATTTCAATGGGTGTTTATAACGCTTTTATATACTAGGAAAATTTTATCACAAGGTCGGAAGTATCTCCTCTTCAGCAAGCATTAATATTTATTTCTATACCTAGACAGATTTTAAAAGATCATAAAAGCTTATGTAACAGTTACAAATTCAATGTTTAAGAGCTGTATATAATTAAATGTAATAATTGCATCCATAATTATAATGCAAAAACTAACTACATATACTAAACTTATTGCTTATATCAATATGCATAATTATTTCAAGTAGTTATGAACAATACTTTTACATTTATTTAACACGTAGTAATTTTAAAGATTTTAATGTAATAAATGCTTGAAATTTTAAGGGGATTATATAAATCTTATTTTTTTACAAAAGATAATTAAGAATTTGTATTATAAAATACCATACATTTTTAAATATTAATTATTTTTATTTGATATGTATTTTCAGTTTGGCAACGTCTCATGTAACAAGGAATATAAATTTATTAAGTATCTTTACAGTTAAAGAAAAAGACGTGAATGAAATGGAAATTATTTTTACATACGCTCTTATTTGTGATTTTAATTCGTTAACATAATAAACACTTGTATCCAAAAATAATTGGAAAAAAAACAATTTTTAACATTTGGATTGTAATTTGAAATGGAAACTAAACATCTATTGCCAAGTGAACAGCCTCCATTAACAGTTTACAATGTCAGTTTCTTCATTGTTGATAAACTTTAAATAAAAGAGATTCTTAAATTCGATCCTTGAACCTATTTAAAGAGTTTCTTTTCTACAAAATATATGACTTGAAAAGAGAGTTAAAAATTCTCTTTCATGTTAAAAAGGTGAGAAATTTAATTATTGATTAATCTATAATGAAGGTTTAAATTGAAAATTTAGACTCAAAATGTTTCAAATTATTGTCAAAATCAGTTATTTACATATATATTAAGAAGGCCTCATAAATATATGTCTTGACTTGGGTTGTGAAGTATCCGCTGGCTTGTTGGACTTCGGACATTTCCTGCATCGCCATCGTATCAATCTGGTAATATAATCTGGCCAGTTATCTGGCAACAAAACTAACATGAAGCCAATCGATATTAAAAGAATACCTGCCAGCTTCATGCCTTCAAAAACTACGTTGTGCATATGGACATCAAGAACTGCAAGGAAAAAAAGCCACAGATGTAATATATCATACACATATACATCTTTTTATGACATATGATCCTTAATACTGAATAAAAATTAGCTGAAAACTATCAAAAGTCATTCAACACTTTCGTTGGAAGCAGAGGGATCTAAATATATCTACTAAGGGAATGTATCTACTATTAAAATATGCATAATATACTTAGATAATATCTTGAAATATATTGTTAATTAAATTATTACTGTTACAGTTATTCACAAGAAGCACATTTTAGTAAAACAATACAATATTTCCGAGAATTTCAAATTTTAGAATTTGTGAATGAACTATGAATGGAATTTCATTTTGAAAGGAGGGAAATATAAATTCAAGTGTCAAGGGTAAATTTCTACAGAAGTTTCAGCTATCAGTTAGATTCTGAGAAATCAGTTGAAAGTTATTTGATACAACCATCAGCTACATCAAAATCTTAATTTAAATTCACAATGAATTAATTTTTTTCACTATGAAAATAAATATTATTATGTGGGAAATGCATAAAATGTTTTAGAATTTTTAATTTTACGTAAATTATTTACGTAAGTATCACTTTAAAATTAGAATGAATCACGAGATTATGGGCCAACAATAGTTATTGAAAACAACTTATTCAACCAAAATTCCTAATGAATTTATAGAAAAAAAATTAATGTAGTAGACTCTAACTAGGTTATGTTCTATTCATTTTTAAAGTACTATTGTCCAGTTTTGTATTCAAAGGAGAAAAATAACAAAACTCTGGTGCAAGTACTCATCCCATCATTACGACCAGAAAAGAGCAGATTAGAATTTAGTCAAAAACAGCAGCAACAATAAGTAATACTGCCTGAATTTCAAGTGATTTTGGATAAATTGATGACAATAAAAAACCTTACTATAGTGAATTTTTTTAGTGACTATTTTTCTAATATAAAAATATTTTTAGTGTACAAATAAACTGAACCTGTTTTACATTGTAAATGCTGTCTGATTCATTATGGTAAAAGCAACAGTAATAATGAAAAGTGTTTCTTATATTTTTGTATATCTTAACACATTTTTTTTTTATTTTTTTATATCTTTTATTCATTTGCAATTATATACTTACAATCATCTTTCTACAACATGAGCATACTAAATCCCTCAAAATCTCTTTCGAACTGAAGTTAGTAAAAATTCAAAAATCAGGGATTCGAGCTCAGTTAATAAATAGCACTCAAGTATGTAATTATACAATTGAAAATATAATTTTTAACTTACCTGCTGATACTGGTACAGCTGCAAGCATTCCCAATTTGAGAAAAATGTCGTAATTGTGAGCAATATCAAAGTTTCCTAGGACATTGCCAACTGTAAAATGAATAGATTTTTGAAGTTATTGAGAAAAAAGGTTCATTATTAATTTTGCTAAATAAAGCATTGAATATATCCACGAAGAGACCTACGTGGATATAATAGGCGTCAATGTACTTTCGTTTAATATAAATAAATCAAAAATTATTCTAGAAATTAATAATTTTGGTTAATTAAATGCCACAAGATAATGACCTTGTTTTTTTCCAAGAATACTTGTGCGCATTAAGCATTCAAATAGAAGCATTATTTTCCATGCGACTTCAATTTTTGCTCTTGTCTGATTACTTACAATTCAAATTTAACCGCTTCACTTTAATTGATACATTTTGATTAAATAGGAAAATATTTATATTTTAGGATATTGAGAGTTTTTATTTACCAAATACAAACACAAAATAGTATCAATAACGAAATTTTTTATATGAATTTTCAGTGTATCAAAATTTCAAATTTATTTCCTGATTTCAATGAAATTTGTGAAGAACTTAAATATTAATTATTAATTATTTATTAATTAATAATTAATTATTTATTAATTTAATTATTCGCACTGTATTAGTCCTTTAATATATTATTTTAAGTTTCCAAAATAGAATATCATTAACATGGTCAAAAAGAGATAAATAAATAACTAGAAGCAGAAGAGGGCAGTTACATCCTCAATAGTTCAAAAAGAAAAATCGAATCACTTCTATGTAGACACTATCTGAAGTTTTAATAAATGTATTTTAAAATATATTAAATTACACCACATTTAGATGGCAAAATATATATTTTCTAAAGTGAAGACATATTGCATGTAAATTCAGAGGCCAGAAAAGATAGTTTATCCCCCATTTAATTTATTTGAACTGATTAAGTTCTGAAAGTCTTGCAAGTTCCATTTCAAATGTATTTTATTTGAAATTAAAATTATCTGAATGGGTTTTTTTTCACATACTAGGAATTCTGATAATTTTATTTTTTTAATCTTTCCTAATTGTTTTCAAATTAATTTTTGAAGTTCATTTTAAATTTAATTGTTTTGAAAGTGTAATTAAAGTATGATGAGCAATTTAATCAGCTGTTTCGTGCATTGAATTATTATTTATAGCAAGAAGTAATGTAATATTTATAGCAACGATTTAACTTGTTGAGATGTTATACTAAGAAAAATTCATTATGTTAAATCTGTTGAAGTATTCTTTTATCACAACAATGTAATTTATGGGTAGCTTCCTAAATGTCCATCCTTAAATAAAATACGTATTGAATATTTTGAACTATTTTTAATGCATATTTTTTGTTATAATTTAAAGAAAATAACTTCTGAAAAATTAATTTGAAGAACATGGAAATAAAACAGAATATCGTAAAAAAAAGGGGGAGGGGCTATTTTTTAATATGTTACACTTTTAACTCTTAAATGAAATATCTCTCTTTTCAACAGAAAATATAAATTCTATTTGGATTGTCTTGATGCCTATAATATTTTGTAATAATATAAAAGTTCATTTTATTAAAAAGTCACTTTTGAAGGAGATGTCATCGATTAATTTACGACAGTTTTTTTGAATGAAATTTTTAACACAAAGACACTAAAATTATTTTCATAACTTGCTAAATCTACTAAAACAATGTAACTGTTTTTAAAAATTTCAGATTGTTCAATGTTTATTTTTGGTTTTTACAAAAAATGATTTTCATTGAGAAATATTCAACTAAATTTCAAGATCTATCTCAGTTTGTATTTGAAACTGCAGCCGATTCTTGAACATTTAGTGCGAAAAAAAAATTGAATTATGTTTATACATATCATGGTAATTTTCCTTCTTTTATTCGACGAACAGTACAACAGATAAAACAGAAAAAATTTATTTCCTTGAAAAAAAGATATAAACATTTATCTTTTCACTAGCTTATTTTCCGAGACTCTCAGGGGAGTCTGCATCCCGTAGAGTGTGCGTCCCCAGGTGTGGATGGAGGGATGCCTCCATTGGTATTTCCTTTGGGTAGTAGAGGGGAAGAAAAATACCCTCCGCAGACCAACAGGCAGAAGTCCCACCTCTTTGAGGCAATGGCATCCACTTTTCCATGATGAGTCTGAATAATATTAAACATATTGCCAGAACAGTCATCTGGGCCCATGGTACTGTCTGATTTGGTCCCATCATGGATACGACATCATCATACACATCCTCATTTTTCCAAGAAAAATATACTTGACTCATGTCAGTCGCTTTCATATTTTATTGGTTCCTTTACATTGCAAAAATATTTAACTTGACAAAAAATATTACAATTTCATTTTGAGTATATAATTTGTTTCTTCTATTTGTTAAAATTAACATGAAATTTTTCTTCAATTCTCATTCGGAAGATTAGCGAAATAAATTATTTATACTTTTAGAATTATCCTTTCTGAGTTTATTTCAAATAGACTCTGAAGTAAATTTCAGATATAAATAATCGGAAATGAGATGATATGTAGACTTCGGAGATGCCATTACTAATGGAACATTAATTTAATAAATCCAATAAAGGTGAAATAAGCATTTGAATAAGTGTAATTTGCAGAAATGAAAAAAAATTAAATGATTCAAAAATGTAAACAATAATATAAATAAGTTAAATTATATAATTAATTTAGCAAGTAATTTTTTACCTAGAAGATATACTTTCTTTTGAATTTTAAAAAAAATTCTAGATCATATTTATTGTTTTAATGTTGCATTTTTGATAATTAAATCTACGCACATGCTTAAAAACATCTCAACATTTTTTTTATGAAAAGCAAACCAATTTTCGCAGGAAATTGTGATTATAAATAGTCAATAATTTGATTCGTGTTATGAAAATTGGTTTTTAGTGTACCAATTCAGTACAATTCTAAAATTAAATTGTAGCATTTGATATTCCTCGAAAACATAAATAGGGGACTTTAAGTTATAACTTAAATGTTCCCAATTATATATTCTTATTACTGTTAAATTAACTTATATTTATAAATAACTGCTATCTTTCACACAAAAAAATTGAATAGCAAAATATTGATTTTAAAAAAGTATATTTGTATAAAAATAATTCTACGATTTAATAAGAAATTTTGAAATGAATTTAAGTAAAAAAATATTGGTGATAAAATATTGATATAAAAATTAATAAAAAAAATACTGGTATAAAATTGATATAAAAAATTGAATAGTAAAATTTTGATTTTAAAAAAATATTTCTATAAAAGTAAGCCTACGATTTAGTAAGGAATTTTGAAAGGATTTTAAATGCAAGAATTATTTTTAATTGACTTGACAGCACTTGCTGAAATATGACAGAAGAGCATTTGAAAATAGCAAGTTATGTTTATTGTACAGTTTTTAAACTGATGTTAGATAATGAAAGGTAAGGTACTCTAAATAGATACACCAGAATAAAAATTTTCTTCCCAAAACGGAGAAGAGCAGAGAGATATTTAAAAATGTCTGACATTTTCCAGTCTATCTCGTCAAAAAAAAACAACCCAGAGTCAATTATCAGAAATAAACCTTAAAAATTGGAAATTAAATTAAAAAAAATGTCTTTTTACTACCTAAGCTCATGATTTACCTTCAAGTTAAGACTTAAATAATGGAACATGAAATATATATGTAACACTTGGTGATAAATTCCCAAATTTTGTTTAAGAAAAAATTGATTTGATTTTTAAACATAATTTTTTTGTGCTCTTTTAATTTATTCATGTGTATTATACTCGTATCCTCAAAACCATTACAAAAATAGAGAAAAGGCAAAAAGAGGGAAAAGGGAAAAGTAACGGGAGAAAAAAAGGATTTTTTATCTCAATTATTTTATTCCGAAAGTTTCCTTTGAAATTTTCTCTTTACAAACTTCTGTGCTCAAATTCTATTGTAAAACAAAACTAAACTGTGATTAACATCTTTTGATGTATCTGATAATTCTTTTGCAATAAAAGGGAAATTATACTGAAAAATAAACTTTAAAACTACAAGACACAAACTGAAGTGAAAAAAGAAAAAAAACATAAAATGAGGAATATTTAAAAAAAATCGATAAAATGTATAGAAGCGATAAAGTATAGTGACATCGTTTTGCGCCATTTTTTCTTTAAAAATAGTCATCCATCTTTAACTCTCCGGCTTCCCGAAGTTTCGGCGACATCTTCTGGTAATCTGTGCAGTAAGATTCAGCTGTATCCTTAACTGCGCAGGCCACATCATGATAGCCGATCGATCCGGAAGATGCGAGAAATGATGACGACATTGCAGTAAATCAAAATCCGGATGCTCACAAGGAAATTTTTACGGAAATGAGACTCGGTTAAGGACTTGTGCTCTGTAGTTTACGGCGCAGATTTCCAAGAAATACGCTTTTCAACAGGTTGCGGATAAATTATCGATCGGGGCTCTTCTACATCTTCCTCGGTATACGAATGATTTTCCTCAAGAACTCCATCATCACCGCCATTTTAACGATCTCCACAGCACTTGTTTAAAATCATGGAACGGAATTTTTAAAGCGTAAAAGAAAAAAAAACAAGATGCCGTCTTATTTTAATGAAAATCAAACGAAAAAAAACCCTCACTACCTCGTATTTTCGCCCTAAACAGTTTTAATATTGAATTTTTAATAAATAAGTACAAAAAAATTTTGAAATAACAATTTTGGATAAAAAATGAAGCAAAATAATTTTTTTACTGATAAATAGCTCCGAGAATTGACTGAGATAATTTTTCACAGTATTCTTTCAAATTTTACGCTATTTGGGAATATTCTTTGAATTTTTTTTCCATGAGTACTTATTTTAAGTCTTTTCTATCAAAAATCCATCTTAAGTTAAATGCTCTTTTCAACAGGCAGCGGATAAATTATCGATCCGAGCGCTTATCGATCGGGGCTATCCTACATCTTCCTCGGCTTTTTCAAATGATTCTCCTCAAATATTTCCTCATCACCGCCATTTTGATGATCACCACTGTACTTACTGAAAGTTAGTAACGCGGAATTTTCATAGCGTAATAGAAAAAAAAAAAGATATCGCCTTATTCTAGCAACAATTAAATGAAAAAAAACCCTCATTGTCACGTATTTTTGAACTAAAACAGTTTTAATATTGAATTTTTAATTGAATAAGAACAAAAATATTTTTAAGATAACAATTTCGGATAAAAAATGAAGCAAAAAGAATTTTTTTAAAGATAAATAGCTCCGAGAATTGCTTGTGATAATGTTTCACAGTATTCCTTCCATTTTTACGCTATTTGGGAATCTTCTTTAGTTTATATTTTTTTCATGATTACTTATTTTAGGTCTTTTCTCTAAAAAATATATCTTAAGTCCTTTAAGAAATGCTCTTCTCAACAAGTAGCGCATAAATTATCGATCGGAGAGCTTATCGATCGGGGCTGTTCTACATCTTCCTCTCTCGCTTCACGAATGATTCCCCTCTAGTACTCCCTCATCACCGCCATTTTAACGATCACCACAGCACTTGTTGAAAGTCACGAAACGGAATTTTTAAAGCGTAAAAGAAAAAAATAATAAGATGCCGTCTTGTTTTAGTAAAAATCAAACGAAAAGAATCCACACTACCTCGTATATTTTCCCACTAAAACAGTTTTAATATTGAATTTTTAATTAAATAAGAACAAAAATAATTTTGAGATAACAATTTCGGATAAAAAATGAAGCAAAAGAATTTTTAAAGATAAATAGCTCGAGAATTGCTTGTGATAATTTTTCACAGTATCCTTTCAAGTTTTAGGCTATTTGGGAATTTTCTTTAGTTTTTTTTTTTTCCCCATGAGTTCTCATTTCAAGTCTTTTCTATCAAAAATCTATCTTAAATCATTGATAAAAAAATTCCCAAATAGCCTAAAACTTGAAAGGATACTGTGAAAAATTATCACAAGCAATTCTCGGAGCTATTTATCTTTAAAAAAATTCTTTTTGCTTCATTTTTTTATCCGAAATTGTTATCTCAAAATTATTTTTGTTCTTATTTAATTAAAAATTCAATATTAAAACTGTTTTAGTGGGAAAATATACGAGGTAGTGTGGATTCTTTTCGTTTGATTTTTACTAAAACAAGACGGCATCTTATTATTTTTTTTTCTTTTACGCTTTAAAAATTCCGTTTCGTGATTTTCAACAAGTGCTGTGGTGATCGTTAAAATGGCGGTGATGAGGGAGTACTAGAGGGGAATCATTCGTGAAGCGAGAGAGGAAGATATGTAGAACAGCCCCGATCGATAAGCTCTCCGATCGATAATTTATGCGCTACTTGTTGAGAAGAGCATTTCTTAAAGGACTTAAGATATATTTTTTAGTGAAAAGACCTAAAATAAGTATACAACAGGCAGCGGATAAATTATCGATTGGAGCGCTTATCGAACGTGGCTATCCTACATTTTCCTCGGCTTTTTCAAACGATTCTCCTCAAACATTCACTCATCACCATTTTGACGATTACCACTGCAATTGCTGAAAGTTAGTAACGCGGAATTTTCATAGCGCAATAGAAAAAATAAAAAAAAAGATGTCGCCTTATTCTAGCAAAAGTTAAATGGAAAAAACCTGATCATCACACGTATTTTTGAACTAAAACAGTTTTAATATTGAATTTTTAATTGAATAAGAACAAAAATATTTTTGAGATAACAATTTCGGATAAAAAATGAGAGAAGCAAAAAATTTCTTTTAAAGATAAATAGCTCCGAGAATTGCTTGTGATAATTTTTCACAGTTTTCTTTCAATTTTTACGCTATTTGGAAATCTTCTTTAGTTTATATTTTTTTCATGATTACTTATTTTAGGTCTTTTCTATAACAAATCTATCTTAAGTCCTTTAAGAAATGCTTTTTTCAACAAGTAGCGCATAAATTATCGATCGGGGCTATCCAACATCTTCCTTGGTTTTCAAATGATTCTCCTCAAATATTCACTCATCACCGCCATTTTGAGGATCACCACTGCACTTGTTGAAAGTTAGTAACGTGGAATTTTCATAGCGTAATAAAAAAAAAAGATGTCGCCTTTTTTATTCTAGCAAAAATTAAATGAAAAAAACCTCACTGTCTCGTATTTTTGCACACTTAAACAGTTTTATTATTGAATTTTTGATTAAATTAAAAGAAATATATTTTTGAGAATACAATTTCGTATAGAAATTGAGGTAAAAGAAATTTTTAAGATAAATAGATCTGACAACTGCTTGTGATAGTTTTCCCAGTTTTATTTCAATTTTTACACTATTTGGGAACCTTCTTTAGTTTACACTTTTTTTCATTATTGCCTTTTTTAAGTCTTTTCTATTTTGCGGTATCTGCCTACGTTTCTGAATCAATGTTTAAATGAAATTCAAAATTTTTTTTATCCTTGCCATTTTGTGCAGGAAACAAAATAGAACACCCAGAAAGAGAAAATTAGTAAGATAATGAAAGAGCTCCACTATAAAAGGGGTGAATTTTAGATATCTTATAATAAGCATTATTTTATTAAAATAAGAAAACTTTAAATGCCTATTTTATAAAAAAAATGTTTGCTTTTTTTGTCAAAATTGGTAACTTAAAACCTGATATCTCGAAATCTTATGAATGTATTCCTTTCATATTCTGTATACATGCTATTAAAAGTATGATAAAGGCAATGGACAAAGGATTTAGCTCTAAGATCAATAGTTTTTATTTATTTTTTTAACAGTTTATTGTTACGAACACCATACATTTTATAAAATTTTCTATAAGAAAATGTGCAAGGAGAGCTTGGTTATGTGAAATGCTGCTATGTACATTATATTATTCACTGCTATTCACTTCACTATTTTTTGGTATTTATATCGTAGAAAAATAAATTTATTTCGAGTCTAAACTCGTCAAACCCAAATTAAATCTTTTCCCATCTTTTCGTAAATTCATCCCATTTGTGGCAATATTAAATTTTGAAATTATTTTTTTAAAAAAAATTATTTTTCTTCTAATACCATAGAATAGAGCTCCCCAACATTTTTACCGCAGCGGTCCTGTCAATATTTGATAATTTTACCGCGGCCCGCTGTGGGGGGTGGGGAGGAGAGGGGAGGTTGATTGTTCCAAATTTAGATTGTTTTGATTTAATAATTTTAGTTTAATTGTATTTAAATACGATTTCAGTTAAACCAAAAAAAAAAAGATTATAAAATGAATTAACAATTGGCGTAACTAGTCGTGAGTGGGTCCTGTATCAAAACTCCTTTGGGTGTCTTTCAAGACACCTTATCATCCTGGGAGTTTTCGATTATTCATTTTGGGCCCCCTGTAGCTTGGGGGCTCCGTATCATTGATACGGCAGGAGTAAAAATATACACCACAATAACTAAAGTAGAAATAATTTAAAGTTCCTTGTGCGGCCCAATATTATTGGATCCACGGATTGGACAATTGTCATAGAACATCTTTTTCGCAGAGGTAGGTTCCTATTCTAGGGCATCATGACCCCTGCAGCGAATCAATTTTTCATATTTTCACGAATACTTAACGTTGTAAACTCATCCACTTAGAGAAAAAGGACAAAGTAAAATATTAATCAAAACGCAAAGAAACACAAAAAATAACTTCTTTCCTCGATTTTCTTTTTCTAAATTGTAAAACTATTGAAAACTTTTGATTTCCCCATATGCATATCGAATTTCAACACTCTTTGTATGTCTTGGATAATATTAACCACATTAAATGTTTTCGAAATAAACTTTCGCAAAAATTATTTTTGAGACTCCTTTTTTAAGCATCGATCCACAAGCAGTGTGCCTCCAGTACCATTGATAAAAAAAAAATAAAAAATAAAACTCCTTAGTTGCGCTATTGCCGGCTCTGCTACGCATTTTGCTACCAAATGAAGGGTGTAGACATTAATGGACTATGAATCAACACACTCTATGCACACTAATACTCTATTTTTCTAAAACTATGCTATGATTCCGGGAAATCGAGACATATTTTGATTTTTCAATAAATATTCAAAATTCAGCGTATTTATTCGACATATAAGTTTTATTTTGAGAAATTCGTAAAAAATTATGCTTGATTGGTTGAACTAGATGCAGCCATCCCTTGTTTTGCCCCCCCCATGGGCAATGCACACCTACTAGGATCGGCCCTGTTCCCGTTCATAACAATTTTTTCCCTCCGTATAATCGCTATCCACCCTAATAGACACAGTAACGTTCAAAATGGGAGGGGGAGCTGGGATATTCACTCTCTCCTCATCCTCTCATATAGACCACAATGGATCTTTCACTTTTAACATAAAAAATACGTCTCGGGGCTTTTGTGTACATGTTTAAAGGGAAAAAAACCCCGTAAAAGGATGCACAAGCCACTGAACAAAGAAATGGAAGCAAAAGGATGTACACGCCACTGAACAGAGAGATGTAAGCAAAATGACGTTCCTTCAGAAAATACAGGTATGAACAAGACCGCACACATCTGCTCCTGCTTTTCAAGATTTTACGGAACTGAAGTACTTACCTTTCTTTCATGACCCTCTACCCCTCGGAGTAGGTAACAATATATCACTCCCCCTGCACTCTGCAGTTACTATAGGACCATATGGTTTTAGTTCGCCAATAAAGCGGGGTGTTTTTTTTTGCAGTCCTTAGGGTACTTATTTACTTCATATACAATCATTCATACATATCTGTTCTTAGGAATCGTTATTGTGAGTAATTTATGATTTTTTTTTATTTTAGAGGGCCCTTCATCATCAAGTTTAATTTTTGAAAATCGTTGTCATCTTGTTATACTGTGACAAAAACTAAACAAATAATCAATTTATTTTTAAGGAAAAAGAAAAGAAAATTAAGAATGTTATGCCATACACATTTTAAGGGAGAAAATATACAGTCAGACTCCGATTTAATGAATTCATCAGGACCAAGCACTTTGTTCGTTAATTCAGGGTTCAAAAAACAAAAAATAAATTTTTCACAATTGCCTTTTAGAAATTCTATAAAAAACAACTACATAAAAAGGATATATCATTTGAAAAGGAATCCAATTTTTTTCTAATTCAAATTAATAAAAAACTTTTTTCAGTTGTAAGAATTCGTTAATTAGGGGTTTATTATTCGTTAAAAGAGAATTTTGCCTTCATTTTAGTCGGGGCAAAAAAAATTCGTTAAATTGGGGCCTGATTGTACATTATTGACTTCTTTGATGCTTTGAATTCCAAGTATATTGTTTTGAAATTCGGTATAATTTTCCTCAAATTTTAGGTAAAATTTGATGCAATTGTCATAAAATTGCCTAATTGGTGTTTGTCATTAATTTAAGTCACAAGCGCCGACAAAATAGCATAAGTTTACTAATACTAATTACTAATTTTAGAAAGCTTGTATCCGAACGTAGGCAGATACCTTAAGCCTTTAAAAAAAGCTCTTTTCAACAGGTCGAGGATAAATTATATAGATCGGGGCTATCCTAATTTTACTATAGAATATCTTAAAATTTTTATTCAATTTAACTCACGAATCAAAACTGATTATTATTAGTCAATTTTAATTATTCAAGTTGAGATAGTGAAATATTGCAGTTTTTGATATAAATTATTATCTAAAGTATTTATTCAATAAATTCTGATTCTTTTATTAACTGCATTGAAATTTATTCATTTATTTGAAATCACTATATTACTAAAATAATTCCTTTCCAACTCAAATCAAAACAAATTACTGTACTTACCAATGAAAAACAGTGCTGAACCTGCTAATGGTACGTATGGGAGCTCAGTCCATATTACTTTTTCGGATTCGACTAAGTATAGAGTGAGACCGATTGGCCAAAGCAAAAGAATATTGAGCAAACCAACCAGAGTCAGAAAAATACTAAGTTGGCCCAGAGTCACACGTCCAATTAACTTTTTGAACAGCACCTGAAAAGCAAATGTTGTGCTTTTCAAAAAGGTGTAACCTAAAAATTTAAATAACTAAAAGTGCAATGTCTCTTAGTAGATTATACTATTTTTATTTTTAAATATTCCAAGAAAATATTTTGAATGGAAGAATCAAATAATAGAAATAAAACGAATATGTGAATCAATAATATCTTCTCTTCTCCTTTTTCTTCTTATAAAATAGATGTTCTAATCTTTATATTTAACCCATTTACAGACGGATTTGATATGCTTCCATTTAATAAGAATCAGTTAGTTTTATTAATTTCTTTACTTTTATTTCTATTGTCATTTCAATCGCTCTCATTTTAGTGAGCTTAATTTTATTTATTTTTTTCTATAATTAATTAAGAAAATCTTACTTTATGTACAGATAATCCAGCCGCAGCTGCAGCTGCTAAGACTACTCCACCTAGTGTTGATGTCCTAGCTACTCCATCCATATAAGCCAGAAGAGCAATTCCAGTGTTGCACAAAATTACAGCAACTATCTAAAAAAATATTGAAAAATTGCACAAACTTCTATAGAGTTTTTTCCAAAGAAAACTAATTCTTTAGGATTTATTGGATATTAAACAAGTTAATCACTGCATCATTTAAGTTAATGATTTTTTTACACTTTATAATATTTAATTTATATAATCAATCAAACATTTCATCTTTCTAAGAGTGATAAATCTGCATATTTTTAAATTATCATATTCATGCAAAAAAATATTTTCTAATGATTTCTAAATGAATTCTTTAAAAAGATAATATTTTTGATATAAAAAATCAAAACTTTGATTTTAAAGGCTTGCATGAAGTTAATTGTGTTTTCTCTCTTAATCTAGCTGATAATTGTCATTTGCCTTTCTCTTTCTAGTAAAGTTATTTCTTTTATTTAGGAATTTTTTTGAAAAAGTCATTTCTGATATATGTTATTCCATTTTGTACAGTGATTGAAAATTTTTTCAATCCGTTGCTATTTAAAATATTAATAATTTTTTACTTCTCTATAGCTTTCAACTTTTTTTTAAAAAAAAAGAAATTATTAAGTATGCAAAAGGTAGATATGCTATAATGAGAATTAATTATAATTACATCATTTTGGGGACAAGATCAGCAAAAAATACTAAGGATTTTAATAAGAAAAATATTGAGGCAAGATTATACGGCTTATAAAGCAATTTTAATTAGAAGTAGGAAATTGTTTTTACTTACTCTAATACCGACAAATTGTTCATGAAGTATGACCCACGAAAGCAAGTAGACAAAAGAGGCTCTTGAGGCTTGCAGTGCCATTACTGCGGTAGCATCAAGCTTATCAATTGTATATATCAGCATGTAATTAGTTCCAACCCAAAGTACGCAAAAAAACATTGAGCGCGTTAAAAAATGTATGGCTGATAAACCTCTTTCTCGGAATCGGCGCATAGCTTCCCTAGAGAAAGAATCTAGTTTTAATAATAATAGCTACAATAATTTTTTTAAAAACATAATTGTAAGATTCTACACTCAAATGCGTAAAAAATAAATACAGAGTATAAATTGAAGCAATTAGGTACGACATATTAATTGAAATTCCCTTTTTAAGCATATTAAAATTGTTCTTTGATTTATTGTTATTTTATGTATGCAACTAATACTATGATGTGATTGACTTTTTCATGTTTCTGACTTAAGCTAAACTCTAATGCTGTAAACGAATTATTAAGGAATCTAGATTTAGTTATGTTTAGAGGTATTAAAATATTAATTATCAAAGGATTCAGCAGAACAATATCTTTATGAAGAATACATTATTAAAGACCAGGAAACAGTAATGCTTGACAGTTGAAAATATGGGCATTTAAGATGCATTTTATTAATAAAATAATCTGCTAATAAAATATATTTTAAAGCTCTATTTTTAAGAATTCTATTTGCCTGTCTATCCTGTATATAGCTCAGACCTCTCTACAGAGGCTCAACTAGAATTTTTGAAAAATTCACATTATTTTCAGAGTTACCACCAATTGAAATAATTACTCGCGTTTTTTCTTAAAATTGCTCCCCTCTGTTGTCGTAAAATATGAATAAACCTACTTCTAAGTTATATATTTCAAAAATTCGTGTTGAGCCTCTGAGCAGAGGTCTGAGCTATATACAAAAGACAAATATTATTCTAATAGAAGCCTTTTTCACAAAAGGAGAACATTTGGAAAAAAGATTATTCTAAGTTAATTTTTTGCCAAAATATTGTATTTAAATAAAAAAAAATTTCGTCAAAATGTTTTTAAAACAATTTTATGCATATATTCTAATCTAAGTGACACTAAATAACATGAAAATTATCCATTTATGCGCTTTTGAAAATCACGGTTCCGGACGTAGTCGGATACCTTAATAACTCCATGTTTTATTTTTAATGTTTCTTAGTAGTAATATTTAACTATGACTGTTATGAAGTTCTAAATCCTGTCAATTGAATCGAGTTTTAACTAAAGCAGTCTTTACATATATATTTCGCCCTACTTCAACTTATTTTTCTACTAAATATTCTAAATGATTAATTTTGATTTTCTTTGTGAAATTACAGTAGGAAAGTTTAAAAAGAGGAATATGGATTGCATACAAAATAGATCTCCTTGCTGTGATTCTTGTCCTTCGGGAGAAGAATCTTGTGCAGAGATAAATGGGAAAGAAGAGGCAATTACACGCTGTGCAGAACCATGTCATGAGGAAAGGTGCTTTGAAAGGCTCCAAAGATTCTTCCTTCTCCAGTGGCAGTGTTGTCACATGTTTTGATGATGTTTTATTAGAGCTTAAGTCCAGAACTGCAGTGGAGGGTGTGTCAAAAGAACGGCTGACATTCACTAAAGTACAATTGTTACAACTGGATGGTGGTTTCAAATGAATCGTATAGGCCCATTTGAGCAGATGTGTCACACCAATCCATGTTCCACACATGACCACAGTGAAGAAGAAGCCCAAAGCTGTTTTTCTTGCACGACCAGTACAGCAGTGGTTTGATTTTCTTGGATTCAAATCATTGTGCTCTAATTGTGCATCATCTATAAAAAAAGTTTTGCATGTTTGAAAATGAAATGTTATTTATATCTCTTACATGCCAAAATGTTTAATTCAAAAAGTCTCGTTCTTTAGAAGCGACACATGTGTATAAACATGCACTTTAGTTTATTTTTATGTTAATTATGTAAACATCTTTATGGTGGAAGACAATTTGTGCTTAAAAATCAGAGAAATCAGGAGAGTTGATTAAATGAAGTTTCATAATGTAAGCACAGAAACTTCATCTTATTGCCTTACCGTTTCCCTTTAAAAATATTACACTTTTTGGGGAAAAAACAAACACACACACACATTATTATATTGGTCGTTCGGCTTAGAATATTTAACATATTTTTATCAGTAGTGAATTAATATTTCAGGAAATTCTGATTAATAATAACTTTGAATACTGGTGAAAAAATTTCAAAATTTCACAAAAATCCTACATTAGATAGAAATTAATAAATTATTATTTATTCCAAAAATCATGTAATTTTACATTAAATGAATCAATATAAATATTCTATGAAAGTAAAGGTTTTGAGAATTGCTCTCTCTGGAGTTCTCCAGGAAAGAGCATCAAATTAAACGTCAAATTGATGAAATGACAGATGAAATTTTAATGCGTTATCAAAATTTTTCATTGCATCAAGTTATGAATTAATTTTTATTTTCCGAGTTAATAACACTGATATAGTTAAAATTTATTTGCAAATGTTTTATTTTGGAAATGGGACAGTTTCTAGAGATTCAAACTGCCACAAGTATATGGCATATCGTCTCTAGGATCACTTTTGTTATTAAGCCCCCCCCCCAGCATATATGATTCTTATATATATATATACTTTTAGAATCACTTATTAATAAAATACCATCAGAAATTACAAGTTGTAGGATATTTTTTTAAAAAACTCCACAAAAAAATAACTTTTTTTCTTTTAATAAAAAGATTGGAATATTTACTTAAGAATTGGTAAAGATTTCAATAACACAATTAATTTTATTGGTTTCCAGATTAAAAGTAGTCAAAAATCTGGGAAAACAATTTAAAAGGCAAACCATAAGATAACTTTTGTGAAAATTTTCTGCTCTATGAATTCATCATTAGATGAGTTGCATGTTGAAGCTTCATTATCCTCTATTTTCTTTCATTTAAAAGTACTCCACCCTGAATATACTCCCAAGAGGTGACAACAAAAGACAATCCATTCTTTGGCTTAGCTATTCATGAATTCTGTAGTTATTAGAGATATAGTAAATTCAAACTATAATCGTTATATAGGGCATCATTTTCATTCAGTGAAGGTTAATTACCTATGATTTAGAGCCAAACTAATAAGAAAATTTAATAGTTATAAATGAGAGTAAGTATTTTTTGAAAAATGATAGGAATAACAGATTTACTGCATTATTAATTCCATTCACCATACGACAAAAATTAGTTTTGTAAAATAATTAAAATCATAAGACAAAAATCTGTAATTTGATTCAATGTTTTAAAGTGAACATTTATACTGATTATTTTGAGATATGTCTGATCTTATAAAAATTTAAAAGATTCACTTATCCATATGGAACTTTGAAGACCAGACGCCAGAAGTTCGTTCTTTGTTTCTTAATTTGACGAGTCATTTTTTAGTATTTTTGAAGGAAAAGGCTTATGGAATGAAAAGTATTCATGTTAAACTTCAAGCATGACTAAAGATCAATTCATAATTTTAATTAGCTGAAGCAAGAAATGAAGGCATAATACGTTTTATAATATATGTATTTAATGCACTACTTTAATATTGTTTTTTTTTCATGGAGATAATTTCTTTACATTAGAAACAATGTTTCTAAATTATCTTGTAACTTAAATGCTAAGTTCTCCAAATTTATGTTTACACTAGTGCTTCTCAAGCTTTCAATATTGGTGATCCAATTTTTTCACACAGTCATAATTTTCATTTCCCCTCTTTCCTCCATACAATTACAATAAATTGAATGCAATAATAGTGCACTTTGACGCTAAAGCAGCAATACGACCTTAAGTATAAATCACACAAATTATCAATAGAAATCTTGTATATGTCTTACTTTTACTTAAATATTTTAAATTACTTTTAAGTAATAGGATAAGTAGTCTGCATTTTTCATAGTTCAGAATGTATTTTGTTTTGCTCCTCCTCCCAGTAAATTAATAACATTTTAAAACTATCTTTTGTTTTCGACTTTTCAATATGTTTGTCCCCCCCACGTACAGTTATCACGTCCCCCTAGGGGGGCATGCCCCACGGTTTGAGATACTTTGGTTTACGTTACAGTTAATAATAAAATTATTCGAACAAAAATACCTTACCATCAAGAATTAAATTATTTAAAACTGTCATCATCTAGAACGCGCGCGCGAATGATATACTATCTTAAATTACATATTTTCGAAGCTCCTCCAGATACACACACTTGGATCTTAGTATGGGTTACTCATTTCTTTGTCTACACTATAAGCGTCCTTCAATAAATTACCAATTATAATCCCTGTGTTTGGTTATCTCATGTTCCGATAAAAAAGCAAGTATTTAAAACTCTGCCTAAGATGATTTAATAGCCAAAGAGAAATTGAAGTTATTCGATAAATTAACTTTTCACGATATGAATAAATATGGATATATTCTAACTTTAGGGTTAGAAACGTCCATGAAAAGAGGTTCACAAACTCATTTAAAAGAATCTTAAAAAAATTGTGAGTGATAATTCCATAATTTGCACCCTCCCATTTTATAGTTTTAGAATCAGAATTTTCAGAGAAAGAACCAAATATTAGAACTATATATTGCATAAAATATTTAGTAAATCATAAATTTTTTGCTGGGAATCAGGAATAAATATAAGAACAAAAGTAGTTGATGAATACAAAATCGAAACCAATAAAATATCAAATGATATTGGACTAATACATCAGGAATTAGGATATTTGAAATTCAAATATTTTCCGATAAATTAGAGAAAAAATATTGTGCTTTATTTTCAAAATATTGTTATTTATTGAAGATGTTTAGTGATTTAAAAACGTAAGACTGATATAGAAATGAGGGATATGCATCATCAAAGGTTATAATCCCTAAAACGTACGGTAACGTAACAGAAATAGGAGACGCGAATACCAATATCCTGATGCCAATATACCACAAAAAGAAAAAATAAATAAATTTCACCATAGATTGTTTGAATTTATTAATAATGATTAGTTTATAAGTAGGAAATTTTAGAGTACAATCCTATAAGTTAAGAAAGAAAAGGGTAATGAGAAATCCGAGAAAAGGCGTCTGTTTAAAAATTTTGATTGTCTTAATATGAAGCATGGATTTTCATTACTGTATGTGTGTGTGTGTATGCATTTTTCTTTCAAATAAGTTGGAACACTTTCAAAGGATTTTTTGCACATACATTTAAAAAACTTGCATTCGAAGCAAATTTAGAGTAATAAATTTAGCCGTTAAATGGGTTTGGAATTCCGAATGGCTTTATATATATATATATATATATATATATATATATATATATATATATATATATATATATATATATATATATATTATATATATATATATATATATATATATATATATATATATATATATATTATATATATATTATATATATATATATAATCAGTTTTTATAGATTGAAATCTAATTAATGCGGAAAAAGTACTTTTATACTCTTTGTAGTCTGTCAATAGAAGCCGGGTACCTCAAATGTAGGCACTTAGTAGATTTGTGTTTGCGGGTGGATATGACATGAATAAATAAATAAAAAAATAATAATCGAAATAAAGTTTCATTGAGAAAAACGAAGCAGTTATCGATTTATTGTGGTTTTCCTGAATGCCCAGGCTCCCACGCAACATGAACGGTCCGCATGCAATATGTTAATCAACTGTAATTTTACATATTGAAGATGATATTCTCATTGAAAAGTATAAAACCTGATTTCTGTACAAATCACGTAATGCTCTGTATTGAACATATTTAAAAAAAACTCTGTACTTGCAAAAAGGGGTTAATATATATATATATTCCGTAAGGGTTAGCATCTTTGCAAATGGAGTGAATTTTCGCCATCCGTCGCCAAGAGCAGGAAAATAAAAGATGAGAATTCCCGTTTTCGCTCTTCAAAATGTTAATCACTTAAATCGTTTGAATCTGCTCTAAGAACGCTTGATTTTTTTCAGCTTTTAATTAAGCATATTTTACCTTAACAATCGTTTGTTTAAGCGTATTGTATCTTAACAATCGTATATTTTGCATTCAATAGCTCTTTCAATTTTTTTTAAACTTACATTTATTTCCTGAAAGAATAATTTTTTTTAGGAAATTGTAAGGTTTTTTACAACTAACGAAATGTATTTATTTGCTAAAAGAGGCGGTCTCATGATTATTATTTGATTAGTATTTTCTTAAATTTTTTTTAGTAATTATGAAAGCTTAGTTATTTTTTTTAACTTTAATGAATTAAATAACGAGAAAAAAATATATAGATAACTTCACCACTTTTCTGAATTCATATTTTCTTAAGAATATGCAAAATGTTCAAAGAACTGTTTAACAAAGTTTATTATAATCTCATTTTATCTCGTAAAAATTTAAAACTACTATTTCTAAAATGAATATGGCATAAAAACAATCATATTAAATCGTGTTAGGAAATGTAACTTCGAGTTAAACCGTTTAAGCACGAGAAGTTTGAATATTCCCTTTTATGGAGTCAAATAAGTAAAGTCAAGCTAAGAATATGTTTTGCCACAGTATAAAAAAATCTTAAGACAGTTGCGCAAATTATAGTAAAAAAGAGATTTACATTAAGTTTAATATTTTAAAACTTAAGTACAAACATTTAATAACATTCCTTAGAAATATTTTCAGTGTTGAAATAAATGATATTCATCCCTTAGTAATACAAGTTTTTAAACTTTTTGGATTAAATCCGAGTTTTTTCATCTATTGACAACCATAAAACTTTTTTTAACGAAATCGGGTTTCGCATATTCTCATTTGAACCTGATGTTAAAACTTGGTTTCGTTTATTAATTCCATCAAACACACACACTTTTTAAGATATTTTGTCTAATCAGTTGATACATTTCGTAATATAGCCCACTTACCGTAATTTAAAGAAGCCTCGTTCCATTTAGTAGGATCTTCAGAAAGTTCTTGAATTCTCTGTCTCACTTCTAAAATCTTATCTTTTTTTCCAGTCCACTTTTTATAAGCCCTCAGTGGGTTAGTAGAACTATTATCATCAACCTCGTATATATCATTATCACCATCACTATCAAAATGGATATCATTGCAAGTGCTACAAGTTGCCTGGTACTGCTCGTTTTGGGAAAATAAATTAGCGTGAGAAATGATCTGTTGATCAATGATCTCGAAAAGTTTGTCGACGTTTTCTAATTGTTGTTGTTTGTCTTGACCTAACAATGAACATATATAAATAATATCTTGATCTAAATCAGCATTGACCAAAGCCTCGATTAAGAATAAATTGTCTTCGATCAAGTGTGGCAAATTACACAATTCTATGTTTTCCGACATTTCTTGAGCTCAAGGCATAAATGTTTTAAATAATTACAAAATTCTAATTACAGACGAAACAAAAATAGTTTATTACATCTTTAAGTTTAATAGATTTGATTTAAGGAAGTAAATCAATATATTTATTTTTGATCATCTTGCTCTTAGAATTTGTATTTGCAAACCATAGGTAATTATTTCGAATAACTTTAGCAAAAATAAATTTTGGGAATTCTTTTAAGTAGACAATATGGAAATAAAATTCCTCAAAAGTTAATTTCGATGCAATAATTTTTGTGCTTCGAACGAATAATTTTATTAAAGTGATCCACCTGTCTAATTTTGTGCTTTAAAAAGTACTTCCTTTATACTATTTAAAGCACAGAAAACACAATAAAATGAAAATATAATTTTCACGATTTACTTTTCTGATTTCTGCATAATGTTCTTTATTTTTAGTTTGTAGCTATTAAATTTTACCTTATAGTTCTACAGGGTTTATTGTAAGCTTCTTGCAAAGTGTTTGATACATAAAATAGAAATTGATCTGTAAATGCCTTTTTTTTCTCCTTTTACGATTCATTTATGATCACAGAAAAGCCAGTTGAGCAGTGTATCATACAATTAACTAATGTTAATCATTTTATTGAGTTTATATGAATTTTTGTTCACGTTACTATTTATGCTAAAGGTAAACTGATAAGTGTTATAAAGTTTTCTTTTAAGTCTGACTATTGGTTTTTGAGTATTCACTCAAAAAATTTTTATTTTAAAGTCTCTACTTTTTAAATATTTCGGATATGCATTTCAATTTCCCTTAAAGCTAACTTTAAGTACTTAATTTTAAGAATAAAAAATAATGAATGTTTAACTTTTTGAACTTTTGATCTGGTTTAAATTAAACAATTTGAAGGCAAAGAATTGGATTACATGTTTGGGAATACAATATTGATCATAAGTATATTTTTCAGAAATACTTTTTCATTCGGTATAAATAAGTATAAATTTATTAAAAACATTTAACTTGGTAACTATTAAGAAATATTATTAAGATGCGGGATTCAAAATGAAAGAATTTTCTAAAGTTTTTTTTCTCTCCCTTGTTATGCTTCAAAATATTTTTACAATAAAGCTTTAATATCTTAAAGAAATTGTGGGTAGCAAAGTATTTTCCACAAAAATTCAATGCCGTAAAAACAATAGACAAAAAATATTAAATTCTTTGAAAGATGATGGCTTGTTTTCAAACCTACTTTGAATAAAACATGTAAAAGTTTTTGTAATTTCTTGTAAATCAAACATATTAAGCAAAGTGAAGAGAATCCATGCTGATGGAATATTCTGTTAATATACAAACTAGAATCTTATAAATAATTTTCAAGCCTGATTAATTGATTGAATTATGAGATATTGATAAACAAAGGCCATCATCCCCTTTTAAACTTAGATTTAGATTTACTGCCACTTATGAAAAAACCCTGTTTCAGGAAATTAATTGCTCTCAGAGTGGATGAGTGAGTAAATATTAACGTCCCACTGTTCAGCTACACGAGGGCTTTTAATTACTCTCAGAAAGACAAGTAATTTCAATTTATTATTTTTTTTTAAATTTGTATCTTGGATTTCATAGATAAAAATTCTGTCTCAGGTTTTAGTTAATTTCACAAGGAAATTTTTTTCCGTTATTTTTTTTTTTTTCTTATCGTAAGAAGCTTGATTTAGTATTAATTTAGGATTGAAATGAGATATAATATATGTAATGTAATTAGAGACCATTAAGGATTAACTGGTGGCCGCAGCAGCCTAGTAGCCATGGGTACGAGCTTGTAGACGGCACGTTATGAGTTCGAGCCCTAGTGCCACTATGGGGCTGCGGCAGCCCAGTGGTCAAGGTATCGGATCACGGCAGACATGTCATGAGTTCGAGCTCAGTACCACTAAAGACCCGCCGTGTAGGGCAGTGATGCATGTTAAATCTATCGACAGCTGAAATGTCCTCCCGTTGGTGTGGTGTGATAGTTAGGTGAGTGGTGCCAGCTCAGGTGTCGTCCACGTCACTTGAACACGGTTTAAAATTACGTGAGCCCTCGAGTAGCTGAAAACCCCTCGAGTAGCTGAAAAGCCCTCGAGTAGCTGAACAGTGCGGCGTTAATATTCACTCTCTTACTCCTAGTGCCACTGAAGACCCACCGTGTAGAGAGGCTGATGTACATTGTCGTGACTCCAAATCCCATTGGTGTGGTTTGGCAGTTTGTAGAGGGGTGCCAGCTTAGGTGTCATTCTCCTCACTTGACCGATTTACGAGGTCAGTCACCAATAGTTTTCGTGTTGATTTTTGGCGAAATGTGTCTATTAATAAACACTCCTTCATTCAGGGTTACTCTTTGAGTTTGCTTTCCCAATGGGTGTCCATATTCTAGTCGAGTCATGGAATCTGATCCGGTTTCTTCCAAAGGCTTTTGAGGAAATACCACCCTTTAATTTTAATTGCAAATCTCACGAGGTTTTGCATGGAAGTTAGAAGAATAAGATATTATTTCAAATGTTGTTTTTGTCGCTTGATTTAAGTTAAAAATAATACTATACAGCTGTCAGGAAAAATTTTCATGCAGCTTCGGAATGAAATTAGCTGAAACCAGTCAACTACAGGATCTACTGCTGAGTCTGATATTTTTTACACAATAGAAATGTCGTTTCCATTTAGGATCTGCATTGGCTTTAAAAGTCAGGGGCATAGAAAGGGATCTCAAAATTGAACAACTTTATCATCAGAAAACGTCTCTGGTGGTATGGACCAGTAATGAGTAATCTAGAATCCTAATCAAAAGGGTAAATAGCGAGTTCGGAGCATTCTGTTGAAAAACTACCATGAAATTTCATGTAGATCTAGAGCGACGAGGTTAATTTCAACTAATCGACCATACATCAACCAATATTTCATTTCAAGCTGGTAAGTTTAAAGTTTTGCATGCCAGAGTTTCATAATTTATTATTGATAGCAGCTTGAGTGTGGTCCCATTTTAATGTCGAATTCGTCATCTGCAATGGTTCAACATTACGAAGCCTGTGGTCAAAGGACTTTTATGTTTAATGGAATTAGACAGCTTGGAAACATTCAGTTAAGCAAAATACCATTAAAAATGATTTGGAGTAAATCTCAAAAGAAATACCTGGAGCTTATATATGCTATTTTAAACATAAATGGTATGCGAGTGAGTGAGTATTTGAGGCTACTGGTGACACGAGAGCTATTGGTGGTAGACCTTGTAATTTTTAACAAGGTATCAAGTGACAAAGACAACACTTAATCCAGCACCCCCCTTCTTTCCTCTTCTAGCTTCCAAACTACGCCAATGAGAGGACTTTGAGCATACATAGATTTAACATGCACCAGCTCCTTTACACTGCGGATTTTCAGTGGCATCAGGACTCGAATCCACGACTCGATAATGCCGGCCACGCCGACCATAACACAGTACTACTTCGGCAAAAATTGCTCTGTGTTGGTGTTAGTTTTCTCCTGACATTCGACTGAAATTACAGTATTATGTTAGGCTGACTTTTAACGCATCAGAATTAAAATAATTTAAAGAGACTGAACTGAACCTTCTGAACTTGTATCTCGAGCAAGAATTTTTTTCCTTTTGTTTATTTTAAATTAATGCCTTACTTGAAGATATAACAACTATTAGCGAAATACTTCGTAACTTTCAACCAAGGTCAAGGGAAGTAGATACTAGATTTGACCCATCCCTTTCATAACCCCAACTCTACACCTAAGAGGATAATAGCCTTTGTTGCTACATATTCTACAAAACCCATAAACAGTAACCCAGGTTTGTAGCGCTAACGCCGTATCAATGATACGGGTACCAAACCACAGAGACCCCAACATGTGTAACTACAGTCCCACTAAAAGGGCTCCCATATCTAAAAAAGGTCCCCGAAGGAATTTCAAAACAGGGCCCACTCAGAACTAGCTACGCCAGTGCTGTAACCACACCAAAGAAGACCGCCTAGTAGAAGTTAAAATGCATCTCAACCCTATTTTTTTCTCTATAATATATTTTTGGTAAAACTAACATTACTCTACATTATTTGTCACGAAGTTCGTGGCTATAACCCTTGAGATACTATATTTTATTAGATTCAAGCCTCGATCTCCCTAAGAAATAAGTTTTAATGTTCTTTAATCTAGCCATTCAGATGGCTCATTTTTTTACCACTGTTCATTAAATAAAATACCTTAATGAAACTTAATAGCATTTTCTTCAGGTAAGTATGAGATTTATGACAACGAATTACCTGAGTGATTTTTCTTCTCTCTCTCCTATGAGGTTTACAATCTTATATATATATGCACGGGGGATATTCTATGGTTTACTACAATATTTAATGCTTTTTCCTTCACCTTGTGTCTAAGTCACAGATATTCAACAATAACACAAGTTTTTCCTCGGTTCTTTCGACGGCTAATAAATTGACAAGTGCTGACAGGCAACTTAATCACGTGATATATCTTCAATCAGAAAGGTTGCTAAACATATGTGATATATAACAGCAAAAACCGCGTGCCTTTTTCTCAGAATCCTGATTCTATAAACAATCATTGTATAGCAAGGTTAAAGCACTTTAAATCTCCCAGGTCTCAAAATCCTCATGTTGGAGGGGGGCGGATGTCAATATCGTAATCTGACATTGATTAAAAACTTAGCATATTGACTACATTTTGGGTGCAGATTTTTGAGAGTCAGACAAAAATGTACTGCCGGCATTGCTCTATAAACAAATTATAATAAACATACTAGCTTCTTCAATTTCGTGTTAACCGAAATAAGGATACTTAAATTTTAGAAAAATGCATATATATTAAATATAGATATCATACCACACACACACACACACACATATATATATATATATATATATATATATATATATATATATATATATATATATATATATATATATATATATATATATATATATATATATATATATATATATATATATATATATATATATATTATTGCCGCACGCATAATTTGCTACAAGTCCCGATAGCCGAGTTGGCAGAGCGTTGGACTGAACTTCCTCAGGTCTCGGGTTCGAATCCCGGCCCCGGCAGATTTATCCAAAGACTGGAATTTTGTTCTCGTTTTTAATGTATTGTTTCTCTAGGTTCTAGGTGAATCCAGATCATTCTTTAGAGTGCATACTGGGTATTTCTCGAATATTCCGAAGTGTATAAAAGCAGAGTTCATCCCCAGTTGGGGAGGTTCTCAGTCTAGTGTTGTATCGAGCTCCCAGCGTTAGAATAAATCTAATTGTTTGTTTAATTGAACTGTGTACTTCTTTCGAACTCCGTGACAATATTATCCCATAAGAAAGTTACTATTATTATTCCTCTTATAAGACACATCAAATGTTAAACATTACGTGTTCTTAAAGCCACACCTAGTTATCCTACAGTAACAATGCTAAAACATAATTCCATCCGCTTAAATAGTTAATATATCTGTAAATGAAAATTATAAGTTTGCACCCAACGGAAGAAAGAATAATTAATAGGAACTGAATAAATGTATGCGTGTGTATCTCCAAGGTTATCTTAGTTTTCAAAAACTTTTTAGTTCGTATAAATAAGTTTCCTTTCTTAGTTCCACATATGTATTTGTATAATAGTTTAGAAATATTTTGTATTATTATGAACTTCGTTAAGAATCTGAAAGTAATTTCCTTTTTGATAATTTAGTTGGAAATGGTATGTAGAAAGAAGCATGTTTTTAGCAGATATATACATATTAATTTTCATTCAACAATATACAAATTGTAGAGGATATTACCTATGTATTCTTGAATAAAAACTATTATGTATATGGGAAAAATGTAGAATAATTAGGAGCAAAAAAAAAATCATCAACAAAATATAAATGTGGAGAGAACATTTGTATTTATTTTTTTAAAAAGAAATTTTAAATTAATTTGTTGAGTTAATTTACTTAAAGTTCCAAGTAAAATGTATACTGAATTATAAAAAATTGCTTGATGTTGACCGACTACAAAATATTTGAGAATTTATGTTTATTTCATTTATAACTGATTACTGTGTGTCTCACAATGAAAGTGAAACATTTTTAGCAAAGTTCAGTGTGCCCAAAATTTAAGTTCATTTTAATTACAGGCACAATTTTTTGGAATTGTATTGAAAGAAAAAGACTCCCAATACATACGACGTGAAATTGAAAATGTCACACCAGGAAGGAGTGACCAGAAAAGTATGCAAATTTCTGCATATGCTCACCTCAACATTTAATGCAAATGATGTGTGTGTGAAATGCGTAGCTCTACGGCGCATGTTGAGTAGGAACCTGCAGATTAGGCAATATCTGTGTCGTTATTTCTGCCAGGAAAATTACCTTAAATTTTTTTTCTTGTACAAAAGAACAGGTACATTGACACAAATTACCAGGCCGTTTTTAAAATTGTGGACTTTTTACTTTTCTCCTTCATTTTAAAAACACAGAAGCTCTTTTCATAAAACAATGGAAAAGGCATCTTATTATTGCGTGCAATATAATCAAGTATATTTAGATAATTTTCGTTAAAAATTATAAATAAGAAAAACACATTACAATTTTTATTTACTGGTTTTAAACCTAACCAGATCAAATTCAACAATGTATGGAGTCTTTTCTTCGGTGTGTCGATAAATTTGTTTGGAGGAATTTATATCTGCTCCCAAAGAAGAAATATGCTAATTTTTACGCTGTCATTGGTGCATTTATTTAAATTAGTAAATAAATGCTCTATACCAGGGATGGTGAACCAATGGCCCGCGGAACAATATTTTGGGCACGGCACCGATCAAAACGATCAACAGCGACTGATTCTTCAATCAAGGAATTTTCAGTGAGATATTCTCAGCTCAAAGAATTATCAGAAATGCGCTCAAGTTTATTATGTACCCTGCTGAGACATCATTTGATAAACTGAACTTGCCCCAATTCAATTGGCTGGAAATTGAAGAATTTGAAATGCAACTTATTGATTTTTAGTCTAGTTCAATATGGATTCAAAAATTTATTGAAACAAGGAAAAAGTTAGAATTGTTTGAAACAGAAAGATTAACAAGCTATATAAGTAAAAATGCCAGTAACGAAAATTTGAAAACATTAAATTTTTGATTCCAGATACGTTTTACTGTTTGAAGAAGTAAGCTCATGCTATTTTAGCCATATTTCATCGATCTATGCCTACGAGTCATTATTTTCAGAGATGAATAACATTAAAGATTCGCTTAGAAACCATTTGGCAGATGACTCCAATTCAACATGCGTTCTGCTAAAAGTAACATCTTACCCAATCCTAATATAATTTATTTGTCATCTAATCTGCTAAAGTAGAAATCACAGTAATGGTACTTTATATAATTTGAATTATACGTCTAACTAAAGCATTTAACTATTAAATACAAAATGTATTTTTCTGAAGTAAATAAAGAGTTTTTTGTTGTTAGTAGTTTTATTATTTTCCCAGTAATCACGAGTCCAAATTATTTGACGGCACGTCTATACCTCATTAAGCATTTCTTCAGAAAAAATCCATAAAGGTTCACCCCCTGCTCTACACCTAGCTTAGAAATTCGAAATATTTCTGTAAATTCTTATTTCTCATCTAAAGGCCTATAATATTTCTAGAATAGAATAGTAAATACAGATATGAATATAATATATTAAGCTGTTAGTGTGTGTATGTGAAAATAATGTAGTATTATCCAATGTTCTTACATTTATGAATTTTCTTTATATATTGAGTACAAAAATAATAGATTTTATTAGTAATTTTCTTACTCCTAATATAAGAAATTTTTGAGGAAACGGGAAAAAATCATGGCAAAAGATAAAGAAAAAAGTCGCTTGTAATTTTAATATGAAATAAAACATTCCGCTATAGTTTTAAACATGAATATATTGGTGACGTATTTTTTCATTCGCTCTTAGAGAGTCACATATATAATCCCATTTCACAATTGCAAATGGATACATGGGAGCATTTTGAAAATTTTGGGGCTGTGATGACTCCTTTTTCATCCTCGTTTTCTTTTCTTTTTTTTTTCAAAGAAGACTGAATACATACTTTAGATTATCTATTTAAAGCACACTCACACATCGTTTTCAATAGATTGCTGATAAAATTCTCACCACATGGGAAGATTTGATTTTGAGTTGTAGATTCGTAGTTTTAACTGCAGAATCAGTAAATGTAGTAATTCATCATCTCCCAAAGTGGTCCCTACGGACCCCATGGGTCCCAGGTATTATTCAGGGGGTCCGTGAAAAATTAAAATTGTTTTGAGGGTCCCTGAACAACGTCAGAGGGGTCGAGCAAAGTTTAATATAAAATATAAAAAATTTCGAGATCCCTTTTTTTATTTTTATGGATCGAAATTTTTTTATTTTATTTTCTCGACTGGTTGTGCAACCCTTTTGCGCTTGGACTAACTCAGATCCCAAACACAGATGAACCTATACTAATGCAGGAGCATCTTATTGAAATATCCCCAAATGAGGGACTTAAACCACCAATGTTTGAAAAAGAATACTACACATTCTGGTGATAAAAACCGATCCCAATGTTATATCCTGCATTATTGGTTATTAGTTCTCGACTACTTTCTTGTCTTCCACTTTGGTAGAACAGGAATTCAGTGACGTAAAAAAACCTCATCACGAAAAAAAAAAAAAGACGGAAAAAAAACGATTAAAAATTAGTGCTCGTGGGGATTTGCGGTCGCTACATATAAACATGGAGACGGACATAATTACACTAATAACATCTCATCAAGTTCATCCAAGTCATTATTTTTTTAAACTTTATTTTAAGCAAAAGTTATAATTTCAATAAATAATTCTTCAACAAAATGTTTTTTTTTAAAATTTGTAATTTTTATACTATGCATTTATGCAGCTTTTTCACTTGGGGGTCCGTGGGCATATTTCGACTATCTAAAGGGGTATATATATATATATATATATATATATATATATATATATATAAATTAAATTTTTCTGTTCAGTAATACTGAGAAAAAAGAGTAGGTTGGCGCTTTAATATATATTTAGCCCTGCTGTTCAGTCCTAAGCCTGGATAAACTATTTACATTCTATCATTTCAATTCAGCTGTAGAATATAACAAATGTTTTATATCTTTGCTTGAGAGAAGGAAATGCATTATATTATTTATTTCCTTTCTTTTGATTTCGTTTTAATAAAATAGTTATCAGAGTTTACAAATGGTATTTAAAGATTCGAATATTTTAACTTTGGAGCTTTACATTGTACACTCAGGAACATTGAAAATAGCGACCCCAAAAGGAAGCTAAGTACAATCGCGAAACTTTGCAAATAAGTACAGCGTAATGTGATATGCAAATAATCCAAGTTTTGTGCCAATACGCATGCTCATACACGCCGAGGTGGCGCTACGATCAGGAAGAGGGTGCTATATAAGCCAGCGCAAATTCGAAGATTCATAAACGTGACGATTACCCGCCGATTGTAGGAAGACTTTGGTAAAAGAAACATGCCAGGTAAACGTGCTAGAAGACATCTCTCACAGTTAAGCGAGTTTGCGAGAGGCCTGATCATCGAGATGAAAACTGCAGGCTGGTCGACGCGCCGTGTTGCAGGCCAGGTGGATCGTTCGGAGTGCGCCGTTAGAAATTGTTGGGAGCAGTGGACACGAGAAGGTACCCACGCGCGGAAAACCGGGTCTGGAGCAATCAGGAAGACCACGAGGAGAGAGGATAGAAGTATCGTGCAGAAAGCACTTGTTGACCCCACAGTGACTCGTTCAACGATACGAGGAGACGTAAGCGTAGTAATTGTTCCACAAACAATTTCCAGACACCTTGCAGAATCAAATCTTAAATCCAAGCGCCCTTTCCGTGCACTCCCTTTAACACCGGAACATCGGCAACTGCGTCTACAGTGGTGCCAAGCCAGATCAATGTGGAATGTCACAGATTGGAAAAGGTTGTGTTTAGTGATGAATCCCGGTTTGTTTTGGGGACAGGTGATAACCGTGTAAGGGTGTGGAGGCGCCCTGGTGAGCGGTACAATCCCCCCCCACTGTTCTACGTCACACTGCCCGCACAGCTGGTGTAATGGTCTGGGGGGCCATAGCCTATGATAGCCGGTCCACTTTAATTGTGGTGCGTGAAACCTTAACGGGCCGACGTTACGTTGATGATATTCTTCGACCCCATGTAGGACCTTTCCTAAATGGTCTCCCAGGGGCAATTTTCCAGCAAGATAATGCTCGTCCGCATACAGCAAGAGTTGCTCAAGACTTCCTACGTCATTTTCAGACTCTTCCATGGCCAGCCCGCTCCCCGATTTGTCCCCTGTAGAGCACGTGTGGAATCAGCTAAAACGGCAGATGCCATCGTGTCACTCTGTACATGATTTAGAGTTGGCTGTTCAAGATTTGTGGGCCCATCTGCCTCAGGACAACATAAGGTGTCTAATCAACACAATGCCGGACCGTGTGGCGGCATGTATTGCAGATGGAGGTGGTCCAACGCACTATTGAAGTTGCCCAGTATTTGTGTCGTTGCACATCCTGTATTCGTTTAATTGTCTTGTTTTTGAGACCAAGTGAATCTCTCATCTGTGTCATTATGTGTATTAAATTTCATTTCAATCCGATGCTTTTCTCTTGGGTCGCTATTTTCAATGTTCCTGAGTGTATTTTAGGAATTATTAGAGGCACGTACACCACGTTATTATTTGAGTTCATCATTGAAACTGATATGATAAAACTTTTAGAAAATATAATCTTCTCTTTAATAATGCTATGTTTTGCATTTCAAATAATTTTGCCTACTTAGTGATGAAATTACCTTTGAAACGTTCACAAAACTATTACGAAAAGGAATTAAGGCTGCTTTATTATCAAAAAGACCTTTGGCAAGGCTTTTTGTAAAAGGAGTTTCACCACTTGATACTTTGCTGTACACGCAATAATGCTTGAAACAGATGGACGATAAAAACTCAGGAAACAGAGTAAAGAGAAAAATAAATGAAACGCAGCTCACGCTAAATAACAATTTAGATTATGTCCGACCATCAACGTATATCGGAAATTTTCCTGCTATAGTTTCGTTCTTATTTAACTTGCATAAGTCACGAGCTGTTATTCTTACCTTTCCTAAATTATTGATCGATGAATATGGCTTTTGATGAAAGTTGTAGATGGTTGGATGGTATATATAATCCCAAGGATATGTTTAAAAATCAATATATATATATATATATATATATATATATATGTGTGTGTGTGTGTGTGTGTGTGTAGTTGATGTAAATCCTCAGGAAAAAAATCGCAACTCTTGCTACAAGCCAAAAATCTATGATAGAATTTAAAAGTTAATTTTTGATAAAAACCATCATTCAAGATTTTAGTTGGAAAAAAAGGAAAAAAAATGTTTGTATCAATTCCAAGTATTAATAGAAACGCATTCTCTTCCATTTAACAGTTTACCATTAAATCTTTTATTAAAATATTGATCTATAACAAAATAAATTCTCAGAACAAAAATTTTTCGAATTCAAAGAAAGATTTCTTTTAAAATATCTCAGTACATTTCTGTCTTTGAATAATAATACCTCCAATATTATTTCTCTTGTTGGGTTTAAATTTTCGAGTTTTCTTAATTTTTACACCCTTATGCTAAAAAAGATTTTTAAATGTTTTTCCTCTCTCTCTGATCAATTTTTTAAAAATAACTAAATTATACCTGATTTCTCTATTATACACAAACCATCCTTTAAAGTAGTTTAAATTCGTTTCATTTTCTTTCTTAGACATTACTAATTTGAAATTTAGACAGTTTTAATAAGATTTATCGAACATTAAATATACGATTTGAAAGACATGTTGTACTTACTTCCCAGTAGTTGACCATCTGTTGAGAACACGGCCATGGAAGATCCAGACTTTGGAATACTGCTTCCTTCACTGGGATGTATTTTGCTATGTCTTGGTGATCC
The DNA here is from genome assembly GCA_019973935.1 of Trichonephila clavipes. Lineage (NCBI taxonomy): Eukaryota > Metazoa > Arthropoda > Arachnida > Araneae > Nephilidae > Trichonephila > Trichonephila clavipes. The sequence continues at coordinate 216,439 of BMAU01021191.1, forward strand.
GGTTCTAGAGGGTGGACCACCAGTGAATACCCCGTTCCTACTTTCAGTAGCAAGAGAAAGTGTGCTGGCTCCCAATCCTCCAGTTTTATAACTTAAAAGTCCTTCACCGGAGGATGGGTTGATGGAGGATGGCGAGTAATTGTCTGAATCATGAGTGATGACCACCGCTGGTGGACATTGTTGACGATTTCTTCCAGAATGCATGCCTCTCTCGGCCCCACTTATGCTAAAAATGCTCACATCTACGTCTCCCATAGGCCAAGCACTGTAGAATTATAAATCAATACAATGATAGGGATGCACACTTAATAAAATACAGACTTTTCAAGCTGTATAAAAAAATTTCTCATGATGAATCGAATCCTGCACGTTGATCCGTATAAGGGAGGTTGAAAGAGGCTTGAGTATGCCGATATCGGAAACGTCGGCACATTCACGCCGTTTTCAATCCCACTTATGCTGAAACGTTGACTTCCACATCCATAGCTGAGAAATCACTGCAGAATTTCAATCGAGTTCACAAGGTACTTTTATTTATTAAAAGAGTTCATAAGATTATTCATCAAGAAATGCAATTATATCCTTATTAAAGTATACAACATTTAAGGGTATTCTGTAAGGATTTGCAGGCATATATTTACAAATGACAATTCAAATAGCACAAACATGCAGAGTATAGAAAAGCACAAATGAAGTGCTTACGCAAACCTTCCGTTTTATGAGATGTCGTAAAAGTGAAATAATATATGAAGGGTGTATTTAAGCTACATTATAATTGTATTCTATTGTTATATTCTATTGAAAATATCTCTTTAGAGGAAAAAAAATGGTGCTTTGTAAAATGAGACCATTTTTTTACCCTAATTTCAAAATGAACGACTTTCGGCAGCATGACTAAATGACTAAATGCTCATGATTATATTACATAAAATACTTGTTAACATCACTATTTCATAGAAAAAAGAAAAACTATATATCAGGGAAGCCTGCTCCCTTAAAACCTACTTGATGGTGTATGTCCTTTCATCCAATTTTAATCTGGAAGCTTTTTAAAATGAAATGATGCTTATACGATAAGCGCATTTAATTTTGAAAATGAGGGATTGGAGTTTGTTTATTTTTTATTTATTGAGTATTATTTTATTATTTTTAAACATTTTTTTATAACTTGGTGTTGAAAATATTCCTCATTAAGATGGAAAGTAAAAAGTTGAGAGAAATATTCTAAATCGAGGACCACAAAAAAATTGTTTAACCATTGAATGCTCAAAATCGTGTCAAATTGAGTCCCAAATTATACTCCTGATTTGCTATGTGAAAGTAAGGCGATGCGAGTACTCGGTTCGCATTAAAGTTTTTATTTATCTTTTTATTTAACTATAATGAAGGGAAATACTTATATTTTATGTTGGTATTTCTTATTTAAATAAATATGGTTAAAAATACATAATATACGTATAGCTTTAATTTTTTTTTATTTTTGCTGAAAAAATAGTTATATTTTATATTTATTTTTATGTTAAGAAATATCTTTAAATGATGCACAATGAATGTATAATAAAAGTGTAAATATCTATATTATTGACCACTATTTCTCAATCTGCATGCATTTTTGCAGGAATCGAATTGTATCAAAAATGTCCCGTGCGGCACGCTGAATCCTATTGGTAGATTGGTTTGGCACGCCACAGCTAAAAGGTTACCGAACCCTGGTAAAGAGTTTATATAAAACATATATTACCGATCCTTCTCAAACTTCAAAAAATACAGCAACTTACTCAAAAGTCAAACCACAAGACATTTTCTTATACTTATAGAATGTAATAGTACCTAAATGACTTTCGATAAGTAAGTTTACATTCCAGTATTAATTACGAATTTAATTTTATATCATGATCTGATAACTTAATATAACAAGAAAAGATGGCAATATTTTTAGTTTACTTCAACTTATTATAAGGCCAATGAGAGCGAATGAAAAATCAGAGTTCACTACGTTGCATTTAATTTAACAACTGAAATAATTGACATTATTTGGAAGGAAATGGTGGGCTTGCGACAAATAAAATAAACTATTAGTAGATAAAATTAATGTACTCACTTTTACACCTCCTTTATAGCATAAAAGTTTGTTCACTACGAAGTTTATGATACAATAATATAAACGATTTATTCAGAAGTATTGCATTTAATCTGAAGTTACTTTAAAAAATTATTTTTGAGAGGGAACTGCATGAAGTTGATGAACTTTGAATGCCTTCAGTTGAGGTGACTTGGAAGATTGTAAGTAGAATGAAAACCCCGTTCACACTGACTTAACTGGACCCCGTTTAGCCTAGAATAGCCGCAAAAATACAAGAAAAAGTTGCTGATAAATTGATGCTCAGAACGAAAATAGGTTTGTGTTTGTTTTACGTAAAACAGTCAAGAAAACTTGATGGAACGATATTGAAATTGTTAAAACAATTCAATGAACCCTAATAAAGGAATATTTTGTTAAGAACCAATGCTATTAATTTTATAATTCTATATATAATGGTTTATTTGAATTCCAATGGTTATTATTTAAAAAAACATTAATGGTTTAATATACTTAAGTTTAAGGAGACTGACTACGTTCGAAGCTGTGACTTTGCAAAAGCGTATAAGAGAATAATTTTTTTAATATTTAGTATCAATTGAATTAGAATATATACATAAATTTATTTTAAGAATGTTATTAACAGTAAACCATTATTTGAAATGACTTTTTTGGCAGAAAATGGAGAAAAAAGAGCATATTTTCAAAACATTCACCTTTTATGAAAAATGCTTCTCTAATAATATTTTGCCATTATATAGCTCAGACTTCTTTACAGAGCCTGAACTAGGATTTTTGAGGTATACAGTTTTTAAGACTGGATTATTCATATTTTAATAAATCAGAGTAGAGAAGTTTTCACAAAAAACACCGGTTATTATTTCAGTTGATTGTAACTCTGAAAATAATGTGAATTTTTCAAAACTTTTCATCAATAAATCTCTGTAGGGAAGTCTTAGATATATATATAGGCAAAATATTTTTATCATCAAAGCACTTTTTAAAAAAGGAGAATGTTTTGAAAATATATTATTGTTTCTTCATTTTTTACTAAAAATTGCAATTAAGTAATTTTATTCTTGTAATAATATTTTTAAATCAATTTTACATGCGTATTCTAATTTAACTGACACAAAATATCCCCAAAATTATTCATTTATACGCTTTATCAAAATCCTGGTTTCTTGCGTATTCATTTACCAAATGCTCTTTAATACAATATCAATAATGTAATTTTCTGTAAGTCTCAAATGCTTTAAAGATAGTAATAGTTTCACTGAGAAGTGAAAATAATTAAGGTATTCGACTGCGTTTGGAGCCGTGATTTTAAAAAAGCGCATAAATGGATAATTTTTCATGATATTTAGTGTCACTTAGGTGAGAATACATGTATAAAATTGTTTTAAGGACATTTTGACAAAAAAATTTATTTAAATACAATATTTCGGCAAAAAAATTAACTTAGAATAACCTTTTTTCAAAATGTTCTCCTTTTGTGAAAAATGCTTCTATTATAATAATATTTTGCCTGTATATAGCTCAGACCTCTGTACAGAGGTTCAACTATGATTTTTGAAAATTTCACATTATTTTCATAGTTACAACCCATTGAAATAATTATCGGCGTTTTTTTTCTTAAAATTTCTCCCCTCTGTTGTCGTAAAGCATGGATAAACCCACTTCTAAGTTATATAATTTCAGTTGAGCCTCAGTTTAGAGGTCTGAGCTATATACAGGCGAAGTATTATTATAATAGAAGAATTTTTCACAAAAGGAGAATATTTTGAAAATGGGTCATTCTATGTTCATTTTTTGTCAAAATATTGTACTTAAATAATTTTTTATTGTAATACCATTCTTAAAACAATTGTATATACATTTTTTAATCTAAGTTACACTAAATATCATAAATATTATCCATTTAAACGCTTTTGCAAAATCACGGTTCCGAACGTAGTCGAATACCTTAAGGCAATGGTTATTCAGTTTTCTTCCTTAATGTACATCATTATTATGTGTGGTTACAATCTAATTGTGTATTCTTCTAAATAAGATACATTAGTAGAATGGTGTATAGTAACTATAGACAAGCATTTATTTTTTTTCATGTAAGCTTGAACATTAATATAAGTTCTCAAATTTTGATCAGGATAAGAAATTTATCGAGAAAGCCAGTTGCAAATGAACATATATCTTTCTGAGTAATAAATATCTGCAACCTACTTTCCTGTTTGAAAAGCTGTGATTTAATTGCTGTGAAGCTTATATAGTTTGGAGATTAAATTTTAATTCGGGCTGTTTTTTTATTGTCATGTTATACTAACATTTTTAGGACTTTCGTGTACTTCAGAAAGAAAGCGTTTTATAATTTGTAAGCATGAAATTTACAGAATTTTGGAAAAACAAAAATAGTACAGGTAAGTACTTCATTGCGTGTGTGTTTTATGCTTTAATCTGCGTTACAAGAAAATGAACGGAAATGGGCTTTTAATAACTCGATTCTTGTACTTAATTGGAACATGTATTCAAAGGTATCATTATCTTTGAATATAATGGAGCATGTATTCAAAGGTATCATTATCTTTGAATATAATGGAGCATGTATTCAAAGGTAAGTATCAGTTGAGCATATAATGAAAGCATTCATAGAAATAATGTTTGAAACACTGTAGATTAAAAAGAATTTAACTTAGGAAAAATGAAATCATTTAATCATCTTATAAATTGAACAACTTTTCATCTGTTACTTGTGATTCTACCTGAGTATTCTCTCCAACCTATATAAGTGATAAAATATTCTTAATTATTTTCATTTTTCTTTTTAAGCTGACAGAAAAATCAAAACTACTATTTCTTTCATTACGAAATAAAAAGCTTTAAGTTATTTTATTATTAATAATGAACTTCACTACTCTATAATTCTGTAATTTGTTAAAAATTAAGAATTATGAGTTTATGTTAAGCTCATATGTATATTACAGTGCACAAAGCAATTTAGACTTTTAAATTATTTTTACTCATTTTACTGAAATATTCACCAATTATCCTTCATTTTTGCTTAAGAAAATATATTCGATAAATATTAAGAAAGAATAAATAAGTACCGAACACTTTATTCATATTAAAAAAGTCATTTTGAATTTTTTTAAGTATGAATTATGTACATGTACTTAGGTAATAATGACTAATTTCTAAGCAAAAAATGTGAATAAAATTTATTTTAGTATTTCAACTAATTATTAAAATACATGTGAAATATTTTAACTAATAGCAGGAATTTTTCAAAAATGTTACTTTACACACACGCGTTATATTATATATATATATATATATATATTTAGTTAGAGGTAAAAAAGTGCAAAAACTTTGGAGAATATTTGAAAGATTTTTAAATCACGCTTATTTTGTGAATATCTTTATGAATATTTTGCATTTGTAAAACAGGTTTTTATATACCTATGAATTGAAAAATTCAATACATACTTTCCAGAATTACAACATTCAGAGAACATCTTCATATATTCATTAACAACATGCATTAAATATCTTTTTTTTTTTTGCATATAATTAAGAAAGCCCATGTTTATCAAACCTATGCAACAAACTATGTTGTGACATAGATAGACTATGTGACATACACAGACTTTTAATAGACTACGTTTTAATCATGCTTATTAGTATTAATCTCAGTAAAGTAAGGAAATTTAAAGTTACTTTAAATCATGCATTTCTTCAAAAACAAAAAGAAAAAAATATTGAAACATCTCACTGTTTTTATTTATGAAAAGTTTTCACTTACCACTCTGTCTTTTTATTGAAGGTGAGTGATTTTCTCACTACAGGGCCAATGTGAAATATTAAAAATGTTAATTTTTTCAAAGTATGTGAAGCCGCAAGTAAACATGACACCGCGCATACTAATCACGTTGCCGATGGCGCCATTTTAGGATCAAAAGTATCTCACGAGCTTTTATCGACACCTCGCGCTCCGGAGACGTAGGGATCGATAGAAAGGATCAGGGAAGCTATTTCTAAGGTCACACAGCTCTCAGCATCAGGAGCAAACCTGGTTCGCGCAAGCTCTCAACTGCTTTATTCTTGATGTTGCAGTAAACTGAGTTAGTCGCTTTTATTTAGAGGTCTCATTCCTATTTTTTGTAAAAATTAAATTTTTTAAAGTTTAAGTTTCTATGACTGGTTAGTATCATGGGTGACAATTGTTATAATGGAATTAATTTAAAAAATAGGTTTCTATTACTAAAAGAAACATTATCCACGATTTAAGAGGGTAACTTCACGCAATATGTTAAAAAGGAGAAAATTTAAGAAACATTTAAAGAAGTGACTGTCATACGGTGACCAGTTTTTTAATGTGCATTTATTGCATTATTATTATTATTATTAAATGGGAGCATTAAAAAAAATTTTTTTCGCGGTATTTCTTACAATTCGTACGTGCAGTAACGTAGGAAAAGCTTCCAAGCGATAAAACTGCAATTTTTTTTAAATAAGTTTTTGACAAAATTTCTCAGTAAAATATTTATTCATATAACACTAATACTCGCATGCTAAGTTTCAAAGATATAAGATGAGTAATTTTCAAAAATGTTCCTTTTGTGTCGTGATTTACACTTTTCCTAAATTGCAATTTAAAATAAACACTTTTACCTTTAAGTAATGCATAATAACATTATAGTATGGATTGCTAATTTATATCTAATTCATATAATTAAAGTAAAAATTTGAGCTGAATTGGAAGCAGAAGAAACTATAGCTTACTTTCCAAGAAAAGTTAAAAGAAATTTTTTTCCAACGATTTTAGTGAAGTGATCCCCTTAATGAAGAAGACAGATACAGGATAAGTTGAAGTGGATACCAGGTTTAGAATCTTTCCATCCTTGCTTCTGATAAGGGTACTTTTTTTCTTTAATTACAATGAAGTAGATAGTGAATTCGTTCATTAATCCGAGTATATTTTAGTGAGTTAGGTAATAAGAGTTTATGCAGATTAATACTTCATTGATCTTCCTAAAGGATCACAGTATTTAGAAAACTCAATATTTTATTTACTAAGAGATTAAATTAAGACAATTTATTAATGCAAAAAATGAACTCTAGAAGAAAATCACAAATCTTAGCAAAAAAAAAAAAAAAAACTCGTCTATAGTATTGTAGTAACAGGTGATTAATGGATGAAAGAAGGTGGATGAGCTTGAGTATGTTATTCCTCTCTCAACGAGAATTTCGTTAGGAGTAGTGTATTTAATTATCTTTGTCAGAGATAATTTACATCTGTATTTTTAAGTTCAGATTAATAGTCTTTTATCCTGTTGCATCTGGCAATGAAAAAAATCAGATATAAGTTAAATGGTTGATAGAGTGCCTGCTTCCCACAGGAAAGCTTAAACTCCTGTCATGGAAAAATGGGGAGTGAACATTGGTTCGACTTGACCTTAGCTCTTTGCTTCTTTAAAATAATTATAGTTAGAGATGAAATCAAAAGTTAAAATTAAGAATTTACATGATGATAATAAAATTGCGTAAAAATTTAAGTATCATTAGGGTGTGAAAAAATGGTGTTGAAAGTGAGTGAAATTACTTTTAATTATTTAGTGTAATTGCTTGTAAGTTTGTGTATGCGCAGGAAAAACAACTGTGCCGAACGCTGGCTAGCCCGGAGACCGAGTAAAAATACAGAATAGGGAGGGAGAAAAAAAAAGAAAAAAAAAACGAGCGACGCGGGAAAACCCTCTTCGAAATCAGCCGCCGTTCTGAAGAGTCGCCCATTGAAAGATGGTGAGTTGGGATAATTTTGAAGATTGCAGTGGAAACAATTTGGAAAAGAAGAATTTAGATAAGAATATTTCGAGGACGATTAAAAAGAGGATTTAAGTTATATTTTTCAATTCTGGCTATTACTCTATTATCATGTGAGTCTATATATTTTTTTTAAGGATTTTAATGGCTATTTTCTTGAATACTTCTTTAAGAGTTTTGAGCTTTAGGGCAGATCTGAGAGCATCATTTAAAAAAATCAGATGATGGATTTAATGAGTTGCCTTAGAACTGTAGAACCAGATAGAGGAAATAAAAATATAATAACGGTGTGAGCGGAATAAAAACGTTTATAATATTTTCACCTTCTGAAAAGGATGTAAAAATATTTTTTTTTTCATCTATTTTAATCATGGTGCAATAATGAATACCACAGTATAAATAAAGTTTAAAATGTGTAATTAGAATGTGTTTATATTTTTTATTAGTTGATTATTTACCAAATATTTTTTTTTCATTTTGATTAATATTTACAGCTGACTTATCGTAGCCCTCTTTCTCAGAGCTGCACGACACAAGCCCTTCTTCAACTCAAACAACGGATCATTTCTAATTTGCGAGTGAGAATTCATTGCTCCAAGACCAGAAAGGATATTTATCATTTCTAAAAAAGGCAAGTAATTATTTCTAATTACTAGATGTAATAGCTTAAAACTATATAAATTGCAGATACGCGTGTTATTTATAGAAGGCATATTGTCAGAGCATGAACGCCTACTTAGAATTAGAGTTGCGCAGTAAAATATCTGCAATATTTTCTTGACATGCGTAAGAATACTTTAATGCGACAGAAAGACCCAGTTGTTGTCATTGTGATCTGCTCTTTCGTCAAAGTCCGCAAAAATTCATCAATTGTCATAATAATAAATTGATTAAATATCAATTATCAATGCAGGTATGTTATATGTAACATTATTATTTAAAAACTTTGTTGAAAGACTAGATTTTGATTGAATTAATTAAAACAGATATGCATAAATTGTTATGCCATAATCTTTCAGACGCGTTAGTGTGATAAAACGCAGCAAACAAAAATTACAGCATTTTGCTGATCTACAGTATAATTTTTAAAGAACGTTCAGATTACCGAAATTTTGAATTTAATTTAATAGATAAATGTATATGTTTTAAAAATTGTGATGCTTCAAAAAAGAATAAAGAATAGAAAAAAATGATACACTTTTGAGATTAATATAAAGACTAAAATTTTTTCGGTTTAATTTGGAAATTAAGAGATGCAAATGTTTTATTCCCTGATGATATTAAAAGAAATGTATATTTGTACATCATGCTAATATATTGTGGAATATTACAAAATTTTTGAGAATAATAAAAATAAATAATTATGAACAATCTAAGTATTAGTATTTTAGAAGTAAAAATATAATTGAATTTATTGATAATCTGACATGATGGTAAATCAACCAAGATATTTTTAGTGTTGAAAATTTATAGAGTTTTTGGATGAAAATGGTAAAATTTTGATTGTTAAAAAGATACATTTGTAAATAATAATATATTAAATTTTCGCATAAATGTATGAGTTTACGGTTGTACACATCGATGCATTTTATGGAATATATTATAATTTATTAAAGATTAAGCATGGTAATAGAAAAAATATCTATTAACAAATCTAATGAAAGTTTTAAAAAAATTAAGTATAAAATAAATTTTGGGATTACCCTATTTATTTTAAAAGAAATAAATTTATACTTAAAAAAACAGGTTCCAATTATTAACATTGCCTTGTTCAAAAGTTATTATATTTGTTTAAAATTCACAGTATAAATTCTTAATATTGAAACACTCGTTGTAAGTGCTGCAATTTAGATACTCGTATTTAAGTTCTTTTAGATATTTTCATCCTTTTTATATAAGCAATTTCTGTACAATTTTAACCCTAAAAGTATCACTGTTAAATCTTTAATATTATCATTTAGAATAAAGTAATGTTCCTATTTGGTTACATATTTTATTCGTTTCCTGTTTTTCCATTGTTTAAACTTATGTCTCTTTTTTTTACGTTTTATTTAGTGTGTCTATGCTTTTCTACTATACTCAAAATTCATATTATTTGCATCATTTATGGAAATTTATTTATTATTGTGAGATAAGTAAATATTTATGTATGTGAATTGTATTAAACTTAATTATTTTTAAGCCAAATCATGGAATTTTTAGCTTTTCCATTGATTTTTTAATTTCTAAGGTTTCTTTCTAAAAGTTGTATACATGCATACTCCGAAATTATGTAGTACTTAGCAACGGGCGAATTTAATTCAAAATGTTGAAATTTTGAATGTTTTTTATGAAACTATACTTAATATGATTCAATTATTTTTTCTTTAAGAATAAAATATTTTTTTATCGAGACGTTCTCAGAGATGCTCTGAATTTAATGCTTTTAGTATATCGTGTAACTCTAATGCGTGTCCTTAGATACTTTATTGATAATGAATTAAACGCTTTGAAAATTCTGATTAACTACGCCACCTTATTTTGAAAAACAATTGATATTAATAAAATATTGAGTATATTGTCTTAAAGTTAAAATGGTTTAAATAAATTATTTAATTGCGCATCTGCATTATCTTTGCGCACGTGCAGTGGCAATTGTCTGAAAAAACAAAACAGAATCAACATTTGACATGCGCGAAACCGTCATAAATTCAAGAAGACCCCGTTTATGAGACAGTTTCCATCTGTGATCCATTTACATCTAAAATAATTTATCTAAAACCTTTTCAATATCAATTGTAGAAGATCCATTGAGAATGAAGGTATGAAAAATAGTATTATTACTTAAAAACTCTGTTTAAAGTCTAGATTTAGATTGAATTCATTGAAGTAGAAAATTTATGAGATTTTAGGTCAGATTCCATTAAATGCGTTAGTGTAAAATGGGAGCATTTGTAAAATTTAAGGGAAGTTTTTAAAGGAACGTTTAGATTTTCGAAATATTGAATTTAATTTAATAAATAAATTGATATGTCTTATAAATAGCGATGCTTCAGAAAGAAATAAAGAATAGAAGATATACTGATATACTTTTGAGATTAAAATTAAAGCTAAAATATAAACAGTTTAATTTAAAAATGATTAAATTCATTAAAATTGAGAGACGTACATTTTTGATTCTCTGATGATATAAAAGGAAATATATATTTGTACATAATGATACTTCCTATATGGTAAAAAATTATAAAAATTTTGAGAGTAATAGAAATAAATAATTAAAAACAAATAATTATATACAATCTAAAAATTAGTGTTTTAGAAGTAAAAAGGATTGAAATTTTTGATATTCTGGCATTATGAAATTTTTCAAGATATTTCTAACAATACAAATTTATAGTTTCTGGATGAAAATGATATAAATTTTTTGATTGTTAAAAAGCTACAATTATAACGAATAATATATTAAATTTTCATATAAATGTAGGAGATTACGGTTATACACACTGATGAATTTTATAGATTACGTTAGAATTTTCGAAGTATCTAGCATGATAAAAGAGAAAAAATCCATTAACAAATCTAATGGAAGTTAAAAAAATTAAGTATGAAGTAAACTTTGAGATTACCTTATTTATTAAAAAGAAATAAATCTGTAGTTAAGAAAACAGATTCCAATTATTGAGCATGTATTATTTAAAAGTGATTTATCTAAAATTAAAGAAAATGTGGTTTAAGTGAAAGAAATATAAAATTTATGGTCGAAAGAATGCTAATGGGTCCATTTAAAAGGAATACCAAAAAAACTAAGGTACATTTACTTCTTTTACTTTATATGTGTGTGATACTCACCAAAAATCATACCTTCGTTATCATTTATAAATTCATTCATCAGTCTTTTATCTCCTTCACAATTGTTTTTGCATGTCTGAATTTTTATTCACACTTTGCATTTTTTTCGAATAATTTTTAAGTGTTTTTCTAAAAGGTATAAGCAAATGAGTATATCCCATTCAGATAAATTTCCAATTTTTTTCATCTATAACTTCTCATTTTCCCTCAACCAATTCATTTTTACAAATTAAAAAATTACATTGAGAGTACTTTTAAATAACACAGCAGTCATGTATTTCATTGAACTTCAAGTATTTTTCTAATAATTTTGTGTAAAATTAATGACTCTTTCAAATCCAGATCAATCTGTATTTCACATTAGAATTATTTACATACAAATATCATTCAAAATTAAAACGGTACTGTGTCAAAATTATCTAAAACTCTTTTATCAAAACTAAGCATCTATATTTTGGATATTTAACTGAGTTCTCAATATTTTATAATTTTTATATATATATATATATATATATATATATATATATATATATATATATATATATATATATATATATATATATAAGTTTTTTTATATACAGTTATTCAATTTCTCTTAATACTATAATACTATTTTTCTTTCTCTAAGCAAAATTGTTGTTCGTTTAATTCTCATGACTCATTTTCAGTTTCCATCTACTTTTCTATTATTTAATGAAAAAACATAGTCTTTTCTAGTTGCAGGTAAGCATACTTAGATAGATTTCTTTTCTCTTATGCCTACACAACCAGCCTAAACCTGTTTCTGATTTATTGGCTGCATTACTGATATATCTGTTCATTAGTTTATGTCGTAATTTATACATCATTGTGCACAATCATAATCTTGAAAAACTCATTGTAAGTGCTGCAATTTAGATACCCGTATTTAAGTTGTTTTAAATATATTTCTCCTTCTTTTTATAGTAATATTTCTGTACAAATTTAACCCTGAAAATATCATCGTCGAATCTTTAGTATTATCATTCAATATATTGTTATATTCCTAATTGCTTAAATATTTCATTTGTTTCATATTTCTTCATTGTTCTCACTCGTATTTCTTTTTGCATACTTTTTATTTAGTGTGTCATACAACTTCTGCTTTCCTATTATACTCAAAATTTATATTACTTATATCATTTAGGGTAAAAAATTTATTTATTATCAGATTGGTAATTATTTATGTATCTAAATTGTATTCAATTTAATCATTTTTAAGCCAATTCATGGGAATTTTAGCTTTTCCTTTGACTTTCAAATTTCTATCATTTCCATCTAACAATTGTATACATCCATAATCCGAAAATATGTAATTTTGACAATGGGCATATTTAATTCAAACTGTTGAAATTTTGAATGTTTTTTTAATGAAATTTTACTAATTTGATTCACTTATTAATTCACTTTAATGCGTGTCCTGACATGTGCCACTTATTTTTAATCGATAAAGAAAAAAATGCTTTTAAAATTTTGAATAACTAAGCCTTACTTCGAAAAATAATGGGTGTTAATAAATTATTGAGTATATTAGAGTTAAAATGGTTTAAAATTGTATCTAACTGGGCAAAACCTTTTTGAGCGATTACCGTATTGTGGTATGACATGCGCAGTGGAATCATCTGCGCACCACCAACCAGCAATAAGATCATTAGACATACGTCAAAAGCCCGTTCGTTATCCAGGAAGTCCCCGTTTACGGCAGGTCATAATCTAGCCCTTTGATAATACTTTTGCATCTGAAGATCTTTATCCGAAACCTTTTTCATATCAATCGAAGAAGATCCATTGAGAATGAAGGTATTTAAAAATATTATTATAAATAAATAATAATCAAAAATAAATTGTTATAGAGTATTTAAGTATTAGTGTTTTAGAAGTAAAAATGATTGGATTTATTGATAATCTGACACGATGTGAAATCAATCAAGATATTTTTAATGTTGCAAATTTATAGAGTTTTTGGATGAAAATGGTAAAATTTATTTGATTCCTAAAAAGATAGAATGGTAAATAATAATAATAATAATAATAATAATAATAATATATATATATATATATATATATATATATATATATATATATATATATTATATTTTTGTATAAATGTATGAGATTACGGTTGTACACATCGATGCATTTTATGGAATATATTAGAATTTTTTTAAAGATTAAGCATGATAAAAGAAAAAAAAATATCTATTAACAAATCTAATGAAAGTTAAAAAAAATTAAGTATAAAATAAATTTTGAGATTATCCTATTTATTTTAAAAGAAATAAATTTGTACTTAAAAAAATAGGTTCCAATTATTAACTTTGCCTTGTTTAAAAGTTATTTGTTTAAAATTCACAGTATACATTCTTAATCTAGAAACACTCGTTGTAAGTGCTGCAATTTTGGTACTCGTATTTAAGTTCTTTTAGATATTTTCATCCTTTTTATATAAGTAATTTCTGTACAATTTTAACCCTAAAAATATCACTGTTGAGTCTTTAATATTATCATCTATATAAATAAAAATGTAATGTGTGTTTGTTCAAAGCCGCTAATATTCGAAACTACTGGACCATTTCCTCTGAAATTTTGACATAACGTTGCATTTGAACCCGGACGGGTTCTTACGTACTTATTATTTCGTAATTTTTTTATAAATTTTTTAAAATTTAATTTTTAAGTGATTTTTCAATGTTATGACGTCATATGATGTCACGTTTCTCACTAAGTTAAAAATTTATACTTTACACGCAGTTTTTCAAGATTTTTGCATATTTTTAACATAGCTGTGTTTATCGGTTGGAATATTTATCAAATTTTTCGATTCTTTGATATTTAATTAGAATTATTTTTCGAATAAATCATTTTTGTAATGATAATTCTTTTAACAAAAATTTTGTTTTGTTGTTTTGGCAACATTTAGGTAGTATTATCGCGGGATTCTTATGTCTGTAAGTTTACAACTTACATTTTTGGTTACATATTTTATTTGTTTCCTGTTTCTCCATTGTTAAACTTATGTCTCTTTTTTTACATTTTATTTCGTGTGTCTATGCTTTTCTACTATACTCAAAATTCAAATTCATATTATTTGTATCATTTATGGAAATTTATTTATTATTGACAAATACGTAAGCATTTATGTATGTAAATTGTATTAAGCTTAATTATTTTTAAGCCAAATCATGGAATTTTTAGCTTTTCCATTGATTTTCAAATTTCTAAGGTTTCCTTCTAAAAGTTGTATACATACATACTCCGAAATTATGTAGTACTTGAAACGGGCGAATTTAATTCAAAATGTTGAAGTTTTGAATGTTTTTTATGAAATTATACTTAATTTGATTCACTTATTTTTTCTTTAAGAATAAAATATTTTTTTATCGAGACGTTCTCAGAGATGCTCTGAATTTAATGCTTTTAGTATATCGTGTAACTCTAATGCGTGTCCTTAGATACTTTATTGATAATGAATTAAACGCTTTGAAAATTCTGATTAACTACGCCACCTTATTTTGAAAAACAATTGATGTTAATAAAAAATTGAGTATATTGTCTTCAAGTTAAAAGGGTTTAAAAGTGTATTTAAATGCGCACACACCTGTGGAGTGGCTTCCACAGGGAAATGCGCAGTGGAAGTATCTGAAATAACAAAACAGACGCACTACTTGACATGCGTGAAAACCGTCATAAGTTCAGGAAGACCCCGTTTATGAGACAGCTTCCATCCGATCTTTTTACATCTAAAGTAATTTATCTAAAACCTCTTCGATATCAATCGAAAAAGATCAATTGAAAATGAAAGTATTTAAAAATATTATTATAATTTTAAAAACTATGTTTAAAGTCTACATTTAGATTCAATTGATTGAAAAGAAAATTTATGACTTATGAGATTTTACGTTAGAAGTTATTGTTCTAGAAGGCAAGCAATCTAAAATTTGAGCATCCTTGAGACATTTAGGATTTTTTAAAAAATGTTCAGATTTTAGAAATTTTGAATTTAATTTGTAAATTAATATTTTTTAAAATTGCTTTGCTTCAGAAAGAAATAAAGAATGTAAGAATATGACATACTTTTGAGAATAATATAAATGTTAAAATATATTAAATTCATTAGAATTAAGAGATGTAAATTTTTAATTCCCTGATGATATTAAAAGAAATTTAATTCAAAATGTTGAAATTTTGAATGGTTTTTGTGCAGTTATACTTAATTTGTTTCGCTTATTTTTTCTTTAAAAATAAAATATTTTTTTATCGAGAAATTCTCAGAGACGCTCAGAATGTAGATTTTTGTAGTATATGCTGGGCTTTAATGCGTGTTCTGACATGTGCCTCTTATTACTTTATTGATAAAGAATTAAACGCTTTGAAAATTCTAATTAACTAAGCCTTATTTCGAAAAACAGTTGATGGTAGTAAATTATTGTCTTAAAGTTAAAAGGGTTTAAAATTGTATTTAAATGCTCAAATGCTTTCTGATCAGTTACCGTTTGACTTTCACAGTGAAATTATCTGCAATTACAAAACAGGTATTTCGTTGACACGCGTACCGAATTTATGGGGAGCTCATAATTTCTGAAGCTCCCCGTTGATGAGAGTTGGATCTGATCTCTTTGCATCTGAAGAAAATGTTTGAAAAGCTTTTTCATATTAATCATAGGAGATCCATTGAGAATGAAGGTATTAAAAATAATATTATTACTTAAAAAGTTCTGTTTAAAGTCTACATTTTGATTGAAGTAGAAAATTTATGAGAATTTAGGTCAGAATCTGTTAAACGCCTTAGTGTTGTAGAAAGCAAGCAATGTAAAATTGGAATATTTTTGAGGCATTTAGTATTTTTAAAAGAACGTTTAGATTTTCGACATTTTGAATTTAATTAATTGCATGATTTCATGAGTTTTCAAATTCACACTGCTTTAGAAAGTGACAAATGAAAGACGAAAATAATTAACATTTTGAGATTAAAATAAAAGCTAAGAAATATACGGTTTAATTTGAATGAAATTTAATTTATTAGAATTTTTTGTTGTCAACAATATTGAATTAAAATAGTTATTTATTAGAAAATTTATTAAAATTTTAAAGAGATGTAAGTGTTTTCTTCCCTGTTGTTTCTAAAATGATTCACATACATGCTCACTCTCATACATACACACACACACATATATATATATAAGTATATAACTTAATTCAGTGGCGTGCAGCCCATGAGGGCCAAGGCGTACTGTGCCCAAGTCAGTATACGTGACCTTGGGTCCTGAGGTGTATGAGCAGATGTTACAGTCAGGTGGTCAGTCTGACTCGAAACCTCCAGTGAAAAGTCCCCATGCAAGCTTGGTACTCATTAATCGACCCACCAAAAGGATGAAAGGCCGAGTCAACCTTGCCCAGCCCGGAGTTTGAACCTCGTACCTGTGGTGAGGAAGCGGGATGCACTAACCACTCAGCCACTGGGCTTCATATATAAGTATATAGTACAGTAAAATAAATGTGCCAAATATCATCGATGTAGATGATACTTATTTCTACGCAAAAGCGATAAAATGCAAAGCAATGAATTTTGATAATCAGTGATAGCTTGCTATGCACTCTAACGTAGCAATTTTTTGAAATAATCGAAAATTCATTCTCTTCTTTCAAAATGATATTATATTCTTAAATTGATTTGAATACTCATGCATTGGACTCTTTAAAAGATTTTATACGTGAACAAAATGATTAAAACTGGGTTTGAATGAATTCTTTTTAGGAAAGGAAACCCATTTTTTAAAGTCTTTCAGTTTTGTTTTTATTAATATAAATTTCATGCTAACTCAATTATTACAGTTGATCACCTCGAATTCCTTTGAAAACCAGATTTTTTAATTAAAAATAAAAATATCTGGAAATATATAGGAAATATTCCTACAGCATTAAATAATGTAATTATTTAAAAAAGAAGTATATGGTAGAGTAATATACTTAATTAGTCATTAAATATTGTTATTTTGCTGATATAAAAGACTGATTTCTGTTTGCCATCAAATTAAGCGTTTTACTTTCCTAAAAAAAATGTGTAACGTGTATTTAAAATTATCCGTTGTTATTTACCTGATTATACTTCTGAATTATCTAACGTAGATTCATGTGAAAATGAAGCCTATGTGTTTTTTTTTTTAGTCTTGTCATCTTAATTAATGTTAAATCGTTATTTTGTTTTCTGTAGAAAGATATGGAAGACGAGGAACGTGCCGCTGTGGTGAAACAGGTAAGAACTAACTAAAAATACACTAAGTCAGTGCTTCTCAAACTTTCAATACTGGCGCCCCCTTTTCAATCACAATTTTTATCGCGCCCCCCTTATACATTAATAATGTACTGAATGCAATAATAATGCACTTTGACGCTAAAGCAACAATCTTTATTATAAACCGTACAAATTCATGACAAAAGTATTAAATTTCGTACATGTTACTTTTGAGTTAAAAAAATTAAGTGATAGGATAATTATATTATGTTATTTTTCCTTTCTCTAATTTTTAAATTGGAACATATTGCAAAATGCGGTGGTTGCTTAGAAGACAAAATATAGATATAAGCTAAATGTAGAAAAAGAACTCAGAGGGTCAATTTCTAATCATAAGCATTCCTTTGAAAAACTTTGCTCTGTAAGACAAGCCCATGGAAGTACCGACTGAAGTACCCGCTCTTGGCACGAGTTCATTTATAAGAAAATAAAACATTATTGATATAATCGCTTAATTGTAAGGAGAATAAAGCCAAGTGTGCGACAATGTTTACAAGAATGTAAACTGATTTTCTTAAAATGATTGCTCAAATTATAATTAGTTTTAAGCGAACTGTAATTCTAAGTCTCAAAGAATTAGCATTTAGAATTGATGTTGAATAATGAACAATAAAAAAAATTCCGATGAAGAATAATTGTATTTTATTTTTAATATTTAAAAAGTGACCCTGGAGCCCTGGAACAGGCGCGCACTCGATACTATTGGTCGAGCGAGGTTATTTGAGTCACCCCAATCCTTTTTATAATTATTTTTATAGTACACAATAAATATCGTAATTCCAGTGAATAATTTCATAAAAGAGAAAATATACTCACCTACTTTTAAAGACACAGAAAACATTTCGGAAAAAAGTTATCACACTGGGAACTCAGACAAAACAAGTACCTAAAGATCGTAAAAAAAACGTCTGTCACTCCCAAAAAAAGGGAGATATGTGACAAATATATTTTAGTTCACGTTAAGATTGTCAAACAGGAGGATAGTGTCAGGGCCATTGGTAACAATTAAACAATTTTGCCAGAATTACCGATTTCGTGCACTGTGTGCTCGACGTGACCGCTCCCGGATTAAAAGTGTATTTATTACGATATGAATGTTCTAAAAAAATTATGTAAAACGTTTTTCATTATGCTTGGCTTAGTAATCCTTCAAACTTCCCTAAATGAAAAAACAAATACATAATAGCAGGGTCGTAACTAACCGTACAAGTAAGCTCGAAGGTCAAACCGCAGCAAATACATTCTGCTGCCTACAGCTGATGGCAATAATATATAACAGTGATGAAATTTTTATCTTCATAAAATGTTTTTGATTATGGCTCTGGATTTTGTCTTTCCTCTAAAAGAGTAGCATTTTTACTTTGAAAAGGAAACGTAATAAAAAAATCTCTCATCATGGGATTACAGCAAATCGAATAAAACGTTTTTTATTTAGTTATAGTATCAAAGATAGCTAAAAAATGAGGTTTTGAAATAAAAGCTTTTTTTTTCGATCATGTAAAATCGCAGATAATATATATATATATATATTATTTCCGTGTAAATGTGTATATTTTTTATTATGTCAGAAATTTTTTGAATTTTTCTTAATTCTAGTAAATAAATTTTTTTGAAACTTTTATTTTCGATATTCTCGCGCCCCCCTTTTAGGTGTATCGCGCCCCCTTAGGGGGGCTCGCCCCACAGTTTGAGAAACACTGCACTAAGTGTATTTTAAAATTATCCCTTGTTATCTGATTATATATTTCTCAATTATCTAAGTTAGTGTCACGTGATAATGAAGTTTACGAGACTTTTTTTTAGTCTTGTCATCTTAATTAACGTTTAGGTAACAGAGACTACATTAAAAACATGAATTTTGAAGAAAACATAGCATTTTTTTGTTTAAATTTTTTTTTCATTTAGAATTATTTTTATTTGTTTCTTTAATTCTAAAACTATTCTTTTTTGAAGCTACGATAAATAGAAAGGAAACTATAAGTACACTGTTGTTGTTGTTCTCGTGTCCATGAATAAATGCAGTAGATATCACTATAAGTACACTAATGTCCATAAATAAAGGATAATTCAGAATCACGCAGAAATTGAACTCTAAAATAAAAATTTCACCTGTAGAATTATCTCACACATCTTGAAGAAGAATATGCGAATTACAGGAAACCACCAGATGGCGCTGATAGTACATCAAATTGTCCTGTGAAATTTTATGATATACTTGAGATAAAAACTTTCAGAATTTTGGGAAGATACGAAGATAAGCTTAAATATATATATATATATATATATATATATATATATATATATATATATATATATATATATATATATATAGCATGCTTTGGTTGTGCTTTTACGTCACTAACACATCCTAATAGGGAAAAGGGCGATAAGTATTCGTATGTATCATATTTTGTGCAATGCTTACAAACCAAATCGCTATTTTGTTGTTGTTGTTGTTACTTCGTTTTATATTTAATTCTTAATGTTGGAAATATTATCTTTATCATTCATTCAAGAATTTATCTTTGTATTGGTATCTCCAGTATTCACTCATTTCCTTCTAGTATTTGTATAAATATTTCATTGAGAAAAATTCCCGCCATGAATCAAATGATATAACTCTCGTATATTGTTAAATGTTAACGTTACCCTTCAATGCATGTATGCTTGCTAAAATTGAGTTGTCTGGTAAGTTTAAGTTATGTAAGTTTTCTGGATATTGTTTATGGTTGCGGTAGCTTAGTAGTTATGGTCACGAACTCTTAGCTGATGTGTGTCATGAGTCCGAACCTTAGTGCGATTGAAGACCTGCTGTACAGATGGACGGATGCACATTAAACGTGTCTTCCTCGTCACTTCATTTACGAGGACAAAATTACGAAGACCGTCGCCAATAGCCGTTGCGTTTCTTTATAATTCTATATTAAACTCACTCGTTGGATACTGTTTCGGTTAACTGAACGCTGGCAAAAATTGCCAAATGCTGCCACCACACACTCAGTCGCAGATGAAATATTAAGTGCTACCATTTCATGTTGTTGTCCGAGTGGTTTTCAGAAGTAATTAATAAAACTAGTAATATAATAGCAGTATCTTTTATGTGTATATATTTCTTGTGTTATAGTTGCACTTCAATTGCATTTCAGCCAAATGAGCAGCACCACTTGATATTTATTTTTTGCTTGGAAAAGTAAATCCTTCGTATTTTATATAAAGCTCGCAATATATGTATAAATTATATAACCTTAAAAAAATATGCCTTTTTTAAAATCATCAGTCGAACAGACTGTAACTCGTAATGCCTGTACTGAATTATAAAATATCAATATGTAATGAAGGATTAAAAAAATACACTCATGTCCATAAATTAAGGTTAATTCAGAATCACACAGAAATTGAACTATAAAATAAAAATTTCACCTGTAGAATTATCTCACACATCTTGAAGAAGAATATGCAAATTACAGGAAAGCAACAGATGGCACGGATAGTACATCACAATGACGAGAGTGTAAGAGAGGGGTATATAAGGAATGGTGGCAAACAAGTAAAATTGTTCACAAGCGCTTTAAAAGCCTTTCAGTGCAATAACCGCATAATTTTCTTTCTTTTCGTCCACAGTTCCAATAACCAGGGCAAAGGAAATCATATTTTTAATTTAGAAATCTCGTCTAGTGTTTTTGAAATTCTCAGTTGTCCGTTGTGTTTTACAAATTGTTTAGAACTCAAGGAAGAATCTAGTTTTGATTTTCTTTCGAATAGGGTTCTTCTTTGTAAAAGCTGCAGTTCTATCAATGGGTTTCCAACAACTAACAAAGGAAACAAGATGAATAAAGTAAATATTCAGATGGTTCTGTGTACGTGATTGATAAGGAAAGCCATACTGCTACGAAAAAGCTGATTGCTGCATTAGATAGGCCATGCCTGTCAGCTTGTAGAAGCTGCAAAGTGAAGCAGCTGAAAATCTTTTTACCCATTGCACAGGAATCCATGAGTAATGCAGCTTCTGAACTAAGAGAATTGTATAATCACAGAAGGAGGATGCTACACAAGTTGCAGAAGACCTTGTGATGGCACATCGAGGTCATACATCCCAAAATGCAGGTTTATCAATTGAGACCTCTAAAGTAGTCAATGTAGAAATTATGTCCAAAAACTGTTGAATATGGATTCAAAATAAAAAAATTAATTAGTCAAATAGATTATCACATTTGTTCCCAAAATCATTCTCGTTCATCATGCTAACGAATGTTCATCCCAAAATGCTAATGAATGTTTCAATTATTTTTGAAAAATAATTGCTGAAGTGTTTGTCAATCATGAAACATTTACACTGAGGGCATTATATATCTGTTTTATATTTTAATGATGGTTATATGGGGGTTGCTAAAATATTAAATGCACTGTACATGATTCTTTGTACAATTTTGGCTTTTGAAGAATTTGATTTTATGCATGTTGTGTGAACTGCAAACAGCATTCATTGCCTTCAGCAAAGTTGGCCAGAAAAAAATTAAGAGCTATTAAAAAAAAATCAAATTTATAAAAAGGAGTATGAAGAAGATATAACGTATAAAAGTGTGTGTGTGGGGGGGTGAACTTATTGCATATATGTATTTTTGTTTCCAATGTAATCGTTATCCTTAGGTCCATTTTCTGAAAAATTGAACTTTTAGAATTACACTTTTTAAAATGTGACAACTTAAAGGATTTTTTATATAAATTTTTGAAATCTGGTAGAATTGTTTTTTAGGTCTTGAACTAACAGTTTTAAAATGCATACTTTAGAAATGGATTTATTCAAATTTTAATGTATCAGAATAGGCGAAATTTTACTTAGAGAATGGATTGTTTTTTCGATTGACAATAACTTTGGAAATAGTGTAAATTTTTCAAATCTCCTAATGCAGGGCTTGTATAGACGTCCTAGCTATATATAAACAAAACTTTATTATTATCGTTGCATTTTTCATAAAAGGGGAATATTTTGAAAATATGTTACCTTTTATTCATTTTTTGCCAAAACATTGCATTAAAACAATCATAGTAGTATTTTAACACAATTTTATAAGCATAATCTAATTCAGATGACATTAAGTATCAAAAATATATATTCTTTTATACGCTTTTTCAAAAACACGGCATTAAGTGTACTTAAAATTAACCCTTGTTATCTCATTATACTTCTCAATTATTCAACGTAGCTTTATGTGAAAATAAGGTTTTATTTATTTTTTTAGTCTTGTCATCTTAATTAAGGTTAGATCCTTATTTTTATGTTATGGAGATTCAATATGAAAGAAAAGTGTAATGTTATTATTTTATTTTCATGTAAAAGACAAGCCTATGTTTGTTATTAAACTAAGCGTTTTAATCACGATAAAATTTTCAAAATTTTTAGACTCTAAAAATTTATTTTCGGATCCAGAAATTTTTTCAATTTCTGTGCCATGATCTCACATTTATTTGAATCTCAAATGGTTTGAACCCTATCCGTGCATGTTTAGTCTTCTGCAGTTGGCAACACCTTAAAGGCAAATAAGAGAACGTGTTATAAATATACAACTGCAAAACATATATTATATTATATGTATATACGTTTTCGATCAGTTCGAGATGTATGAGATCGGGAGATAACGTACATATCAACAAGATTGGGTTCGGATTTATTATTTTCTATCAATAATTGTGCAATAGAAGTACCTTTTAAAAATTTACCTTACTCCTGTAAATAGTACCATGATGTTGATTCCTAACAAATAATTTTTAAAAAAGAAATCCTAATCTCGTAACTGTGCTTGTCATTTTTACGAATATTTCCCTGTTATAGGTTTAAGACATTCTTATCGAGATCAAAAGTATTAGAAGTGATATGTATTTTAAAATGTGAATATACATCAGATCTCTCTCTGTATTTTGCGGTGTGTCTTTTAAGTATGACTAATCATTTAACACTTTTTATTTCAGGATAACTTAAGAGCAATTCTTAAGAATAGGCATGGAATGGTATTATTTGTGAGTATTTTTTTTATTAAATATTTCCCCGTAGAATTATCATAACCTTTTATCCTCACAAAATCTTCTAGCAATCATATATTTTTAGTATTTTAGAAGCTACCTTGTATTTCATTATTCTTAATATTTTAGCAAATTTTTTGAAATAATCGAAAATTCATTCTCTTCTTTCAAAATAATATTATATTCTTAAATTGATTTGAAGACTCATGCATTGGACTCTTTAAAAGATTTTATAAGTGAACAAAATGATTAAAACTGGGTTTGAATGAATTCTTTTTAGGAAAGGAAACCCATTTTTAAGTCTTTCAGTTTTGTTTTTATTAATATCAATTTCATGCCAACTCAATTATTACAGTTGATCACCTCGAATTCCTTTGAAAACCAGATTTTTTAATTAAAAATAAAAATATCTGGAAATATATAGGAAATATTCCTACGTATATTGTGAAATAATTTTATAATATTTTTTTTTTTGCTTAAAGAATAAAACAGTAAAGGGTTTTCGTGATTAATAGGAAATGAGTGAAAATAGACAAACTAAGTATTAAATTTATCTATTTTCGAAAACTGGAATCGGAGTTTTTTTTTCAATTATACTGTTAAATACTTTGGATGAAAGAAAAATAGACTTAAAACGTGATTTTCTTATAAATAGTATATATTTGCATTTCCTATTCAGAATACATTTATGTCATAAATGGACTCAGTCCTGAATTTGAATTAACTCAAATTATTCTGCCAACAGCTTACAAAAATACTTTATAAAATGTCTTGTAACTTGTTTGGCTATAAAAAAAAAAGAAATGAATTTTAACTATAAATTTTCTTCTGTGGGATGAAATTTGAGCATAAACAATTATTTTTTTTTTAATTACGCTGTCTTTCATAAGTTGTTACAGTTTCTGGATATAATTCTATAAAAACTTTAAAAAGTATGTTTTCAATAGATTTTATTTCTATAGTCTTTGAACTCATGGAAGCCTCCATATGCTCATCATCCAATATCTATAAGTAGAATCAGCTGTAATTGAAAAGAATGTAGTTTTACATTGTGTGTGGAATACATCTCTTTTTTTTTCTCTAATATAACCTTATCATGTAATAATAAAAGAAAATATAAGTTAATATGAAAATATAATGACCATCTTATTTTATATTTACTGAATGGAGACTCCAGAAAATCAATCAATAAAATTCTTGTCCGAAATGCAAATTTGTACTAAAATGCTAGCACAAAATATCAGTATTAATTCAGTCATCTATTACAATTCCAATAAATCATGGAAAGTGAGCCATTTTTTACGTGTACATAGAAGATAAAGAGCTTTGGTAGCTTACTGCTTATTTAACTCATCAGACTCATGGAAATAAACATATGTGTTTTTGATATCGATTTTTAAGTGTCCAGACTAAGAGATGTCATAGATGCATCCTTTTTACATTTAATGAGGGTGTACAAAAAACTTAATCTCACTTTTTTATTAACTCTTTTCCTAACTTTTTTACAACTCGCATGGATTATTATTAACCATTTATTGAATAAGTATTAGTTATTAAATAATTATTAGTGATCATTTGAAAATAAATATTAGTAATCAACTATTTATAAATTTTTATCATATATTACACACTTTGTTTTGCATTGTATAAAATGTGAATTTGATGGAATTAAAATCTAATTGCTGTTACATTTACAAATACTTTCGTTTACTGCTGCACATTTTATAAATAGAAAAAATATACACAATAATTTCATGTAAAATATCTTGAAAATTACAGTAACTGCATCGATTGAAATTATTATGTAGTGAAAAAAACTCTTTGACTTATATCTGTGTCTAGAAGAGAGTAAGTATAACCAATATTTGGTGAAGAATGAATTAAATTGTAAATTTATGCTTAATAATCCCTAATTTTAGCATGATAGCAGCAAATAACAAGACTCAGGTTGTAAAACTGACTAAAAATATTTATTAATAATGGAATTATTTTTAACTGCTATGCATGATATTAAAAATTATCTTACTAATTTAGTATATTTACTGTATATTAATTCAACTTTTTTTTTTTTTTAAATAAGGAAATTTAATTATATGCTAATATAGATATATCTCTGTATGTGACTACTAATAACTTTTACCTTTAACTTATCGACTTGTTTTGTAACTTTTATAAATTTCTTTTTATTCTCTTTTTTCTCGTAAGTATTTAAAAATAAATTTATCAAGCTGAATAATAACAATAGAACGTAAATGCACATTTGATTTAAACAATTAATTTGCATTAAACAATTTTAAATTATCACTGAAAAAGAAACAGTTTTTTTTTTCTTCCACACATGTTTCTTCACTTTAATTTATATATTAGAATGAGGAAACTTCCTTGAATAAATGTGCATTGACCATAACATGAAATCAAGAAACTAACTGGTTATGGTATAACTTCTAAAGAATGTAATATTTTTTCCTTTATTATCATCTTCTTATCTTCTCATTGCATTATATTTTGTATACTATCATCATTGTATATTGCACATTGTACACTATCATCATCATAAACATTAAACTTAGAACAATTAAATAGGAGTAAGATATAGAAATATTAAGAGGGAAATTTTTTATTTTACTATAAAATAAAAAAAATAGCGTTATTAGGAAATGAATAAAAAAGAATATATTTAACTACTTAAACAAAAATATGGAAATGAAAAACGGAAATCTTTATATAGTTTTCTTAAGAATTTTCGAAGGCATCTCTCTACGGCCTTCTAAAATATTTGCTTTTATTCTTATAATCAATCTCTTAATATAGAAAGAATAAATGTCAATTAATTTTATTTGTGATACTTTTGTTATTCAAACAATTTTTACAGTGCTGAGGCGATATTAGAAATTAACCAATAAATTCCCCCAAAATTAATTTAGATTAATATCCATTATTGTTTGATATGATAATGAAGTAAAAGTAGATATGAGTATATAATGTTCAAATTAAATGATATTTTATCTTATACTTTAAATGCTAATGTAATTAACTCCATTCCTTTCACATATGAATCCCAGGAATATTTCACCACGAAATTTTAAAATTAAATATTCCACAAAATATTTTATGCTTAATAAAAAAGCATAACTACACATAATTAACAATAAAATCTTAAAATTTGAGAAATTTTATTGTTAAGAAATTGAAATTGATAGAATTGTATTAATTAAGTCATTGAATATTATTAAACATTTATTAATTCCTCTAATTAATTTTTGGAAATTATATTAGTTATCTATTTGTATAATGATAATCATATGAGGAGGATTGATAATGTTAGTAAATAGCGATGTATTGCAATGATGTTGGTAATACGAAACAGTACATGATATTTAACGTTAGTGACTAGTGATAGGAATATGTACTGAATTCCTGTGAATATGCATGTTAGTGTACATTAAACAGAATGTATAATGATAATAAAAGATAATATATTTCGAAATAATGCTTGACAGTTATAAATTCAAAGGTTTGTAATGACTTTTTTCAAGAATAATTATATATATTTCGATTATTTTGGAATCCATCTTGTATTTCCTTATTCTCAGTATTTTAATGTATTTTTGCCAGAGATTAAAGATCTCTCATAATATATTTATTGATTATATATAGCACTTTATCTTAAATATTTTATTTTTGGATAGTGGCAAGAAAAAAAAAAAAATCACAAGTCTTTACCTGTCAATCCTTAAAACTAGACATAACAAATAGGTATTTTAAAAATAAAAAACAAATATGTGTGTGTATAATAATGAGTTATTACTTATTATCTGGCTTTATGTAAATATAAATCTAGGATTGTTATGGAATAAAATTTTTATCCCTCAGATTAAAGTTAAAAAAAATCTGTGCATTCTTTTCAATATCATAACATAGCTCATGAAAGGAGGGAAAATTCATGATTATCTTTTTTAGTTTATTGTATATATCACTCATATTTTGTGCTTTATATATTTCATTAGAAAAGAGTTATGAAGATACTTTGTAAACATGTTGAAGAAGATGGAAAACGGATACTGGGCGTAAGTGATTTTTTGAAGATAATGTATGTGAAAATCATTAAATTATTTCTGTTCTGTAAAAGTCCCTTTCTCCAATCTATGTTGATTACAAAATTAAGTATCTTAAGCCACTTAAAATTTAAAAAAATATATTATACATATTATATCGCTCTAAAAATATTTTATATATAAACACTATTTTCAATATTTTAAAGAAACTTCATGGAGGAGAAAAGTGTTCAATGATTTCTTTTTTTTTTTTTTTTTTAAATTTGTCGTTCATACAGAGTGACTTTTAACTAAACTACAACTTTTTTACTGAAATAACTATTGAATGGTAACAAACAGAACTACAAACATTTTTTACTGAAAAACACATAGAAGAGGAATTTAATGGATAAGGTTTTCAAAAAAGTGAGGGCTGTCAAAGGTAGTGTGATAATGAAATCTAGTTACAAAGTTGTCAGTTAGAAATTGAAAAAGCGTTTCTTTTTGATGGCTGAAAATGACTCGGTTATGTGTAATTTTGTTATTATTATTTTTTTTTTTTTACATTTTTTTATTTGCTTAAAGAAGTACTTCTTGATGGAAGATAAGGATTGCACATTTTTCTTTTTGCGACCAATTTGTTAAAAGAGTGAATAAATGGCAAGTAATTTTATTTGTGATATTTTTTTCTGAACAATTTCTGTCAATTTAAGGAGAAATCAGTTAATAAAAAGCAATACATTCCAGTAAATTAATTTAGATTAATATCCATAACTACTTGGTATGTGGGTAAGAAATAAAAGTAGATGTGAGTATAAAAAATTCAAATTTTCGATATATTAACAAATATCAATTCTAATACGTCACTCTATTCACCTTCGCACATGATGCTCAATAATGTTTCAATACGAAATGAGTTTTAATTTTAAAAGATATTGCCGGGAAGAGTTTTTTTACTCTTATGAAATAACATAGCTATATAATGAACAATGAAATTTTGAGCAATTTTAGAAATTTTATTATCAAGAAATAGAATTCTATTTATTAAATATTAGAAAACGCACTATCAGTTCTAATTAACTTTTTGAAATTCGTTTAGTTCTGTATTCTTTGCAATATAATGGTCATATCTATGATTAAAGAGTGCGATATAAATGATTGATAATGTTAATAAATAATGATGTTTTACAGTAATGTTGATAATATTAAACGGTACAGGGGATGCGTTTAGCATTAGTGAATGTTAATAGGAATGTATGTAATGAATAACTGGGCATATGGATGTTAGTATACATTAAAGTGAATATATAATTATAACAAGTGTGATAATATTTTTAGGAATAATAGTTCTCAATATTTCAACATATGTTTTCAGAGATATAGGATCGTGTATAACTTATTTGTCGATTATATATAGCACTTTATCTTAAGTATTTTATTTACGGGTAGTGGCAAGAGAAAAGGAAAAATTGTAAATCTTGCCTGTCAATCCTTAAAACTAGACATAACAAATGATATTTTAAAAATAAAAGACAAATGAGTACAGTAATGAGTTATTCACTTATTATTTGACTTTGTGGTAAATATAAATCTGGGATTGTTATGAAATTAAATTTTTTACTTCTTAGATCAGGGATGGACAACTTGCTTTGTTTCGGGGCCACATTGTGGGAGCGGAGGATAATGTAGGGCCATACCTTTTTAAAATGATTGCATTCATTATAAAATAAATAAATAAATTTAAGTTTAATAGAATATGGGCAGTTTTATTCAATTTGTTTATTGGACTAATTTCATATTGTCTATAGCTGCGAGCGCATTTAATTTTAGAATTAGTTTAATGAGACAAATGCACCCTATCACACTTCTTTACAATTTTTTAAATCAGGAGTAAGATTGCTTGTTTGAATTCTCATGACAGCCTGCAAGTGTATGTCATCTTGTACTTGCTTATATTTTTACTCTTGTTGATCTTCATGCAAGAAAACTTTGCTCACAAATATATGTTGACTAAAATATAAAGAACAATTCCCCTGCAAGTTTCTTCATAATTTCTCCATACATGGAAATTTTTCAGCTCATTAATATTTGATCTGACTTCAAGTTAATAAGTTTAAACTGTAGCTCCTGAGGGACTGTAACTGTATCAGCAGGAATGGAATAGCTGAATAAATTGAATTTAGGCTCGATTTTCTTAAAATCCTGAATTTTTCTTGTGACCTCGTCCTTTAAATTCTGCAAATGATCTCTTAGTGGAAATACCTTCAGGTATTTTGTTTTCCCTATAGTAAAAATAAGAGACGGATCGCAAATGGGAAAGAAATTTTGGTTCAAAGAGGATTTTTTATTGTGTTAGAGGGCTGTTAGCTGTGACCACCTCGGCCTTAGAAAAAATTAAAAAACAATCTGTGCAATGGCGTAACGGAAAATATTAGGCCTCCCTCCCCTGCAAAGTCAGATTTTCGACCCCAAGCCGGATCTTACTAAGATTGCAAAACCATAACATAACATAGTTTTGGTGCCCCTAGAATCCTTGTCCCTCCCCCACACTGCAGGGAGTTGCAGAGGTGTACGTTAGGCTACTGCATGTATATATGATGGCAATAATACTGCGATTTATGACTGCTGTAAAAAAACTTAGACTAGATTAAATTCTTATAAAGAATTCAATGATTTTAATAAGTACTGGTTTGGTAAATTAAACTTGAGATATTTTTATGGTCTTAAGCTTTTCTTTTTAAATAAGTTATCCAAATAAAATCTAGAAAATAAGCAAATGAAAAGAGATTTTTAAAAATTAACGGACAACCAAAAGAATAAACATTATTTTCCAAAAAAAAAAAAACAGTTATAAAAATTTGACTCCCAATAAAAAATAATAAAGAATAATTTTGTTATAATAAAGCAAGTGTGAAAAGAGTTTTCACAACAATAATCAACACAGTTGTTGTAACCGTATACTTGCATACAACATAGCTATATATTCTAAAAAGGTTTAAATCTTTATTAAAATTTATATTTTTATTTAATTGCAGCAAAAAATTCTGAATATTTCCAATTTATTTTTCGTTGAAAATATTCAATTAACATAGTAGATACTTCATAAGATATTAGGTAGGCAAATATGAAATAATCAATATAGAATTTTTGATCGTTGCAACGAGAGAAAGAAGATGGTTGGTAAAACTTGTATGACGGGTAGTTTTTTTAAAAGCTTGAACAACATGGAAGGACAATGTTAGCCTATACAATTGGAACACATATGTTCTGAGAATCGATTCACCCATCCTCGAAAAATGTGATCTTGGTTCGTCATTCAAGTTTAACGAGGAGTGTAGTAATTCGATTGTACACTATAAACATCTGGCCACAAATTGGAGATCCCCCTGAAAAAGAAATGGGAAAGTAGCAATCGACTATCTCGTTGGTATATCTGGTTTTGAATAAAAGTTGAAATGAAGTGGAAAGAATTTGACTCGATCACTGGTAAGGAGACTCTATTCCCATCTAAAAGGGGATATTTATCGTTGTGTAGTGTTATTTTCTATCATTTCGACAATTGTTAAAATTCTACGGAAAATGGAATAAAATTAAAGCAGGTTTGGTTTAAATAAATGGAAGGAATGTTAATTTTAAATCTAATGAAAATTAAGAAAAAGCAAGCTCATTTGGTTTTTTGTAGATGTGATTTACAAAAAAATGCACTTCCTACTGGTATATTATAGCAGAATATTCTGAAAAGAAATTCAGAATATCAGTTATTTATAATATTTTAATTACTATTTTCAAATATCAATTATTGATTCACCAATCAGCCTCTAAAAATTTTTGTTTGTTCATTTTATATATTGAAAGAGTAAGCAGAAAGAGAGAAGTTTAAAAGAAATTTTTCAATAATTTATTTTATATTTCCCTCAATTGCACTCGTGACATTTAAATAAGGTTAGGATTTATCACAAACAATATATGTCAAACCATTTGAAATATGTTTTTAAAAGAAACACATTATTATTTATTAACACAAATTTATGATTACAGGCATGCTATAACTGTTTAAAAACATGTGTTTATACTTGATGTAGATTATTTATTCAAAAGAAATACAAATTTATAAAAAAAACATGATCAGTGTAATTTTTTGTGACACAATAATAGATGATAGCAAATGTATTTCTGTAGTTATTGATTTGGGGTTTTTGTAGACAAAATCATTAAATAACAAAATATCTGTTGCATATATTTACTAACAAAAACTATTGTCAAGCGCTATGTTGCATTCTTGTTTAGAATTATTTTTTATATTTAGTTATTTTTTTTTTATTTGAATTAAGACTATAATTCGATAAATATCGAGATTGGCAACTCTGAAATTAAGTATAGAAGATCAATAGTTGAAGTCAGTTCCAATAAAACTATTCAAGCATGTATTTTTTGTTTTAGTCCAAATTGCAAATATGGAGAGGAATATTTTCTGATGCCAGTCTAAGATTAGATAAACGAAACAAGTTGTCAGTGGAGACAAATGAAGCAATTTTTTTATTTGCTATTTTAGTTATGAAATGACTAGGTATCTATTTCATAATTGTGTGAAAGAAGATAATAATAAAAGTAAAATTAACTTTAAAGGGAGAATGGACTAAGGGCAGTAGCATAACAGAGAATATTAGGGCCCCCTGCAAAGTCAGGTTCTGGGCTCCAAGACGTTTTAAAAAGGATTTCAAAACCATAACATCAGGCTTTGGGCTCCCCAGAATGCTGGGCACCCCGCAGTATAGGGGTTGCACGTTACGCCACTGAATCTGTGCATTCTTTTCAATATCTGAAAGTAACTCATTTAGAAAGAGGAAATATGTAAGCTTTGTTTTTAGTTTATAGTTTATAAATGACTCAAATTTTATGATTTTTTCAGTCTGAGAAGGTTTATCTTATTATTCTACAAGGCGCAATACCGTTACAAATCAAAGTGAGTGCTTTTTTAAGTAAATGCATGTAAGAAACATTAATTTATTATTTTCTTTTGTAAAAGTTACCCTTCTTCAATCTCTGTTTTTAGTTATAAAATAAAATATCCTAACCTTTAAATTAAAAAATTATGATACGTATTATACATCTTGAAAAACATCCTTTAAGTAAACATTATTTTCAATATTTTAAAGAAACTTCATGCAGGAGAAAGGTGTTCAATATTTTCATTTTTTTAGCCTGTCATACATACAGTTCATCTATACATAATTATTCTACAACTTTTCATTAAAATAACTATTGAAGTATTATAGATAGTACTGCAAGCACTTTTTTTTTTTTATTGGAAAGAGTTTAGAAGAGAAATTGAATGATTAAGGTTCCAAAAGTGAGAAACTTCAAGGGTAATACATTAACGAAAACCTAACCACAGTTGTCAGTTACAAATTCGAGCGTTTCTTTTGATGGTTGAAAATTTTAATTATGTAACTCTTGTGGTCTGCCAGCTCTTTATTGTAAACCAAATCATTCATATGACCCCAGAGATAAAAATCCCATGGATTCATGTCTGGTGAATAAGGGGACCAATGCAAAGCATCAGAACATTGATTTGGTATTGTCAGGCTATAACACGTGCTTCAGTCTTAATGGTGTCAAAAGATTACTTTTTCTATGCGGATGAGCATCGTCCTGCATGAACGGATATTCACCGGTGTTCATCGACAAATTACGAATTTGAGAAAAAGCGTCATTATAAGTGTTGACTGACCAAAAATTGGTCCAATACAGCCCTTAACGTTTTTATAGACTGGATTTATTGATTTGGAGAGTTTTGGGGGCAATTGTTGCCAAATTCTGACTACCCATCCTTCGCGGAAAGAAATGGCAGGCTTTCAAATCAAATTACTTGATTCAATTAAAGTGCTGAATCAGTTGTATAACTTTCCAGAATACATTTTTGGGATCTTAGATCATTCTTTCATTCTTATACTCTCGGAAGTTAGAACATTTATTGAAATCTCTTCAATACGATACTCAGGGTAGCAAATGCTTAGAATTCATTATTATTATTATTTATAATAGTCAATTTCAGTATAAATCAAAATGTAATCCTTGATGTTAATTTCTTTTCTTTTACCATTGTATGACAACTTTTCATACTATTGACATTTAAACTGTTTTATTCTATGTGAGTGAAAGTAACATTTAATTCTTTTCCATTTCTGTTGACTATTTCTTTTAAAAATGTGACACATACTTAAAAAATATTGAATAATATATAAAAAGAATCTTCAACTTAAGATTACAAGTATAGATTCTTTTCACAATTTGAAGTGGAAAATGGTAAATAATTTTAAAATTCTATTTTTATATAAAACATTTACTTAATAATTTACAGTTTAATGAGGATAATTTAATTAGCTTCCAAACTACAATCTAGTAAAAATCTTTACGGGTGTTTAAAATATATTTATTATATCAGTAAATGTATATGATATAAACTACAATTTTCTCAAAAAGAATTTTCAACCAGTTTTCTCTTTTAAGAGAAAATTTTCAGATTCAACAAAATCCTCAAAATATTTCTTTCAACAGATAAATCGGTAATCATCTCTAACATTCGGACATCACAAATCATTTTTAGATCAATGTCAATCTTACGATTCTCAGATTACAATTAATGACATGTATCATTGTACATAATTATATGTAATGATGTACGATGAGTAAATGTGATAACATATGTACAAAAATTTTAAAAAGCCCAAACATTAAAGAAAATATTTGTATTTGCTAAAAATTTAAACACACTATATCAATATTTTCAAGGGCCAATTTTACAATTTAATACTATTTGACAGAGCTTTTAAATAGGTTATCTGGAATTCTAATTTCAAAGTATAAGATAAGCTGTGACAGTTATGAGAATAAAAATGCTGTATATTCTGACAAATTACTTTTGTTGTACTTTTTCATTAAAGCTCAAGAGTTTTTCATGTTTGATGAAACATGAAGAGCCCTTGATTTGATTGAGAACTCTGATTTATGATCTGCGATTTCTCAGCAAAAAGGTTTCCTACTTTGCATAATCCTTATTCATTTACTGGACTAGCTTTAAATCTGAAATCCAGTCTAATAACTGATTAAAAAAAAGTTAATATTTCTTACAACTCGGTACAAAAAAGTACCTTTAAATTTATTATACAATTCTGTATAAAAATTAAATAAGTAATACTATTTCTTAACTAAAAATAAACCGAAGTATTTCGCACTACCATCAACTTGAATTATGATATAATTCCAAATATTTTTAACTTTCGCCTCGTTCAAAGGCTCTTTTTCATTTGGATGATTTAATTTAATGAATTAAACTTTTTAACGACATTGAAAAGTTATTATAAACATAAAATTCCACAAACTTAAAAACTTAATTTCATTTGATTCTCATCCAATAGAATATACATTTTCTCCAATGGTGAGACACCTATGACAAATTTCATTAAAAATATTTTGTAAAACTCCTGTGAAGAATAATATATTG
Source organism: Trichonephila clavipes (assembly GCA_019973935.1). NCBI lineage: Eukaryota > Metazoa > Arthropoda > Arachnida > Araneae > Nephilidae > Trichonephila > Trichonephila clavipes. Next base: position 252,030 of record BMAU01021191.1, read on the forward strand.
GTTGCTTTGGTAAATTTTAATTAAAAGTATATAATAAGAGTTAAATCATATTTATAAGAAAGGAAAGTATATGAAAATTATCTCAAACGTCAGAAAATATATGAAAAAAAATTATATCAATAACCTTTTTTACATATCAATCTTAATTATCTTTTTCTCTTTCAGCAAGAGAATGCACCCAAACGTCGTTGTGGTGAGAGACAAAAACCTGTTGTAAGTATTTAAGATCGGAATTTTTAAAGATACTATTCCCAGTACACTTGATGTTAGAGCAGTAAATTATGTATATTGTCCCTCAGATAAAAGGGAAAAAATATCTAGTACTAATAAAAAAGAAACTGAAATAAAATTTCAAATATCCTTTTTTAAATGTCAAAGATATATTTATATTGTACTCTCAAGGTAAATACTGTTTGGACAGATCCGACCCAATCTTAATAATTTGAAAGAAAGAGTAGAAGAAAAAAGGGTTGGGCTTCATATGATTAGAATTTAAGTATATATTTGTTCGCCTACTGTCTGGACGGTAATGCATCTATAAAACTATGAATTGAAATGAAAATGAACATGACCTAACCCCTTACATCATGACTTACCTAGACTGATTTGTGCAATAAAATGCATAAAATATAAGATTTTTCTTGAACAAGCAGTTTATTGTACATAAAAGGTTAATAGTTATTGATTGCTTATAAAAAAACATACACACACACACACATAGCTGTCTCGAATGGTTAAATTAAATTAACTTTTCTCTTTTCTTAGTAATATCTTATTTCCTGGAATTTCATACGAGTAGAAAATTATTCAGGAGTAATATATAGTAGTTATATAAATAGCTAAAAAATATTAAAAAATAGTTCTCTGTATTTGTTATAAATTGTGTGCATTATATTTCGAAGTATACTTTCTAGAGCCAAATTTAGTTTGTAATAATATTTCACAGAACCTTAGAATAGATTACCTGAATCCTAACTACACTAAATAGAGGATGAAGTGTATTAAGTGCTTATGGCATATATATGAATGAAAAAAACAGTATTTTCCCAATATTTTCTTTTATTAGACTTTTTAATTAGGCTTCAAGAACTTTTCATGTTCGATAAAACGTGAAGATCCCTTGATTTGACTAAGGCCTATGATTTATGATATATGATTTCTCAGTAAGTAGGTATTCTAAATTAAAAATCCCCATTCATTTATTGAGCTAAATCTGATATCCTGTCTAAAAATTGATAAAAAGTACTAAATTTAATGGGAGTTTTTATATTGAGTTGTGTGGTAAATGACATTTTTAACTCGAAAAGGAATTGAAGACTGACATTGAAAATTTCTTATAACTCTAAAAGTCTACAAACACATAAAAACATAATTCCACTTGATTCTTCTCTAGTAAAGCAATCCTTTTTAATAAACTGCAAAATGCATGTGATAGATTTCTTTTTACTAGAAATATTTTTTATATATGTTTCTTTGATAAATTTTAATTGTAGAATAAGTTAAATCACACATAAAAGAAAAGAAAGTGAGGGAATTTATCTAGAGAGTCATAATAGAAAAAAATTAACTGTTAAAGTTCTTTATATTGTATACACACAAACACACACATATATATATGTTCCATTTTAATTTTATTTATCTTTTTTTCTTTCAGGAAGTAAAAGTGCCCGCTGAAGACGTCAACGACCCCGATGGTCTTGTATGTATTTAAGATCAGAATTAAAATACATACTTGATGTATGTGTATGTTAATGAACTGAATTGTGACTCAGAAAAAAAGAAAAATATCTAGTACTAAACAAAGTGAAATTAAAATCAAATATCAAGTATTTTTTAAAAATGTCAGTGATAATTATAATTTGCTCTTTAAGAAGAACAGATTATACCGAAACCTACCTGTTTGGAAGAAAGAGTAGAACAAAACATTGCTGAATGCCTTATAATTAGAATTTAAAAATGTAGTTGTTAGCTTATATTGTTTGCATGGCTATATACTAGAATTATGATGGTATGAATAGAAATGCAAATTAAAAAGAAAAAAGACCTAATACTTATACATCTTGACTTGCTAAGATTGAATTCTGCAAGAAAATGCAGGAAGAATTAGAAAAGTATAAAAAATCTTTCCCGAACAAGTATTTTTATTGTAGATAATATTGTAATAATTATTATATAAATAAGAAATATATGCAACTGACGAATGGTTAAATTAAAAAAATATATATCTTTTCTCAGTGTACTTACTTTACTTTGCGATATCTTATTTCCTGGACTTTTATACAGTAGAAAATGATTCAGGAATCTTATGTTCTAGTTAAGAGTAACTGAAACAAGTAATATAATTATTTTTAAAGTCAATTCCTAATTCATTAGGAAAACATACTGGTGCCATCTGTATCAACTAGTTGTAACTTCGACAGAAATAATGCTGAATATGTTTAAAATTAAAAAATAAAATTTAATGAATTAATATTTGAAAAACCTTAAGCGTCATCCGCTACATAAGTTTAAAAATGTATTTCAACTCTTGAACGGATGAATAGAAAGTATTTTATTAACGATTAAAAACTTGAACAAGATATATATATATATTAGATTCTATAGCTATCTGTGTATATATATATTATGGATTATATATATATATATGAAATATTTTCATAATATTTCTGGAAGATTGGTAATAATAATTGTAAGACGTGGCGAGAAGCTGATTAACTAATGTAGAACCAAAGGTTGGGCGTGGCTGGTGGTGTGATTTTCTGTGTTACGTGGAGCATGGTTGAGTACGGTATTATCGAAGAGGCACTCATGTAAATCGTAATTCCTTTTTATTCACTTCCGGAAACACATTAAGATCCAGTAGGGACGGCATTACACTTACAAGAAGAAAACATCATAGCACAAACACAAACATAGAAAGCGTTGCAGCCCGCTGATTACATTTTTACCTGATGAAGGCAAGCAGACAAATAATTTGGCTTTTATACCTAGCCGATTACGATTAAGATTATAGTGTTATTTTTAAACTAAAGAATTAAAGTTTGTTTAAATATTAACACAAAGAGTTAACAAAAAGGATACTATAGGGAATTATTACATATATATATGTAGGGAGAAAGGGAACTAATAGTAGGAATTGAAAAATATCATGTAAATTGTTACAAATTTTGAGCATTCTATTTAAGAGTTTATTTTCCAAGTCCCAAGTTAAGATTGAAGTATTTCCTGAACTTTAGAATAGGCTACCTGGAATCTCCTAATTCCTAAACAGAAGATGAAGTGAAGTATATGAAATATTTGAGACAAGTATATGAAAGAAAAAAAAAAATTATTTCCCCTGATTTCTTGTTATAGGGCTTTTTATTTAGGCTCGAAAACTCTTCATGTTTGACGAAACATAAAGATCCCTTGATCTGATTAGGTCCTTTGATTTATGATCTTTGATGTCTCAGCTACAGGGTCTCCTAATTTTTCTATAACTTCTCTAATTTATTAAGCTTGTTTTAAGTCTTAAACCCTGATTAATAATTAATAAAAATGTTCTAAATTTAATCATACTTTTTATGTAGAGTTTTATTGTGACATTATTTTAACTGGAAAATAAATCAAAATTTTTAGAACCCTCTACCTTTATTTGCGTACATCATATGATAATTCAGAATACCATATACCAATTTTCACCTTGTTTATAAAGTCTATTTTTCATTTGGATAAGTTCAATCAATACTCATATTCTTTTAATGACATTGAAAATTTCTTATAAACATAAAGTTCAAACAAACATAAAAACATAATGCCACTTGATTCTTCTCTAGCTTAATAATCATTTTCACCAGAGATATACCCACAAAACAGATTTCTTTTTTTTTAAAAATATTTTTTTTAAAACTCGCGTGTAAAATAATGTAAGTTTTTTAAAATTTTAATCTAGAGCAATTTAAATCACATTTATAGGGAAGAAAAGTAAGTGAATTTATCTAGAGCGCTATAATAGATTAAAAGCAGTTTAGAAATAATTTATATGTATTGCATATTAATGCTATTGATCTTCTTTCAGGAATTTCTCGGAAAGTATGAGATGCAAGCTTCTGCTTTGAATGATGTACGTATTTAAGATCATAATCAGAATTTTGTCAATAAAATTAATATTAATGTACTAGATCCTGCATTTTGTACCTCAGATAAGAGAAAAATATCAAGCACAAATCGAAGGAAATTGAAAGTCAAATTTTAGTAATGCTTTATTAAATGCTCATTATATTTATATTTTACTCTTTAAGAAAACATCAATTTAACAGATAAATATGCAAGCATATTCATTTGGAAGAAAAAGTAGTACAAATTAGAGTTGAGCGCCATATAGTTAGAATTACAGAGTATATTTGTTAGCCTCAACCATCTGGAATGCAATATAGCTATTAGACTATGAATCGAAGTGAAAATGAATGATCTAATACTTGTACATCTTGACTTACGAAGATTGATTTTTGCAAGAAAATGCAGAATAATAATGCTTTTGTGTCCCCACTTTTTGTTTGGGTCACGCGATAATGCAGAATACCATTTTCTAATTTTTGTCTTGTGTTTTTAAAGGTTCTCTATTCATTTGGATAATTTTATTGAATGAATTTACATGCCATTTTATTGACACTAAAACATTCTTATTAACATAAAATTCCACAAAATTAAAATTATAATTAGTTTCCATTCTTTATATATATATATATATATATATATATATATATATATATATATATATATATAGAAGAATAATCATTTTCATCATATGTGTATGATACATTCTTTTTCAAAAAATATATTTTAAAAGCCACATTAAGAATTTTATAAAGTTACTTTCATAAACTTTAATTGTAGAATAAGTTAAATCACACTTATAGGTAAGGAAATGTGTGAAAATCTTCTAGAACGTCAAAATACAAATAAGGAATTATAAATATCCTTCGTTATGTATGTATGTTATATATCTTTTTCTCTTTCAGGAATATGTGCATGCTGAACATTATGAAAAAATCGACGGCGATATTGTAAGTATTTAAAAGTGTCATTAGAGTTATAATTAGAATTTAAGAGTATAGTTATTAGCTGACTATTTGGATGTCTATATACTAGAACTATTATGCTATTAATCGAGGAACATGACCTAATATTTTACTTCTTGGCTTACAAAGATTTATTTCTGCAGGAATATGCAGAAAAGTTAAGAAATATAAGATCTTTCCCGAACAAGCATTATTATTGTAATAATTATAAAATATTTATTAAGAAATATACAGTTGTCAAATGGTTAAATTAAAATAACTTTTCTCAGTGCAATTCTTACTTTTCTTTGTAATAGTTTCCAAGAAATTTATGCAATAGAAAATATTCAGGGGGTTTTATATAATAGTAAAAATAACTTAAAAATGTTTAAAACATATTTTCTTACAAATTTTGAGCAATTTACGAGTTTATTTTCAAGTGCCTTGTTTAGATTGTATTAATATTTCACTGAGCTTTAGAATAGGGTATTTGGCATTCGAATTCCTGAATAGAAGATGAAGTGTATGAAATATTTGTGACAGTAATATGAATGAAAGAAAACAACATTTTTCAGGATTTCATTCATAAGTTTTTTTTTATTAAGAATTCATGAGTTCATGTTTGATTAAACGAATAGGTCATTTGATTTGACTGGTATCTTTGATTTATCAACCGTGATTTTTTCAGCCACAGGGATTCTTAAATTAAACTACACCTTCTCATTTACTCAACTGGTTTTAAGTGGAAACTGTGTCTTATAACCGGTAAAAAATTTTCTAAATGTAATTATGCTTTTTATATAGAATTTTATGGTAAAAGCATTATTTTTTAAAAATAATCGAAAATAAGACTAAGATTTTTGAACCCTCATTCCTTTTTTTTTTTGCTTGCATCATACTGTAATTCATAATATGATTTTCTAATTTTCGTCTTATCTTTATAAACTCTTCTTACATTTGGATCATTTTATTCAATCGATTTACATGTCATTGAAAAATTCTTATAAAAAAATTTATAATTTCACCAAAAAAAAAAATAATAATTCCACTGGAATTTTGTCTAGAAGAATAATCGTTTCCATCAACGGCGACATGTGCATGGCAGATTTCTTTTAAAAAAAACCTTTTCGTAAACTTACACACACATGTAAAATAGCCTATGTTTCTTCTATAAATTTTAATTGCAGAATAAGTTAAATTTCACCTATTGGGAAGGAAAGCAAGGGAATTTATCTAGAGCTTCATGATAGATAAAAATGAATTACAGAAGTCCACTATATATATATATGTGTGTGTATATATATATATATTTATATATTACATACCAATATTACTTCTCTTTCAGGAAATAATTTATAAAAAGATAGTGGTCGTACATGATATGGTTGAAGAAATGCAGGGGGATATTGTAAGTATTTAAGATCATATAAAAAATCAAAATCTAATATCCAGTATAAATCAAAACTGAAATAAATTTTAAACTATCTTTTCTTAAATGTGAGTAATGTTTATATTTTACTCCTTAAGAAAACATTGATTGAACAGGTTATATCCAATCGTACTTTTTTAGAAGAAAAAGCAGAGCAAGAAAAGGTTGAACGTCATATAAGTTGAATTTAAGAATGTAGTTTTTAGCCTATTGCTGGATGTATTAATATGTAACAGGTTCTCATCGGGTATTTCTTCTAATCCTCAAGACTCTAATTCAAGGGCCAAGGTATTAATATTTCCCTGAGTTTCAGAGCAGATAGTCCTGAAATCCTAAGCAATAAATTTCCTTGAAATGTTTTTCAAGGAATTAATTCGAAGACTCCAAGAGTTCTTCATGTTTGATGGAACGGGACGATCCTTTGATTTTGCTGGTTTCTATGAAATATGATCCTTGATACACCACCTACAGAAGTTTCTAACAAAAATAACCCCCCATCATTTACTGAACAACTTCTAAATCTGATATTTTGACTAGTAATGTATTAAAAAGGGCTAAAATTAATGGCAATTTTATACATGGCTGGATGATAAATGATACAGATGACATCATAATATTAAACGAAGCTCATCAGCAAAAAAAACCCCTGCAATTTATATTTTCTACATCAAAATAATTTGTCTTCATAATTATAGGAATGGTTTTGGGAAAGTGGAAGAAAGAGAAAAAAGAAGATCGAAAAGTAATTAATAATCTTGTACGTATTTAGAAAATTAGAAGCCAGAGAGGGAGATTAGTATAAAATTCCCCTTAAATTTAGTCGATTTTAGTGACTGAGTCACTTCCTCTAGAAACGCTTGTAATTAATTACCTTTTCAGAAAAAGGTATGGACTTGCGCTGTAGAATTTATTAGGCACTAGTTTCTTTCTCTTTGATTATTTATTTTTTATTTGTATTTATTGAATCTCCAAAATCAGTAGGATAAACTTGGAAAATATGGGCACCAAAGCACTTAATTGAAAATATACTACACTAGAGACTTTACATTTTTCGAAATCAAGATATTTCAAACTTTAGAGTATTATGAACAAACAACTAATGGTATATGAACAAACCTCTAACTCTTGTTGCTCTGTGTATAAAGAAGCTTCAAAACAAATTATGCAATTGCCCATATTTGCCTTAATATTTTAGGTTATGTGGGCACAGTTGCCGGAAATATGGGCAAGTTGCATTATATAAGAAAGAAAGAAAAGAAAGAAAATTACTTGCTTGGAAAATGATAAAAAGTAAAATTAAACACATTCGTTAGTGAACAAATTGTACAACAAAAAAATCTCCCAAGTTTTTATCTGTAACTTAAAAATAATTAAATGTTGAATATAATCAATTAAATTATTAAATTAATATAAACAATTAGAAACTTAATCAAAACATTTTTTTAAATGAAGACGTATCATACGCTACATTAATTACAATAAGAGGAATCACCATTCGCGCGACATTTCGACACATTCTCCATGGAACCAAGATGAACAAGAGCCCCCATATTGCGCCCATGTCCTTGGTTTTCCTCATCACCACAAACAGGACGAATGCAGAATCATTGTGTTTGTTGGTACTGCGTTTTGCCCATGTTCCTATGTTGAGAACTCTCTACTTCGCAGAAGCCGGACTTTCTGCACTTGGTAGGTCTTTTGCAGCATTCTTACGTTTTTCACGATTTCTGCAGGTTGTTTTTAGTGTTGAAATGGATCCAAAAATGATGCTGCTGACTTCATTAGCGATGATATATGGGTCATGTAACTTGGCCTAAGTTATTAAAAGGGAGAGATTTATGGAAGGAAGATGAATTCAAAGTACATGTAGAATGAGAGGATAGTACACGGGTAGTATTGAAAAAAATTGCTTCATCAAATTTTGATAATGCCCATATTACTCTTAATCTTACTGCTTATATTTGCTCTAGTGTCATTATTCAGCAGTTGTAATTGCTACTGTTGAAAAGAAAAAGAACAAAACCATCTGCCCCCACCAACGGATTCTACACTCACATAAGATTTCAGCCATTTATAGGTTTTATGTAAAATTAATTAATTTTACACGTTAACTCTTAGTTAAGTTACACGTTAACTAAAAATATTACAACCCCAATTTCAAGTAACAGGTAGTTGTACTTACATTTGAAAAGACATGCTTGCACTTCTGTTTTGACCCTACAACAATACGAACAAATCACACAGTCGCCATGTTGCTTGAAAATTACCAACACCGCAGTGAGAATGCACCAACTCACAAACAACCTTTACATGTAATATGGGTATTTCTTGAAATGTACCCATGTTACCTAAGTGCCCATACTTATCAAGTTTACCCTATAAAGGACGTATTCTTAAAATATATAAGGAACAACTCTTAACTACTGACTTAAATAGCAAATTCAAATTGTCAGTAAACATCTGAGCAATAAAACAGTACATTTATTAAAATCCTGAAAGCTTTGTTGACTTCTGTATGTTATCAAAGGGATTGTGTCTGTATTTAATAATTAACACATAAAAGTAATTGAAAAGACATATGAGAATTCAGGTTTGATGGAACCAAATGTCTATCAATCTATAAGCCAATATAAAATTTTCATTCTATCCTTTTTTGCTACTCAGAGCATTATTAGAAACATAAATTAAAAAAGAAATATAAATATAAATTGCTGGATAGTTAATTGTAAAGGATATCTGAACAAATTATTCACAAAAAGATTATTAGCAGAGGCTTGAAAACTAATTTTTATTTCCTTCTATAATAAAAAGTAGAAAGGAAAAAAAATAGCGTTTTAGATGGAAGTATACAGCATTATTTATTTTTAATGAATCAATAAAAATTTTGATTTACTTATAGAAGTTAGAATATTGTCTTATTTCAGTTGATAAAAGAATTCAAAAGAGCCGGAAAAAGAATAATGGAATACAAAGAACCTGAAAAAAATCAAAACAAAGTGAGAAACCAAAGGGAATGAAGTTCATAAACACGAGATGGGGGTGAAGGAGATGAGAATGAGATTCAGATTTGAAAAATATTAATATAAATAGTTAGTAAATGAAATAAAAACTTGAACGCGATAGTAGAAGAGAATTTTCTAAATTTGCTATTTTTAAATGAAAATTTTTTATTACGACTCATAATACATTATAGCAACTCACCAATGTGTCTCTTCATTTTGGTTTAACCGATGAAAACTTTCCCATCATCAGTTTAAAAGCAAACAAAAATATGAATATTCTAATATAATGAACTCGTATCCTAATATTATTACTATTTGATTACTATTAATTTTTTATGAATGATTAATGCATCTAATTAGCAGAAAATATAGATATCGTTATAAATTTCATAGCTTTAGAATGTTATATATTTTTTATCTTGAAATAACGCGAAACCCATTTTTTTTTATACAATGAATGTTTTAAGGGGAAAAAAAGATCTTCACACTAAAATTAATACTTTTTTTACATCATTTATAATTTGAAAAATAAATTACTTTAAAATAACAAAAAAAAAACATTCAAACAATAACTGCTTTATTAAAAAACTGAAATAATATATTTTAAGTTCTTTTGAGTAAAATTTGAGATCCTTGATAGGTTAAGAGTGGTTCCAAAGTATATTCTAAGAATTAACTAAGCATATGTCCTTCAAAATTGGTATACAAAATACCAAAGACTAGGGTTCATTTTTGTTAAATCAAAAATATAATCATATGATTAGAAAATTCAAATCAGAATAATTGCAGGGAAATTGGCTCTTGATATAACTTAATTAAAGCAAAGAATTTTAAAATTTCGTTTCAGAATGGATGAATTTAGGTTGATTTTAGGAGAAAGCGAAATTCAAAGGCATGAAAATGTTATGCGAAATTCAGTAGAAATTTAATTGCGTGATTTCAGTACTGTACAAACAATATATACAGTCGGACCTCTATTTAATGAAGTTGCTACGTTCTGAAAAGGAACTCAAGTGAACAATTTGTAAAATAGAGATTTACCTTTCAATGAGCTGTATAAATCCCATGTTTTAAATTCAAAATTACAATATATTATTTAAAAAGTAATAATTGACACCTTTTATTGTAAAAAATTATTGTATCTTCTATTTTATATAATATTTTACTCATCAAAAAATCTGCAAGGCAAACAAGAAAAAGAAACATTGTTCAGGAATTTACTGTATTTTCAACTTTAAAAAGATAATTTATATAATATTAATTTTAATTACATTTTCTAAGAATACAAATGATTTTAAACATAAATAATTTTGTTACTATTAATTTTAAGCCTGCCTAACACAAGTACCTTATAATTTAATTACTGATAAAGTCTGTTAATTTTGTTTGAGTTTTTATTTCTGTGGAATATCTAGAATTATGTGGCAACTTTATTGTTCTTTGTGAGTTAGGTACTTGAAAAAACCAGTTCAGTCATTGATCACCATAAAATGTGTTAAAAAGAGAATAATTTGAAATGTCCAGAAATATTTTTAAAATAGGGAGAAAAATTATCAAATCTCGTAAGTGAAAAATTTCATTAAATAGAAAAGACACTTCGCTATTTGGAGGTAATTTTTCAAAAAATAAAAAATTGTAATTAATAGTTTAGGGGGAAAATTTGTAAAATAGAGAAATTCGCAAAATAGTTGTTCCTAAAATAGAGGCCCGACTGTATTAATAATATACTAAAATTTACAACAGATCTAACTCAGCAAAACAGTAAGCAAGAAAATAGAAAGACAGTACCGAATTCAGAGTACAAAAATACAAAGTAAAAGAGATACATTAGCATACACTTAGGCTTAGGGGGTAAGATTGCAGGGTTAAACATAGTATTAAGGAGCAAACTTTCCATTTTATTTCAAATCATAGCCTTTAGTAGAATAATATTTCTAAGAATTCAACTTCTCATGGTACCAGATTTTGAAGTTTTATCAAGTATCTAACATTTTCCCCACTTTGTGGGTCTTGAACAGGAGCATTATTTCATATGTTTTTGATTTTTTAATCAATGTATTTAATATTGTTTTTTTTCTCTGGTATTTATGAAATTAATCTAAAGATTTGAAAGAAATAGTATTTTTATAGCAAATGTGCAGCAATAAAATTATAGTAATAAAAATATTGTATAGTTTTTATATAATCCAATGCAACTTTAAATTTTCTTTCAAAAAAATTTTAATTTTTCTTCTCTCTCACTTTTCTCCTCGCTTCCTTTATTTCCTAACTTTGAAAGTTTTTCTACCTATTTTCAATTGGTTTTTAGAACAGATAATTTTTAGTGTTTTCTTCATGGCCTAAATAGCTTTATTCAAAATATTTCATTTCAGAAGGAAAAGAAAGATTTAGAGAGGGAAACACCCTCAATGAAATCAGGAAATCGAAAGAAGAGAGCTCATGAGGTAATTTGAACATATGAACTTTTTAACGGAAAATTTATTAGGTTATTCTTTTAAGTAATAAATACGATGAAACTCTTTCTTTACCTGTCTAATTATATTTATTGTAATATTTTATAATTAATATATCTTTTATAATACGAATAGAACTTTTTTAACGTATCATTCAGCCCAAAATTCTTCAAAATATTTCATTACACAGCATAGAGCCTAAAAATGTTAATCCTGACATTTTTCTGTTATTTTTAAGTAATGCATTGTTATATTTGTCTAGTGTTGGGTTGCTATCGAGAAATGGAACTATGAAAATATTTATTCTCTACATTTCTAAGTTATAATACATTTTTCTAAAAAATATGTTTCTATTTTTACTAAATCATTTAAACCCTTATAAACATATAATTCCAACTGATTTTCATCTAACAGAAAAATCTTTTTTTTCATCAAAGGAGACAGACGTGTGTATGAAATATTTCTTTTTTAAAAATATGTATTTTAAAACTCAAAAATAAAGTAGTAAAAATTTGCTTTGTTGAATTTTAATTGTAGCATAAGTTAAATCAGAATTACAAGGAGGAAAAAAATAAGTTAAAATCTAGAACGACAAAATATGTAGAAAGAATAACAAGTTTCTTTTGTTACATATTAATGTTATGCATCCTTTTCTCTTTCCGGAAACAATGATGGAACAGGAGGTGGACTGTTTAATGGAAGACCGCTATATATTTGTAAGTACTTAAGATTTAAATATTGTTCTTCCAGTATCTCATAAATTAAGAAAATGGTTAATAAATTAAGAAATTTTTAGAAAAAATGGAAACTTATCTGATGTGCAATGTGTTTTAAAAATTAGCATATTCATTATTTCATAACAATAATTTCCTTCTTAGGATTCGAAATAATAAAATTGATTAGAAATGTTCGTTTACCAATTAATTGCTACATACTGTTAGTGAAAGAAATGGAGCTAAAAACAAAAATTTAGTTTAATTAAACGTCTTCGAAAGTATTCAACAAAAGATTTTTCATTGTTCGGCAATTCCAAAACTGTAAAATCCATCACAGGTGACAGGAAAGTTGGGGGGCGACAACGTGTTTTACGTAGTAAGGTAGCTGAAATTGTCTTTCCACGCATGCGTTATAAGTACTCTAACTCGTGAAATGTGTGGTAGGTTTACCACAATTAATTTTTACTGGCATTTAGCAATTTTGGTGGGGTTTTTTTCCGTAGCATTTTTAAAGCCCCCTGAGACAAAAAATGTACCTTTTTTAAAAATATTTTTATGTATAAAAAAGGCAAAAGAACAGAAATTTTCAAAATTGAAGAAAGGAAATATACCAATTATTTGAAAAATAGTTCAATCTGGTTTTGGAATTTAAACTAATGAAATTCCATAGAAATTTGTGAAAAATGTCATACATTGTAAAAATTGTGATTTTAAGGTTAAATTTAAAGTTAATAACATATTAAAAGCATTTATTTTTAAATCAAAACCGCAAAAGCAATGTCTTGAAATTCTAGTTTGGCAGGAAAGCGATTTTCGGCGTCAATTTACGCTTTCATTCAACGATGGTTCATTCGCTTTTTGTAATCGTAATTTACGAATGTATGAAGTTTTCAATATTTTTTAGGGTTTAGTTGTTAAGTTAAAGTTTTCAAATTTCACATATCAATAACAAACAAAGGTAAATTTAAACAAAAAAGTAAAAGAAGTTTTGCATTAATGAATGCTCGAAAAATGTCTATTAGAAGGAAAAGGCAACTTTTTTTTTTTTTTTTTTACTCTGTAATTTTTAAGCAAATATTTCAATCTTCAGCTGAAACACAGACAATAAAGTTAGACACACGAGAAAAAAATTTCGTGTGATTATTTTCATAAATGGTGAAGCTGTTAAATGTTTTAGTAGAATCTTGGGCACATTTTTTAAAAAATCGTAAAAGATTTTTTTAATCTGGTTTTTAAATCATTGATTTTAAAAGAGCTAAGTATGAACTTTTAGCACGTAAGCTTATTTTTTCACAAAAATTAGAAAGCGACGCAGAGGGATTGAAAAGCTTTTTTCATAAAAACACATTGAAATTGATTCATTTTAGGAAAAATAGCAAAAAATGCAAAATATCGTTTTAAAAGAAAAATAAAAAATTATACCGTGTCCTAGCGAAATAAACGGTCTGTCCGATTTCGGAATTATTTTTTGCCTGATTTCAGTATGAAAGGAAGGATGGCGATTTTATAAACGATGAAAATGTCATAAATCTTTCACCAGCCATTCCTCGAAGCCTTTGCAGGATAAACGGCATACAGGAGTAGACAAATCGTGCATTTTGACATTTTTGTTTAATGTCTTTTTAACTTATTGAAATTCGGAATTTAAATAGTCAAAAGAATTCCTCGGATCACTTCTCATCTCTTATTACCTTTGGTGTGCTTTTGAATTCAGCGGTTCGTGGGAGAATAACTTCACATTGATGCGTACATACAAAGATACGTTTGTTTACTCGTGAATTTTAATAGTGTAGAAAAAAAATTATTTTCTGATTTGAATTGTATGTATAAACTCTAACACAATTTGCTTTTCATTTAATAGAATAATTACAGCAGCTGGTCATATTGCCAAGAAGTGCCACCTCATCAGGCAAGTACCTTCAATGATATCTTTTTTTGTATTTTCTTATAGGAAATGTATAATGTAGTGAAATTATTCCCCTTATGATTTAAATGCATGTGTATTTTTGTTTCATATTTCGTATTTTTCTTTTTAGAAAAATAAATAACCTATCCAAGTTTTATGTATTTTGAAAATTGTCTTCTAAATTTATAATTTTCTTAGTTTTTTTTTAATCATATCTTGTCCAGTAACAGGGCAGGAAAAGATAATCTTTTACTAATCAATTGATTTGAAGGATTTCTGGTCTTATTTATTCATGAAGTTATTCATAATTTTTTTCTTTGTTTCAGTTAATGGAAGATGATTCTTCACACGGTTCGAGTCATCATCATACCAGGTAAGTACCTTTTTCATTAATTATCGTAGGTGATCATTAGAAATATATTTTGGTAAAGATGCCTTGGTACTTGAACTGATATTGATAATGTATTCTTTCACTACCATTTTCATGAAACTATTATGCTTTATATATCAGAAATTATATAACATGTAAATAATGTAATTCTCTCCCACAATTTTAAGATAACCTCATCCTGAAAAATTAGGATCATAAATCTTTTAAACTTGTTTTCCATTTACAAAGTTGTACTTAATCTGCTTATTTCCGGTGGCTTTAAAATGGAAACTAGTGTTATCACTTTAAGTATCAACCTTTATACCCAGTAATAGTAAATAATGTGGCCATTTTTTTAAAAAATATGCTGTAAATTAAAACAATTTATTTGTTTTGTTGTTGTTACTAATGCCACCTGATCGGCAAAAGCCAGATCAAGGTCCACAAAATTCCTCATAGCAAAGGACTAAGTGACGCCGGTCGTTAGCCGTAGCTTTGAGCACCATACAGGTGAGGGAACGATTTAGCTCGGTTTCCCCGATTTTGAGGAGAACACCTCATAGGGGTGGGCAGAGGCCTCCCACCTATGATAAATCTAGTTTTATTGAGGAAATAAATATTTTCACCTTCACAAAACTTAAATAAGTCTATCAACCTATGTTACGTATTTTAAAAATTATCTTATATATGATTCAAGTTATTACACAAACAAAAAAAAATTCATGAGTCTTTTATTATCTTGTTTGTATATAAAATTCTTAACCTTCAGCAATTTTTTAAAAAAAATTCTTTTTGTATAGAACCCAAGGCCAAAACTCGTTAAAAAATGAAGTAGTAATTCTATTAATGATAAAATATGTGAGTGATTTCTTTATGAAAATCGAATTCGTTATGCAAATTATTGACGTATTATTTTTTTTCTTGGCATAATAAATCCATTCATATTTGTTGCAAAATTTAATATTTTTGCATGAAATTAAAAAAACACATTTATAAATTCTAAAAATTATCTTGCACTTAATTATTTTTCACTATCTCTTTTCAATGTTTCTTTTTTAGTTTATCGTATCTCTTATGGTATCCGAACACGTTAAAATGGTCAAATTCCGTAAAAACACATATATTTTGTTTTTTATTTCATTGAAAGAGCTACTTCTTCACAAAGTATACTTTGTTTTGTTTCTACACTACCTAGAGGTCAAGTTACAATCAGTTTAATAAAATTAAAAAAACAGATAGTGTGGGTGTTTATTCTACCAGAAGCGGGCATTTATGAATTGTTCAACATCTATCATGACGAGTCTGATAACTCGTAATATAATAAATTTATTTCTATAAAACTTTTTGAACCTGATATTTATATTATTTTCTAGAGAATATACTAAAATATTTCTAATTGTATAAATTTTTTGAGTTATAGCATGTTTATTAAATAATAGTCTCGTAAAGAATGTCACTTTTCTTATAATATTTATTCAATCAGCTCTAAAATTTTTAAACTTTAATAAAACATTAAAATTCCAGTACATTCTCTAAATAAATACATCTCATTTGTTTTAGTAATACTTTTACTGATATAAGTTTATTACTTTTTCTATTAATTATTCTGAAATTTTTCAAAAATATTACTAAAATTTCAATTATAATTGTGATTTTTGTAAATTTTAGATAATTTTTTAAAAATATTGTTATATATATAGTTAAATATTAGTATTTATTGGTATTGATTCCAAAAAGGCATTTAAAAGGTTTTAGAATGTTAATTTTAAAAAAGTACTCGAATGCACACGCAGTATACAGTTAGCAAACGAATGATAGATGAAAATAAAATTATTGCTAAATTCTTACACTCTAAGGACTTACATTGTTAAAGTAAAGGCATGTGTACCTTTGCAGTAAGGAGGCAGCTCCTGCTGTACTTAAAATTTTTTTTAATTTACGTAAGTTTTTGTCTTATTCTACACAATAAGAAAATGAATTGGAGCATCATTTCAAAGGAAAGTGAAACCGGCAAAAGCAAGTCTAAAATTCATCATTGTTGGCGAATAACTTAATTTTGTAACACTTTTAGGACAAAATACAAAATTAGCGTTTTCAAGAAAAACAAATCTCGCATTTAACTGATCTTGAACCAATAACAACGAACGTGTTTATTGACCAAATTATTTCTATCCGAGAAATTGCTCGTAGAATCAACCACAGTGACCGTGTAATTAGAAACTGAATAAAAATTCTGCACATTGCACTAGGATAGAAACGTTATGGACATTCAAAAGTCTATTCTTTTCGTTACGGATTCCAAATTCGAAGAGTAACATTTGACCGAAACAGGTGTTAGTGGCCGAGAACTGTATAAAGTTTTGTTCAAGAAACAAGGTTTAATTCTTAAAAAATCAAGAGAAAAGCCTGGTTAAAATATAACCACAGAAATCAACAGCTATCTTTTGCCAAAAATCATGTTCAATAGAAGGAAGAAAATATTTCGTGATGAGGAAAAGTTCAATTTCTTTTGACCCTGATGGGTTCGGATATTATTTTCAAGGCCTTCGAACACAAAAACTAGTCCTGACAATGCAGTAACATAGAAGTAAAGTGAGTGAATATTAATGTCGCTCTGTTCAGCTACACAAAGGCTTTTGGTGGTGGACCTTGTAATTTTGAACCATGGTCAAGTGACGAGAAAGACACCTTAGCTAGCGCCCCCTACCCAAACTACCACACCAATGTGTGACGTTTGAGCTCTCAACAGATTTAACGTGCATCACTTCCCTACATGGAGGGTCTTTCGTGATACTTGGCTCGAACTCGTGACATGCCAGCCACGATTCGATACCTTGACCACTAGGCTACCGTGGTCACAACATAGAAATGTCATGATATGGGCATGCATTGGATGTCACAGTAAAGACAGAATAAATTTTATAAGTGGGGAAAAATAATTTTCACTATATATATTGATATACTTATTGAATTATTTTAAGTGATGGAACACAAATAGAAAAGCAGGATTTTATATTTCAAGAATTTGATGTTGTACATGCAGTGATTGACTTGAAGACCTGATATAGAGCAACTAACATGAACTTACTCAATAGGCTTCCTCTATTCTCGACAAGCATATTATGGAAATATATGTGCGTGCACTTGCAAGAGAAACTCATGAACAAGATCAACAATATTCAAATGTGAATGAGCTCAGAAGTGCCATCATCCGTTGTTGGGAAAATGTATCTCAAAGTTTTGTACACGAGCATACCAAAGAGAATTGTTGAACCCTTGAAGTTAAAGGGTAGTTATACTAAATATTAATTTTTGCGAAACTAAGGATTATTGTGAATAGAATCTATAATTTATTCGCCTAGATGTGCGTTTTTTCCTTCTTAAATTATTTAATATTTCATTGAATTTTATGTTCTCGCGCATATAAATCCATTACTAAAACTCATTATTCTTTATGTTATAACGATTAACACTAATTCTTACTAATAAATAAGACAGAAAATTTGAATTCTTTTTGCATTTATCATTTTTTCATTGGTTGTAGCTTTAGAAAATGAACTGTTACCAGCATTAAAAAATGTAATTATTTAAAAAAAAGAAGTATATGGTAGAGTAATTTACTTAATTAGTCATTAAATATTGTTATTTTGCTGATATAAAAGACTGATTTCTGTTTGCCATCAAATTAAGCGTTTTACTTTCCTAAAATAAAATCTGTAACGTGTATTTAAAATTATCCATTGTTATTTACCTGATTTTATTTCTGAATTATCTAACGTAGATTCATGTGAAAATGAAGCCTATGTGTTTTTTTTTTTTAGTCTTGTCATCTTAATTAATGTTAAATCGTTATTTTGTTTTCTGTAGAATGATATTGAAGACGAGGAACGTGCCGCTGTGGTGAAAGAGGTAAGAACTTACTAAAAATACACAAAGTGTATTTTAAAATTATCCCTTGTTATCTGATTATATATTTCTCAATTATCTAAGTTAGTGTCACGTGATAATGAAGTTTATGAGACTTTTTTAGACTTGTCGTCTTAATTAACGTTTAGGTAACAGAGACTACATTAAAAACATGAATTTTGAAGAAAACATAGCATTTTTTTGTTTAAATTTTTTTTTTTTTTTCATTTAGAATTATTTTTATTTGTTTCTTTATTTCTAAAACTATTCTTTTTTGAAGCTACGATAAATAGAAAGGAAACTATAAGTACACTCATGTCCATAAATAAAGGATAATTCAGAATCACACAGAAATCGTACTCTAAAATAAAAATTTCACCTGTAGAATTATCTCACACATCTTGAAGAAGAATATGCAAATTACAGGAAACCACCAGATGGCGCTGATAGTACATCAAATTGTCAAGTGAAATTTTATGATATACTTGAGATAAAAACTTTCAGAATTTTGGGAAGATACGAAGATAAGCTTTAAAATATATATAGCATGCTTTGGTTGTGCTTTTACGTCACTAACAGATCCTAATAGTCAAAAGGGCGATAAGTATTCGTATGTATCATATTTTGTGCAATGCTTACAAACCAAATCGTTATTCTTTTTTTTTGTTGTTGTTACTTCGTTTTATATTTAATTCTTAATGTTGGAAATATTATCTTTATCATTCCTTCAAGAATTTATCTTTGTATTGGTATCTCCAATATTCACTCATTTTCTTCTAGTATTTGTATAAATATTTCCTTGAGAAAAATTCCCCCATGAATCGAATGATAACTCTCTTATATTTTTAAATGTTAACGTTACCCTTCAATGCATGTATGCTTGCTAAAATTGAGTTTTCTGGTAAGATTTAGTTATGTAAGTTTTCTGGATATTGTTTATGGTTGCGGTAGCTTAGTAGTTATGGTCACGAACTCTTAGCTGATGTGTGTCATGAGTCCGAACCTTAGTGCGATTGAAGACCTGCTGTACAGATGGACGGATGCACATTAAACGTGTCTTCTTCGTCATTTCATTTACGAGGACAAAATTACGAAGACCGTCGACAATAGCCGTTGTGTTTCTTTATAATTCTATATTAAAATCACTCTTTGGATACCGTTTCGGTTAACTGAACGCTGGCAAAAATTGCCAAATGCTGCCACCACACACTCAGTCACAGGTGAAATATTAAGTGCTACCATTTCATGTTGTTGTCCGAGTGATTTTCAGAAGTAATTAATAAAACTAGTAATAATAGCAGTATCATTTATGTGTATATATTTCTTGTGTTATAGTTGCACTTCAATTGCATTTCAGCCAATTGAGCAGCACCGCTTGATATTTATTTTTTGCTTGAAAAGTAAATCCTTCGTATTTTATATAAAGCTCGCAAATATATATATATTATATATAACCTTAAAAATATATGCCTTTTTTAAAATCATCAGTCGAACAGACTGTAACTCGTAATGCCTGTACTGAATTATAAAATATCAATATGTAATGAAGGATTAAAAAAATACACTCACATGTCCATAAATTAAGGTTAATTCAGAATCACACAGAAATTGAACTATAAAATAAAAATTTCACCTGTAGAATTATCTCACACATCTTGAAGAAGAATATGCAAATTACAGGAAAGCAACAGATGGCACGGATAGTACATCACAATGACGAGAGTGTAAGAGAGGGGTATATAAGGAATGGTGGCAAATAAGTAAAATTGTACACAAGAATTGTTCTCATGAACATGATCAACAATATTCAAATGTGAATGAGCTCAGAAGTGCCATCATCCGTTGTTGGGAAAATGTATCTCAAAGTTTTGTACACGAGCATACCAAAGAGAATTGTTGAACCCTTGAAGTTAAAGGGTAGTTATACTAAATATTAATTTTTGCGAAACTAAGGATTATTGTGAATAGAATCTATAATTTATTCGCCTAGATGTGCGTTTTTTCCTTCTTAAATTATTTAATATTTCATTGAATTTTATGTTCTCGCGCATATAAATCCATTACTAAAACTCATTATTCTTTATGTTATAACGATTAACACTAATTCTTACTAATAAATAAGACAGAAAATTTGAATTCTTTTTGCATTTATCATTTTTTCATTGGTTGTAGCTTTAGAAAATGAACTGTTACCAGCATTAAAAAATGTAATTATTTAAAAAAGAAGTATATGGTAGAGTAATTTACTTAATTAGTCATTAAATATTGTTATTTTGCTGATATAAAAGACTGATTTCTGTTTGCCATCAAATTAAGCGTTTTACTTTCCTAAAATAAAATCTGTAACGTGTATTTAAAATTATCCATTGTTATTTACCTGATTTTATTTCTGAATTATCTAACGTAGATTCATGTGAAAATGAAGCCTATGTGTTTTTTTTTTTAGTCTTGTCATCTTAATTAATGTTAAATCGTTATTTTGTTTTCTGTAGAATGATATTGAAGACGAGGAACGTGCCGCTGTGGTGAAAGAGGTAAGAACTTACTAAAAATACACAAAGTGTATTTTAAAATTATCCCTTGTTATCTGATTATATATTTCTCAATTATCTAAGTTAGTGTCACGTGATAATGAAGTTTATGAGACTTTTTTTAGACTTGTCATCTTAATTAACGTTTAGGTAACAGAGACTACATTAAAAACATGAATTTTGAAGAAAACATAGCATTTTTTTGTTTAATTTTTTTTTCATTTAGAATTATTTTTATTTGTTTCTTTATTTCTAAAACTATACTTTTTTGAAGCTACGATAAATAGAAAGGAAACTATAAGTACACTCATGTCCATAAATAAAGGATAATTCAGAATCACACCGAATTTGAACTCTAAAATAAAAATTTCACCTGTAGAATTATCTCACACATCTTGAAGAAGAATATGCGAATTACAAGAAACCACCAGATGGCGCTGATAGTACATCAAATTGTCCTGTCAAATTTTATGATATACTTGAGATAAAAACTTTCAGAATTTTGGAAAGATACGAAGATAAGCTTAAAATTATATATAGCATGCTTTGGTTGTGCTTTTACGTCACTAACAGATCCTAATAGTCAAAAGGGCGATAAATATTCGTATGTATCATATTTTGTGCAATGCTTACAAACCAAATCGTTATTTTTTGTTGTTACTTCGTTTTATATTTAATTCTTAATGTTGGAAATATTATCTTTATCATTCCTTCAAGAATTTATCTTTGTATTGGTATCTCCAATATTCACTCATTTTCTTCTAGTATTTGTATAAATATTTCCTTGAGAAAAATTCCCCCCATGAATCGAATGATAACTCTCTTATATTTTTAAATGTTAACGTTACCCTTCAATGCATGTATGCTTGCTAAAATTGAGTTTTCTGGTAAGATTTAGTTATGTAAGTTTTCTGGATATTGTTTATGGTTGCGGTAGCTTAGTAGTTATGGTCACGAACTCTTAGCTGATGTGTGTCATGAGTCCGAACCTTAGTGCGATTGAAGACCTGCTGTACAGATGGACGGATGCACATTAAACGTGTCTTCTTCGTCATTTCATTTACGAGGACAAAATTACGAAGACCGTCGACAATAGCCGTTGTGTTTCTTTATAATTCTATATTAAAATCACTCTTTGGATACCGTTTCGGTTAACTGAACGCTGGCAAAAATTGCCAAATGCTGCCACCACACACTCAGTCACAGGTGAAATATTAAGTGCTACCATTTCATGTTGTTGTCCGAGTGATTTTCAGAAGTAATTAATAAAACTAGTAATAATAGCAGTATCATTTATGTGTATATATTTCTTGTGTTATAGTTGCACTTCAATTGCATTTCAGCCAATTGAGCAGCACCGCTTGATATTTATTTTTTGCTTGGAAAAGTAAATCCTTCGTATTTTATATAAAGCTCGCAATATATATATATTATATATAACCTTAAAAATATATGCCTTTTTAAAATCATCAGTCGAACAGACTGTAACTCGTAATGCCTGTACTGAATTATAAAATATCAATATGTAATGAAGGATTAAAAAAATACACTCACATGTCCATAAATTAAGGTTAATTCAGAATCACACAGAAATTGAACTATAAAATAAAAATTTCACCTGTAGAATTATCTCACACATCTTGAAGAAGAATATGCAAATTACAGGAAAGCAACAGATGGCACGGATAGTACATCACAATGACGAGAGTGTAAGAGAGGGGTATATAAGGAATGGTGGCAAATAAGTAAAATTGTACACAAGAATTGTTCTCATGAACATGATCAACAATATTCAAATGTGAATGAGCTCAGAAGTGCCATCATCCGTTGTTGGGAAAATGTATCTCAAAGTTTTGTACACGAGCATACCAAAGAGAATTGTTGAACCCTTGAAGTTAAAGGGTAGTTATACTAAATATTAATTTTTGCGAAACTAAGGATTATTGTGAATAGAATCTATAATTTATTCGCCTAGATGTGCGTTTTTTCCTTCTTAAATTATTTAATATTTCATTGAATTTTATGTTCTCGCGCATATAAATCCATTACTAAAACTCATTATTCTTTATGTTATAACGATTAACACTAATTCTTACTAATAAATAAGACAGAAAATTTGAATTCTTTTTGCATTTATCATTTTTTCATTGGTTGTAGCTTTAGAAAATGAACTGTTACCAGCATTAAAAAATGTAATTATTTAAAAAAAAAAAAAAAAAAGAAGTATATGGTAGAGTAATTTACTTAATTAGTCATTAAATATTGTTATTTTGCTGATATAAAAGACTGATTTCTGTTTGCCATCAAATTAAGCGTTTTACTTTCCTAAAATAAAATCTGTAACGTGTATTTAAAATTATCCATTGTTATTTACCTGATTTTATTTCTGAATTATCTAACGTAGATTCATGTGAAAATGAAGCCTATGTGTTTTTTTTTTTTAGTCTTGTCATCTTAATTAATGTTAAATCGTTATTTTGTTTTCTGTAGAATGATATTGAAGACGAGGAACGTGCCGCTGTGGTGAAAGAGGTAAGAACTTACTAAAAATACACAAAGTGTATTTTAAAATTATCCCTTGTTATCTGATTATATATTTCTCAATTATCTAAGTTAGTGTCACGTGATAATGAAGTTTATGAGACTTTTTTTAGACTTGTCATCTTAATTAACGTTTAGGTAACAGAGACTACATTAAAAACATGAATTTTGAAGAAAACATAGCATTTTTTGTTTTTTTTTTTTCATTTAGAATTATTTTTATTTGTTTCTTTATTTCTAAAACTATTCTTTTTTTGAAGCTACGATAAATAGAAAGGAAACTATAAGTGCACTCATGTCCATAAATAAAGGATAATTCAGAATCACACAGAAATCGAACTCTAAAATAAAAATTTCACCTGTAGAATTATCTCACACATCTTGAAGAAGAATATGCAAATTACAGGAAACCACCAGATGGCGCTGATAGTACATCAAATTGTCAAGTGAAATTTTATGATATACTTGAGATAAAAACTTTCAGAATTTTGGAAAGATACGAAGATAAGCTTAAAAAATATATATAGCATGCTTTGGTTGTGCTTTTACGTCACTAACAGATCCTAATAGTCAAAAGGGCGATAAATATTCGTATGTATCATATTTTGTGCAATGCTTACAAACCAAATCGTTATTTTTTTTTGTTGTTACTTCGTTTTATATTTAATTCTTAATGTTGGAAATATTATCTTTATCATTCCTTCAAGAATTTATCTTTGTATTGGTATCTCCAATATTCACTCATTTTCTTCTAGTATTTGTATAAATATTTCCTTGAGAAAAATTCCCCATGAATCGAATGATAACTCTCTTATATTTTTAAATGTTAACGTTACCCTTCAATGCATGTATGCTTGCTAAAATTGAGTTTTCTGGTAAGATTTAGTTATGTAAGTTTTCTGGATATTGTTTATGGTTGCGGTAGCTTAGTAGTTATGGTCACGAACTCTTAGCTGATGTGTGTCATGAGTCCGAACCTTAGTGCGATTGAAGACCTGCTGTACAGATGGACGGATGCACATTAAACGTGTCTTCTTCGTCATTTCATTTACGAGGACAAAATTACGAAGACCGTCGACAATAGCCGTTGTGTTTCTTTATAATTCTATATTAAAATCACTCTTTGGATACCGTTTCGGTTAACTGAACGCTGGCAAAAATTGCCAAATGCTGCCACCACACACTCAGTCACAGGTGAAATATTAAGTGCTACCATTTCATGTTGTTGTCCGAGTGATTTTCAGAAGTAATTAATAAAACTAGTAATAATAGCAGTATCATTTATGTGTATATATTTCTTGTGTTATAGTTGCACTTCAATTGCATTTCAGCCAATTGAGCAGCACCGCTTGATATTTATTTTTTGCTTGGAAAAGTAAATCCTTCGTATTTTATATAAAGCTCGCAATATATATATATTATATATAACCTTAAAAATATATGCCTTTTTTAAAATCATCAGTCGAACAGACTGTAACTCGTAATGCCTGTACTGAATTATAAAATATCAATATGTAATGAAGGATTAAAAAAATACACTCACATGTCCATAAATTAAGGTTAATTCAGAATCACACAGAAATTGAACTATAAAATAAAAATTTCACCTGTAGAATTATCTCACACATCTTGAAGAAGAATATGCAAATTACAGGAAAGCAACAGATGGCACGGATAGTACATCACAATGACGAGAGTGTAAGAGAGGGGTATATAAGGAATGGTGGCAAATAAGTAAAATTGTACACAAGAATTGTTCTCATGAACATGATCAACAATATTCAAATGTGAATGAGCTCAGAAGTGCCATCATCCGTTGTTGGGAAAATGTATCTCAAAGTTTTGTACACGAGCATACCAAAGAGAACTGTTGAACCCTTGAAGTTAAAGGGTAGTTATACTAAATATTAATTTTTGCGAAACTAAGGATTATTGTGAATAGAATCTATAATTTATTCGCCTAGATGTGCGTTTTTTCCTTCTTAAATTATTTAATATTTCATTGAATTTTATGTTCTCGCGCATATAAATCCATTACTAAAACTCATTATTCTTTATGTTATAACGATTAACATTAATTCTTACTAATAAATAAGACAGAAAATTTGAATTCTTTTTGCATTTATCATTTTTTCATTGGTTGTAGCTTTAGAAAATGAACTGTTACCAGCATTAAAAATGTAATTATTTAAAAAAAAGAAGTATATGGTAGAGTAATTTACTTAATTAGTCATTAAATATTGTTATTTTGCTGATATAAAAGACTGATTTCTGTTTGCCATCAAATTAAGCGTTTTACTTTCCTAAAATAAAATCTGTAACGTGTATTTAAAATTATCCATTGTTATTTACCTGATTTTATTTCTGAATTATCTAACGTAGATTCATGTGAAAATGAAGCCTATGTGTTTTTTTTTTTAGTCTTGTCATCTTAATTAATGTTAAATCGTTATTTTGTTTTCTGTAGAATGATATTGAAGACGAGGAACGTGCCGCTGTGGTGAAAGAGGTAAGAACTTACTAAAAATACACAAAGTGTATTTTAAAATTATCCCTTGTTATCTGATTATATATTTCTCAATTATCTAAGTTAGTGTCACGTGATAATGAAGTTTATGAGACTTTTTTAG
Source organism: Trichonephila clavipes (assembly GCA_019973935.1). Classification (NCBI taxonomy): domain Eukaryota; kingdom Metazoa; phylum Arthropoda; class Arachnida; order Araneae; family Nephilidae; genus Trichonephila; species Trichonephila clavipes. The sequence continues at coordinate 278,553 of BMAU01021191.1, forward strand.
ACTTGTCATCTTAATTAACGTTTAGGTAACAGAGACTACATTAAAAACATGAATTTTGAAGAAAACATAGCATTTTTTTGTTTAAATTTTTTTTTTTTCATTTAGAATTATTTTTATTTGTTTCTTTATTTCTAAAACTATTTTTTTGAAGCTACGATAAATAGAAAGGAAACTATAAGTGCACTCATGTCCATAAATAAAGGATAATTCAGAATCACACAGAATTTGAACTCTAAAATAAAAATTTCACCTGTAGAATTATCTCACACATCTTGAAGAAGAATATGCAAATTACAAGAAACCACCAGATGGCGCTGATAGTACATCAAATTGTCCTGTCAAATTTTATGATATACTTGAGATAAAAACTTTCAGAATTTTGGAAAGATACGAAGATAAGCTTAAAAATATATATAGCATGCTTTGGTTGTGCTTTTACGTCACTAACAGATCCTAATAGTCAAAAGGGCGATAAATATTCGTATGTATCATATTTTGTGCAATGCTTACAAACCAAATCGTTATTTTTTTGTTGTTACTTCGTTTTATATTTAATTCTTAATGTTGGAAATATTATCTTTATCATTCCTTCAAGAATTTATCTTTGTATTGGTATCTCCAATATTCACTCATTTTCTTCTAGTATTTGTATAAATATTTCCTTGAGAAAAATTCCCCCATGAATCGAATGATAACTCTCTTATATTTTTAAATGTTAACGTTACCCTTCAATGCATGTATGCTTGCTAAAATTGAGTTTTCTGGTAAGATTTAGTTATGTAAGTTTTCTGGATATTGTTTATGGTTGCGGTAGCTTAGTAGTTATGGTCACGAACTCTTAGCTGATGTGTGTCATGAGTCCGAACCTTAGTGCGATTGAAGACCTGCTGTACAGATGGACGGATGCACATTAAACGTGTCTTCTTCGTCATTTCATTTACGAGGACAAAATTACGAAGACCGTCGCCAATAGCCGTTGTGTTTCTTTATAATTCTATATTAAAATCACTCTTTGGATACCGTTTCGGTTAACTGAACGCTGGCAAAAATTGCCAAATGCTGCCACCACACACTCAGTCACAGGTGAAATATTAAGTGCTACCATTTCATGTTGTTGTCCGAGTGATTTTCAGAAGTAATTAATAAAACTAGTAATAATAGCAGTATCATTTATGTGTATATATTTCTTGTGTTATAGTTGCACTTCAATTGCATTTCAGCCAATTGAGCAGCACCGCTTGATATTTATTTTTTGCTTGGAAAAGTAAATCCTTCGTATTTTATATAAAGCTCGCAATATATATATATTATATATAACCTTAAAAATATATGCCTTTTTTTAAAATCATCAGTCGAACAGACTGTAACTCGTAATGCCTGTACTGAATTATAAAATATCAATATGTAATGAAGGATTAAAAAAATACACTCACATGTCCATAAATTAAGGTTAATTCAGAATCACACAGAAATTGAACTATAAAATAAAAAATTTCACCTGTAGAATTATCTCACACATCTTGAAGAAGAATATGCAAATTACAGGAAAGCAACAGATGGCACGGATAGTACATCACAATGACGAGAGTGTAAGAGAGGGGTATATAAGGAATGGTGGCAAATAAGTAAAATTGTACACAAGAATTGTTCTCATGAACATGATCAACAATATTCAAATGTGAATGAGCTCAGAAGTGCCATCATCCGTTGTTGGGAAAATGTATCTCAAAGTTTTGTACACGTAGCATACCAAAGAGAATTGTTGAACCCTTGAAGTTAAAGGGTAGTTATACTAAATATTAATTTTTGCGAAACTAAGGATTATTGTGAATAGAATCTATAATTTATTCGCCTAGATGTGCGTTTTTTCCTTCTTAAATTATTTAATATTTCATTGAATTTTATGTTCTCGCGCATATAAATCCATTACTAAAACTCATTATTCTTTATGTTATAACGATTAACATTAATTCTTACTAATAAATAAGACAGAAAATTTGAATTCTTTTTGCATTTATCATTTTTTCATTGGTTGTAGCTTTAGAAAATGAACTGTTACCAGCATTAAAAAATGTAATTATTTTAAAAAAAAAAAAAGAAGTATATGGTAGAGTAATTTACTTAATTAGTCATTAAATATTGTTATTTTGCTGATATAAAAGACTGATTTCTGTTTGCCATCAAATTAAGCGTTTTACTTTCCTAAAATAAAATCTGTAACGTGTATTTAAAATTATCCATTGTTATTTACCTGATTTTATTTCTGAATTATCTAACGTAGATTCATGTGAAAATGAAGCCTATGTGTTTTTTTTTTTTTAGTCTTGTCATCTTAATTAATGTTAAATCGTTATTTTGTTTTCTGTAGAATGATATTGAAGACGAGGAACGTGCCGCTGTGGTGAAAGAGGTAAGAACTTACTAAAAATACACAAAGTGTATTTTAAAATTATCCCTTGTTATCTGATTATATATTTCTCAATTATCTAAGTTAGTGTCACGTGATAATGAAGTTTATGAGACTTTTTTTTTTTTTTAGACTTGTCATCTTAATTAACGTTTAGGTAACAGAGACTACATTAAAAACATGAATTTTGAAGAAAACATAGCATTTTTTTGTTTAATTTTTTTCATTTAGAATTATTTTTATTTGTTTCTTTATTTCTAAAACTATACTTTTTTTTTGAAGCTACGATAAATAGAAAGGAAACTATAAGTGCACTCATGTCCATAAATAAAGGATAATTCAGAATCACAAATTTGAACTCTAAAATAAAAATTTCACCTGTAGAATTATCTCACACATCTTGAAGAAGAATATGCAAATTACAAGAAACCACCAGATGGCGCTGATAGTACATCAAATTGTCCTGTGAAATTTTATGATATACTTGAGATAAAAACTTTCAGAATTTTGGAAAGATACGAAGATAAGCTTAAAAATATATATAGCATGCTTTGGTTGTGCTTTTACGTCACTAACAGATCCTAATAGTCAAAAGGGCGATAAATATTCGTATGTATCATATTTTGTGCAATGCTTACAAACCAAATCGTTATTTTTTTGTTGTTACTTCGTTTTATATTTAATTCTTAATGTTGGAAATATTATCTTTATCATTCCTTCAAGAATTTATCTTTGTATTGGTATCTCCAATATTCACTCATTTTCTTCTAGTATTTGTATAAATATTTCCTTGAGAAAATTCCCCCATGAATCGAATGATAACTCTCTTATATTTTTAAATGTTAACGTTACCCTTCAATGCATGTATGCTTGCTAAAATTGAGTTTTCTGGTAAGATTTAGTTATGTAAGTTTTCTGGATATTGTTTATGGTTGCGGTAGCTTAGTAGTTATGGTCACGAACTCTTAGCTGATGTGTGTCATGAGTCCGAACCTTAGTGCGATTGAAGACCTGCTGTACAGATGGACGGATGCACATTAAACGTGTCTTCTTCGTCATTTCATTTACGAGGACAAAATTACGAAGACCGTCGCCAATAGCCGTTGTGTTTCTTTATAATTCTATATTAAAATCACTCTTTGGATACCGTTTCGGTTAACTGAACGCTGGCAAAATTGCCAAATGCTGCCACCACACACTCAGTCACAGGTGAAATATTAAGTGCTACCATTTCATGTTGTTGTCCGAGTGATTTTCAGAAGTAATTAATAAAACTAGTAATAATAGCAGTATCATTTATGTGTATATATTTCTTGTGTTATAGTTGCACTTCAATTGCATTTCAGCCAATTGAGCAGCACCGCTTGATATTTATTTTTTGCTTGGAAAAGTAAATCCTTCGTATTTTATATAAAGCTCGCAATATATATATATTATATATAACCTTAAAAATATATGCCTTTTTTAAAATCATCAGTCGAACAGACTGTAACTCGTAATGCCTGTACTGAATTATAAAATATCAATATGTAATGAAGGATTAAAAAAATACACTCACATGTCCATAAATTAAGGTTAATTCAGAATCACACAGAAATTGAACTATAAAATAAAAATTTCACCTGTAGAATTATCTCACACATCTTGAAGAAGAATATGCAAATTACAGGAAAGCAACAGATGGCACGGATAGTACATCACAATGACGAGAGTGTAAGAGAGGGGTATATAAGGAATGGTGGCAAATAAGTAAAATTGTACACAAGAATTGTTCTCATGAACATGATCAACAATATTCAAATGTGAATGAGCTCAGAAGTGCCATCATCCGTTGTTGGGAAAATGTATCTCAAAGTTTTGTACACGTGCATACCAAAGAGAATTGTTGAACCCTTGAAGTTAAAGGGTAGTTATACTAAATATTAATTTTTGCGAAACTAAGGATTATTGTGAATAGAATCTATAATTTATTCGCCTAGATGTGCGTTTTTTCCTTCTTAAATTATTTAATATTTCATTGAATTTTATGTTCTCGCGCATATAAATCCATTACTAAAACTCATTATTCTTTATGTTATAACGATTAACATTAATTCTTACTAATAAATAAGACAGAAAATTTGAATTCTTTTTGCATTTATCATTTTTTCATTGGTTGTAGCTTTAGAAAATGAACTGTTACCAGCATTAAAAAATGTAATTATTTTAAAAAAAAAAAGAAGTATATGGTAGAGTAATTTACTTAATTAGTCATTAAATATTGTTATTTTGCTGATATAAAAGACTGATTTCTGTTTGCCATCAAATTAAGCGTTTTACTTTCCTAAAATAAAATCTGTAACGTGTATTTAAAATTATCCATTGTTATTTACCTGATTTTATTTCTGAATTATCTAACGTAGATTCATGTGAAAATGAAGCCTATGTGTTTTTTTTTAGTCTTGTCATCTTAATTAATGTTAAATCGTTATTTTGTTTTCTGTAGAATGATATTGAAGACGAGGAACGTGCCGCTGTGGTGAAAGAGGTAAGAACTTACTAAAAATACACAAAGTGTATTTTAAAATTATCCCTTGTTATCTGATTATATATTTCTCAATTATCTAAGTTAGTGTCACGTGATAATGAAGTTTATGAGACTTTTTTAGACTTGTCATCTTAATTAACGTTTAGGTAACAGAGACTACATTAAAAACATGAATTTTGAAGAAAACATAGCATTTTTTTGTTTAATTTTTTTTTTTTTCATTTAGAATTATTTTTATTTGTTTCTTTATTTCTAAAACTATACTTTTTTGAAGCTACGATAAATAGAAAGGAAACTATAAGTACACTCATGTCCATAAATAAAGGATAATTCAGAATCACACCGAATTTGAACTCTAAAATAAAAATTTCACCTGTAGAATTATCTCACACATCTTGAAGAAGAATATGCGAATTACAGGAAACCACCAGATGGCGCTGATAGTACATCAAATTGTCCTGTCAAATTTTATGATATACTTGAGATAAAAACTTTCAGAATTTTGGGAAGATACGAAGATAAGCTTAAAAATATATATAGCATGCTTTGGTTGTGCTTTTACGTCACTAACAGATCCTAATAGTCAAAAGGGCGATAAATATTCGTATGTATCATATTTTGTGCAATGCTTACAAACCAAATCGTTATTTTTTTGTTGTTACTTCGTTTTATATTTAATTCTTAATGTTGGAAATATTATCTTTATCATTCCTTCAAGAATTTATCTTTGTATTGGTATCTCCAATATTCACTCATTTTCTTCTAGTATTTGTATAAATATTTCCTTGAGAAAATTCCCCCATGAATCGAATGATAACTCTCTTATATTTTTAAATGTTAACGTTACCCTTCAATGCATGTATGCTTGCTAAAATTGAGTTTTCTGGTAAGATTTAGTTATGTAAGTTTTCTGGATATTGTTTATGGTTGCGGTAGCTTAGTAGTTATGGTCACGAACTCTTAGCTGATGTGTGTCATGAGTCCGAACCTTAGTGCGATTGAAGACCTGCTGTACAGATGGACGGATGCACATTAAACGTGTCTTCTTCGTCATTTCATTTACGAGGACAAAATTACGAAGACCGTCGCCAATAGCCGTTGTGTTTCTTTATAATTCTATATTAAAATCACTCTTTGGATACCGTTTCGGTTAACTGAACGCTGGCAAAAATTGCCAAATGCTGCCACCACACACTCAGTCACAGGTGAAATATTAAGTGCTACCATTTCATGTTGTTGTCCGAGTGATTTTCAGAAGTAATTAATAAAACTAGTAATAATAGCAGTATCATTTATGTGTATATATTTCTTGTGTTATAGTTGCACTTCAATTGCATTTCAGCCAATTGAGCAGCACCGCTTGATATTTATTTTTTGCTTGGAAAAGTAAATCCTTCGTATTTTATATAAAGCTCGCAATATATATATATTATATATAACCTAAAAAATATGCCTTTTTTAAAATCATCAGTCGAACAGACTGTAACTCGTAATGCCTGTACTGAATTATAAAATATCAATATGTAATGAAGGATTAAAAAAATACACTCACATGTCCATAAATTAAGGTTAATTCAGAATCACACAGAAATTGAACTATAAAATAAAAATTTCACCTGTAGAATTATCTCACACATCTTGAAGAAGAATATGCAAATTACAGGAAAGCAACAGATGGCACGGATAGTACATCACAATGACGAGAGTGTAAGAGAGGGGTATATAAGGAATGGTGGCAAATAAGTAAAATTGTACACAAGAATTGTTCTCATGAACATGATCAACAATATTCAAATGTGAATGAGCTCAGAAGTGCCATCATCCGTTGTTGGGAAAATGTATCTCAAAGTTTTGTACACGAGCATACCAAAGAGAACTGTTGAACCCTTGAAGTTAAAGGGTAGTTATACTAAATATTAATTTTTTGCGAAACTAAGGATTATTGTGAATAGAATCTATAATTTATTCGCCTAGATGTGCGTTTTTTCCTTCTTAAATTATTTAATATTTCATTGAATTTTATGTTCTCGCGCATATAAATCCATTACTAAAACTCATTATTCTTTATGTTATAACGATTAACATTAATTCTTACTAATAAATAAGACAGAAAATTTGAATTCTTTTTGCATTTATCATTTTTTCATTGGTTGTAGCTTTAGAAAATGAACTGTTACCAGCATTAAAAAATGTAATTATTTAAAAAAAAAAAAGAAGTATATGGTAGAGTAATTTACTTAATTAGTCATTAAATATTGTTATTTTGCTGATATAAAAGACTGATTTCTGTTTGCCATCAAATTAAGCGTTTTACTTTCCTAAAATAAAATCTGTAACGTGTATTTAAAATTATCCATTGTTATTTACCTGATTTTATTTCTGAATTATCTAACGTAGATTCATGTGAAAATGAAGCCTATGTGTTTTTTTTTTTTTAGTCTTGTCATCTTAATTAATGTTAAATCGTTATTTTGTTTTCTGTAGAATGATATTGAAGACGAGGAATGTGCCGCTGTGGTGAAAGAGGTAAGAACTTACTAAAAATACACAAAGTGTATTTTAAAATTATCCCTTGTTATCTGATTATATATTTCTCAATTATCTAAGTTAGTGTCACGTGATAATGAAGTTTATGAGACTTTTTTTTAGACTTGTCATCTTAATTAACGTTTAGGTAACAGAGATTACATTAAAAACATGAATTTTGAAGAAAACATAGCATTTTTTTGTTTAATTTTTTTTTTTCATTTAGAATTATTTTTATTTGTTTCTTTTATTTCTAAAACTATACTTTTTTGAAGCTACGATAAATAGAAAGGAAACTATAAGTACACTCATGTCCATAAATAAAGGATAATTCAGAATCGCACCGAATTTGAACTCTAAAATAAAAATTTCACCTGTAGAATTATCTCACACATCTTGAAGAAGAATATGCGAATTACAGGAAACCACCAGATGGCGCTGATAGTACATCAAATTGTCCTGTCAAATTTTATGATATACTTGAGATAAAAACTTTCAGAATTTTGGGAAGATACGAAGATAAGCTTAAAAATATATATAGCATGCTTTGGTTGTGCTTTTACGTCACTAACAGATCCTAATAGGGAAAAGGGCGATAAGTATTCGTATGTATCATATTTTGTGCAATGCTTACAAACCAAATCGCTATTTTTTGTTGTTGTTGTTGTTACTTCGTTTTATATTTAATTCTTAATGTTGGAAATATTATCTTTATCATTCATTCAAGAATTTATTTTTGTATTGGTATCTCCAATATTCACTCATTTTCTTCTAGTATTTGTATAAATATTTCCTTGAGAAAAATTCCCCCATGAATCGAATGATAACTCTCTTATATTTTTAAATGTTAACGTTACCCTTCAATGCATGTATGCTTGCTAAAATTGAGTTTTCTGGTAAGATTTAGTTATGTAAGTTTTCTGGATATTGTTTATGGTTGCGGTAGCTTAGTAGTTATGGTCACGAACTCTTAGCTGATGTGTGTCATGAGTCCGAACCTTAGTGCGATTGAAGACCTGCTGTACAGTTGGACGGATGCACATTAAACGTGTATTCTTCGTCATTTCATTTACGAGGACAAAATTACGAAGACCGTTGCCAATAGCCGTTGTGTTTCTTTATAATTCTATATTAAAATCACTCTTTGATACCGTTTTGGTTAACTGAACGCTGGCAAAAATTGCCAAATGCTGCCACCACACACTCAGTCACAGGTGAAATATTAAGTTCTACCATTTCATGTTGTTGTCCGAGTGATTTTCAGAAGTAATTAATAAAACTAGTAATAATAGCAGTATCATTTATGTGTATATATTTCTTGTGTTATAGTTGCACTTCAATTGCATTTCAGCCAATTGAGCAGCACCGCTTGATATTTATTTTTTGCTTGGAAAAGTAAATCCTTCGTATTTTAGATAAAGCTCGCAATATATATATATTATATATAACCTTAAAATATATGCCTTTTTTAAAATCATCAGTCGAACAGACTGTAACCTCGTAATGCCTGTACTGAATTATAAAATATCAATATGTAATGAAGGATTAAAAAAATACACTCATGTCCATAAATTAAGGTTAATTCAGAATCACACAGAAATTGAACTATAAAATAAAAAATTTCACCTGTAGAATTATCTCACACATCTTGAAGAAGAATATGCAAATTACAGGAAAGCAACAGATGGCACGGATAGTACATCACAATGACGAGAGTGTAAGAGAGGGGTATATAAGGAATGGTGGCAAACAAGTAAAATTGTTCACAAGCGCTTTAAAAGCCTTTCAGTGCAATAACCGCATAATTTTCTTTCTTTTTCGTCCACAGTTCCAATAACCAGGCAAAGGAAATCATATTTTTAATTTAGAAATCTCGTCTAGTGTTTTTGAAATTCTCAGTTGTCCGTTGTGTTTTACAAATTCTTTAGAACTCAAGGAAGAATCTTGTTTTGATTTTTTCGAATAGGGTTCTTCTTTGTAAAAGCTGCAGTTCTATCAATGGGTTTCCAACAACTAACAAAGGAAACAAGATGAATAAAGTAAATATTCAGATGGTTCTGGGTACGTGATTGATAAGGAAAGCCATACTGCTACGAAAAGCTGATTGCTGCATTAGATAGGCCATGCTTGTCAGCTTGTAGAAGCTGCAAAGTGAAGCAGCTGAAAATTTTTTACCCATTGCACTGGAATCCATGAGTAATGCAGCTTCTGTACTAAGAGAATTGTATAATCACAGAAGGAGGATGCTACACAAGTTGCAGAAGACCTTGTGATGGCACATCGAGGCTATTGTCTTTTGAAGAATTTGATTTTATGCATGTTGTTTGAACTGCAAACAGCATTCATTGCCTTCAGCAAAGTTGGTCAGAAAAAATTAAGAGCTATTAAAAAAATCAAATTTATAAAAAGGAGTATGAAGAAGATATAACGTATAAAAGTGTGGGGGGTGAACTTATTGCATATATGTATTTTTGTTTCCAATGTAATCGTTATCCTTATGTCCATTTTCTGAAAAATTGAACTTTTAGAATTACACTTTTTAAAATGTGATAACTTAAAGGATTTTTTATATAAATTTTTGAAATCTGGTAGAATTGTTTTTTAGGTCTTGAACTAACAGTTTTAAAATGCATACTTTAGAAATGGATTTATTCAAATTTTAATGTATCAGAATAGGCGAAATTTTACTTAGAGAATGGATTGTTTTTTCGATTGACAATAACTTTGGAAATAGTGTAAATTTTTCAAATCTCATAATTCAGGGCTTGTATAGACGTCCTACCTATATATAAACAAAATTTTATTAATATCGTTGCATTTTTCATAAAAGGGGAATATTTTGAAAATATGTTACCTTTTATTCATTTTTTTTGCTAAAACATTGCATTAAAACAATCATAGTAGTATTTTAACACAATTTTATATAAGCATAATCTAATTCAGATGACATTAAGTATCAAAAATATATATTCTTTTATACGCTTTTTCAAAAACACGGCATTAAGTGTACTTAAAATTAACCCTTGTTATCTCATTATACTTCTCAATTATTCAACGTAGCTTTATGTGAAAATAAGGTTTTTATTTATTTTTTTTAGTCTTGTCATCTTAATTAAGGTTAGATCCTTATTTTTATGTTATGGAGATTCAATATGAAAGAAAAGTGTAATGTTATTATTTTATTTTCATGTAAAAGACAAGCCTATGTTTGTTATTAAACTAAGCGTTTTAATCACGATAAAATTTTCAAAATTTTTAGACTCTAAAAATTTATTTTCGGATCCAGAAATTTTTTCAATTTCTGTGCCATGATCTCACATTTATTTGAATCTCAAATGGTTTGAACCCTATCCGTGCATGTTTAGTCTTCTGCAGTTGGCAACACCTTAAAGGCAAATAAGAGAACGTGTTATAAATATACAACTGCAAAACATATATTATATTATATGTATATACGTTTTCGATCAGTTCGAGATGTATGAGATCGGGAGATAACGTACATATCAACAAGATTGGGTTCGGATTTATTATTTTCTATCAATAATTGTGCAATAGAAGTACCTTTTAAAAATTTACCTTACTCCTGTAAATAGTACCATGATGTTGATTCCTAACAAATAATTTTTAAAAAGAAATCCTAATCTCGTAACTGTGCTTGTCATTTTTACGAATATTTCCCTGTTATAGGTTTAAGACATTCTTATCGAGATCAAAAGTATTAGAAGTGATATGTATTTTAAAATGTGAATATACATCAGATCTCTCTCTGTATTTTGCGGTGTGTCTTTTAAGTATGACTAATCATTTAACACTTTTTATTTCAGAAGATCATAACACTATATTTTGAGGATAGCCATGGAATACAAACATTTGTGAGTATTTTTTTTTATTAAATATTTCCCGTAGAATTATCATAACCTTTTATCCTCACAAAATCTTCTAGCAATCATATATTTTTAGTATTTTAGAAGCTACCTTGTATTTCATTATTCTTAATATTTTAGCAAATTTTTTGAAATAATCGAAAATTCATTCTCTTCTTTCAAAATAATATTATATTCTTAAATTGATTTGAAGACTCATGCATTGGACTCTTTAAAAGATTTTATAAGTGAACAAAATGATTAAAACTGGGTTTGAATGAATTCTTTTTAGGAAAGAACCCATTTTTAAGTCTTTCAGTTTTGTTTTTATTAATATCAATTTCATGCTAACTCAATTATTACAGTTGATCACCTCGAATTCCTTTGAAAACCAGATTTTTAATTAAAAATAAAAATATCTGAAAATACACTGCTGGACAATTGCTAAGGACGGATCACAAATTGCTATGTAGCATAACATAAAGCGAGACATGAGGCCTAGTAGGATAAAATATAGTTGCCACACTGTTCAGACATTAGAATAAAGAATATTTATTGTTCTGGAAAGTACAAAAGCTATGAGACATCTGAAAGGAAAAAAAAAAATGTTCATTTGATCTACGTACGGAGAAATGGAACAATGCATCTAAAAGTCAGCAGGCACCTTAAAGAAAGGTATCATTACGGGATTTGTCCACCGTGGAGTGTGATGCAACATTCCACACATCGTACCACACTTTGCACAACATTATCCATCAGCTGTTGAGGCAATTTATCCCATTCCTCTGTGAGTGCACGGATGAGGGTGTTCTTGTTTGTCGGAGGATAGTTTCGACTAGCAACTTGCCTCCTCAAAGCATCCCACACATTTTCAATGGGGTTTAGATCTGGAGAACGCGCTGACCATACAAGATGTTGAATACCCTCGCTGTCTAGACAATCCTGAACAGCGAGTGTTCGATGACATGTTATGTTGTCGCCCCTAAAAACAAATTTATCACCGACAGCACCACGGAAAAGACGAACATGAAGAAGTAGAACTTCATCAATGTATCGTTGGCCCGTCATAGTCCCATTCGCAACCACGTGTAGGTGCGTGCGGCCATTGATCATGATGCCGGCCCACACCATGATACTGCATGTCGGATATCGGTCCTTTTCCTGGATATTTTCTGGACGATAAGCAGTACCACTCTCGCGCCAGATCAGTTGGCGTCTACAATCCGATGACAGACTGAACCTACTCTCATCTGAGAATAGTACGAATGTCCAGTCCTGTTCAGTCCAATTGTGATGCTCTCGACACCATTGCAAACGGGCAGTACGGTGCTGTCTGGTCAATGGGACACACACAACAGGTCTGCGTGCGTATAGTCCTCCTCCCCTCAAACGTCTGGCAAGTTTTTCGGGATATCTGCTTTCCTGAGGCAGCAAGAAACTGATTTGCCACCTGCTGAGCTGTGGTGCGCCTGTTCCTTTTGCAGATAGGACGATATATCTGTCTTCTGCAGGCGTCGTACTTCTAACACGACCTCCCCGTGCCGTCTACGACACATTCCAGTAGTTTTAAATGACTTTCACAGCCGTGAAACAACGCTGTGAGCGATGTCGAACTCCCTGGCAACATCTGTTATTTTTCGCCCTTCTTCGATCTTTCCAATAATTCGGCCACGCATAAAATCATCTATGTGATGTCGGGAAGACATGCCAAAAATTTTAAGTTCGTCTATTAAATCTTTCCTGTAAAACTTTGACTTGAAACAACAACTGTCCACACGCGTCAAAACCTTTAAAGCTCTTATGAACGCTATCACGTGATGAACAGACGTGGTAGAAAAATTTGCATACTCATACTTCTTACTAATATCCCGCACATATTCTAATTTTCCACATTTTGCTTCCTTTCATTTTGTGGTTGCTATGGATGATAGTGTTATCCGTCCTTAGCAATTGTCCAGCAGTGTATATAGGAAATATTCCTACGTATATTGTGAAATAATTTTATAATATTTTTTTTTTGCTTAAAGAATAAAACAGTAAAGGGTTTTCGTGATTAATAGGAAATGAGTGAAAATAGACAAACTAAGTATTAAATTTATCTATTTTCGAAAACTGGAATCGGAGTTTTTTTCAATTATACTGTTAAATACTTTGGATGAAAGAAAAATAGACTTAAAACGTGATTTTCTTATAAATAGTATATATTTGCATTTCCTATTCAGAATACATTTATGTCATAAATGGACTCAGTCCTGAATTTGAATTAACTCAAATTATTCTGCCAACAGCTTACAAAAAATACTTTATAAAATGTCTTGTAACTTGTTTGGCTATAAAAAAAAGAAATGAATTTTAACTATAAATTTTCTTCTGTGGGATGAAATTTGAGCATAAACAATTATTTTTGTTTTAATTACGCTGTCTTTCATAAGTTGTTACAGTTTCTGGATATAATTCTATAAAAACTTTAAAAAGTATGTTTTCAATAGATTTTATTTCTATAGTCTTTGAACTCATGGAAGCCTCCATATGCTCATCATCCAATATCTATAAGTAGAATCAGCTGTAATTGAAAAGAATGTAGTTTTACATTGTGTGTGGAATACATCTCTTTTTTTTCTCTAATATAACCTTATCATGTAATAATAAAAGAAAATATAAGTTAATATGAAAATATAATGACCATCTTATTTTATATTTACTGAATGGAGACTCCAGAAAATCAATCAATAAAATTCTTGTCCGAAATGCAAATTTGTACTAAAATGCTAGCACAAAATATCAGTATTAATTCAGTCATCTATTACAATTCCAATAAATCATGGAAAGTGAGCCATTTTTTACGTGTACATAGAAGATAAAGAGCTTTGGTAGCTTACTGCTTATTTAACTCATCAGACTCAGGGAAATAAACATATGTGTTTTTGATATCGATTTTTAAGTGTCCAGACTAAGAGATGTTATAGATGCATCCTTTTACATTTAATGAGGGTGTACAAAAACTTAATCTCACTTTTTTATTAACTCTTTTCCTAACTTTTTTACAACTCGCATGGATTATTATTAACCATTTATTGAATAAGTATTAGTTATTAAATAATTATTAGTGATCATTTGAAAATAAATATTAGTAATCAACTATTTATAAATTTTTATCATATATTACACACTTTGTTTTGCATTGTATAAAATGTGAATTTGATGGAATTAAAATCTAATTGCTGTTACATTTACAAATACTTTCGTTTACTGCTGCACATTTTATAAATAGAAAAAATATACACAATAATTTCATGTAAAATATCTTGAAAATTACAGTAACTGCATCGATTGAAATTATTATGTAGTGAAAAAAACTCTTTGACTTATATCTGTGTCTAGAAGAGAGTAAGTATAACCAATATTTGGTGAAGAATGAATTAAATTGTAAATTTATGCTTAATAATCCCTAATTTTAGCATGATAGCAGCAAATAACAAGACTCAGGTTGTAAAACTGACTAAAAAATATTTATTAATAATGGAATTATTTTTAACTGCTATGCATGATATTAAAAATTATCTTACTAATTTAGTATATTTACTGTATATTAATTCAACTTTTTTAAATAAGGAAATTTAATTAAATGCTAATATAGATATATCTCTGTGTGTGACTACTAATAACTTTTACCTTTAACTTATCGACTTGTTTTGTAATTTTTATAAATTTCTTTTTATTCTCTTTTTTCCTCGTAAGTATTTAAAATAAATTTATCAAGCTGAATAATAACAATAGAACGTAAATGCACATTTGATTTAAACAATTGATTTGCATTAAACAGTTTTAAAATATCACTGAAAAAGAAACAGTTTTTCTTCCACACATGTTTCTTCACTTCTTTAATTTATATATTAGAATGAGGAAACTTCCTTGAATAAATGTGCATTGACCATAACGTGAAATCAAGAAACTAACTGGTTATGGTATAACTTCTAAAGAATGTAATATTTTTTCCTTTATTATCATCTTCTTATCTTCTCATTGCATTATATTTTGTATACTATCATCATTGTATATTGCACATTGTACACTATCATCATCATAAACATTAAACTTAGAACAATTAAATAGGAGTAAGATATAGAAATATTAAGAGGGAAATTTTTTATTTTACTATAAAATAAAAAAAATAGCGTTATTAGGAAATGAATAAAAAAGAATATATTTAACTACTTAAACAAAAATATGGAAATGAAAAACGGAAATCTTTATATAGTTTTCTTAAGAATTTTCGAAGGCATCTCTCTCTACGGCCTTCTAAAATATTTGCTTTTATTCTTATAATCAATCTCTTAATATAGAAAGAATAAATGTCAATTAATTTTATTTGTGATACTTTTGTTATTCAAACAATTTTTACAGTGCTGAGGCGATATTAGAAATTAACCAATAAATTCCCCCAAAATTAATTTAGATTAATATCCATTATTGTTTGATATGATAATGAAGTAAAAGTAGATATGAGTATATAATGTCCAAATTAAATGATATTTTATCTTATACTTTAAATGCTAATGTAATTAACTCCATTCCTTTCACATATGAATCCCAGGAATATTTCACCACGAAATTTTAAAATTAAATATTCCACAAAATATTTTACGCTTAATAAAAAGCATAACTACACATAATTAACAATAAAATCTTAAAATTTGAGAAATTTTATTGTTAAGAAATTGAAATTGATAGAATTGTATTAATTAAGTCATTGAATATTATTAAACATTTATTAATTCCTCTAATTAATTTTTGGAAATTATATTAGTTATCTATTTGTATAATGATAATCATATGAGGAGGATTGATAATGTTAGTAAATAGCGATGTATTGCAATGATGTTGGTAATACGAAACAGTACATGATATTTAACGTTAGTGACTAGTGATAGGAATATGTACTGAATTCCTGTGAATATGCATGTTAGTGTACATTAAACAGAATGTATAATGATAATAAAAGATAATATATTTCGAAATAATGCTTGACAGTTATAAATTCAAAGGTTTGTAATGACTTTTTTCAAGAATAATTATATATATTTCGATTATTTTGGAATCCATCTTGTATTTCCTTATTCTCAGTATTTTAATGTATTTTTTGCCAGAGATTAAAGATCTCTCATAATATATTTATTGATTATATATAGCACTTTATCTTAAATATTTTATTTTTGGATAGTGGCAAGAAAAGAAAAAAAAATCACAAGTCTTTACCTGTCAATCCTTAAAACTAGACATAACAAATAGGTATTTTAAAAATAAAAAACAATTATGTGTGTGTATAATAATGAGTTATTACTTATTATCTGGCTTTATGTAAATATAAATCTAGGATTGTTATGGAATAAAATTTTTATCCCTCAGATTAAAGTTAAAAAAAATCTTTTCAATATCATAACATAGCTCATGAAAGAAGGGAAAATTCATGATTATCTTTTTTTAGTTTATTGTATATATCACTCATATTTTGTGCTTTATATATTTCATTAGATTAGAGGTACGATTAAACTTATTAAAAGTTTTGAAAAAGGTGATGGAAAATTTATACCGATGGTAAGTGATTTTTTGAAGATAATGTATGTGAAAATCATTAAATTATTTCTGTTCTTTAAAAGTCCCTTTCTCCAATCTATGTTGATTACAAAATTAAGTATCTTAAGCCACTTAAAATTTAAAAAATATATTATACATATTATATCGCTCTAAAAATATTTTATATATAAACACTATTTTCAATATTTTAAAGAAACTTCATGGAGGAGAAAAGTGTTCAATGATTTCTTTTTTTTTTTTTTTTTTTTAAATTTGTCGTTCATACAGAGTGACTTTTAACTAAACTACAACTTTTTTACTGAAATAACTATTGAATGGTAACAAACAGAACTACAAACATTTTTTACTGAAAAACACATAGAAGAGGAATTTAATGGATAAGGTTTTCAAAAAAAGTGAGGGCCGTCAAAGGTAGTGTGATAATGAAATCTAGTTACAAAGTTGTCAGTTAGAAATTCGAAAGCGTTTCTTTTTGATGGCTGAAAATGACTCGGTTATGTGTAATTTTGTTATTATTATTTTTTTACATTTTTTTGTTTGCTTAAAAAGTACTTCTTGATGGAAGATAAGGATTGCACATTTTTCTTTTTTGCGACCAATTTGTTAAAAGAGTGAATAAATGGCAAGTAATTTTATTTGTGATATTTTTTTCTGAACAATTTCTGTCAATTTAAGGAGAAATCAGTTAATAAAAAGCAATACATTCCAGTAAATTAATTTAGATTAATATCCATAACTACTTGGTATGTGGGTAAGAAATAAAAGTAGATGTGAGTATAAAAAATTCAAATTTTCGATATATTAACAAATATCAATTCTAATACGTCACTCTATTCACCTTCGCACATGATGCTCAATAATGTTTCAACACGAAATGAGTTTTAATTTTAAAAGAAATTGCCCGGGAAGAGTTTTTTACTCTTATGAAATAACATAGCTATATAATGAACAATGAAATTTTGAGCAATTTTAGAAATTTTATTATTAAGAAATAGAATTCTATTTATTAAATATTAGAAAACGCACTATCAGTTCTAATTAACTTTTTGAAATTCGTTTAGTTCTGTATTCTTTGCAATATAATGGTCATATCTATGATTAAAGAGTGCGATATAAATGATTGATAATGTTAATAAATAATGTTTTACAGTAATGTTGATAATATTAAACGGTACAGGGGATGCGTTTAGCATTAGTGAATGTTAATAGGAATGTATGTAATGAATAACTGGGCATATGGATGTTAGTATACATTAAAGTGAATATATAATTATAACAAGTGTGATAATATTTTTAGGAATAATAGTTCTCAATATTTCAACATATGTTTTTCCAGAGATATAGGATCGTGTATAACTTATTTGTCGATTATATATAGCACTTTATCTTAAGTATTTTATTTACGGGTAGTGGCAAGAGAAAAGGAAAAATTGTAAATCTTGCCTGTCAATCCTTAAAACTAGACATAACAAATGATATTTTAAAAATAAAAGACAAATGAGTACAGTAATGAGTTATTCACTTATTATTTGACTTTGTGGTAAATATAAATCTGGGATTGTTATGAAATTAAATTTTTTACTTCTTAGATCAGGGATGGACAACTTGCTTTGTTTCGGGGGCCACATTGTGGGAGCGGAGGATAATGTAGGGCCATACCTTTTTAAAATGATTGCATTCATTATAAAATAAATAAATAAATTTAAGTTTAATAGAATATGGGCAGTTTTTTATTCAATTTGTTTATTGGACTAATTTCATATTGTCTATAGCTGCGAGCGCATTTAATTTTAGAATTAGTTTAATGAGACAAATGCACCCTATCACACTTCTTTACAATTTTTTTTAAATCAGGAGTAAGATTGCTTGTTTGAATTCTCATGACAGCCTGCAAGTGTATGTCATCTTGTACTTGCATATATTTTTACTCTTGTTGATCTTCATGCAAGAAAACTTTGCTCACAAATATATGTTGACTAAAATATAAAGAACAATTCCCCTGCAAGTTTCTTCATAATTTCTCCATACATGGAAATTTTTCAGCTCATTAATATTTGATCTGACTTCAAGTTAATAAGTTTAAACTGTAGCTCCTGAGGGACTGTAACTGTATCAGCAGGAATGGAATAGCTGAATAAATTGAATTTAGGCTCGATTTTCTTAAAATAATGAATTTTTCTTGTGACCTCGTCCTTTAAATTCTGCAAATGATCTCTTAGTGGAAATACCTTCAGGTATTTTGTTTTCCCTATAGTAAAAATAAGAGACGGATCGCAAATGGGAAAGAAATTTTGGTTCAAAGAGGATTTTTTTATTGTGTTAGAGGGCTGTTAGCTGTGACCACCTCGGCCTTAGAAAAAATTAAAAAAACAATCTGTGCAATGGCGTAACGGAAAATATTAGGCCTCCCTCCCCTGCAAAGTCAGATTTTCGACCCCAAGCCGGATCTTACTAAGATTGCAAAACCATAACATAACATAGTTTTGGTGCCCCTAGAATCCTTGTCCCTCCCCACACTGCAGGGAGTTGCAGAGGTGTACGTTAGGCTACTGCATGTATATATGATGGCAATAATACTGCGATTTATGACTGCTGTAAAAAAACTTAGACCAGATTAAATTCTTATAAAGAATTCAATGATTTTAATAAGTACTGGTTTGGTAAATTAAACTTGAGATATTTTTATGGTCTTAAGCTTTTCTTTTTAAATAAGTTATCCAAATAAAATCTAGAAAATAAGCAAATGAAAAGAGATTTTTAAAAATTAACGGACAACCAAAAGAATAAACATTATTTTCCAAAAAAAAAAACAGTTATAAAAATTTGACTCCCAATAAAAAATAATAAAGAATAATTTTGTTATAATAAAGCAAGTGTGAAAAGAGTTTTCACAACAATAATCAACACAGTTGTTGTAACCGTATACTTGCATACAACATAGCTATATATTCTAAAAAGGTTTAAATCTTTATTAAAATTTATATTTTTATTTAATTGCAGCAAAAAATTCTGAATATTTCCAATTTATTTTTCGTTGAAAATATTCAATTAACATAGTAGATACTTCATAAGATATTAGGTAGGCAAATATGAAATAATCAATATAGAATTTTTGATCGTTGCAACGAGAGAAAGAAGATGGTTGGTAAAACTTGTATGACGGGTAGTTTTTTTAAAAGCTTGAACAACATGGAAGGACAATGTTAGCCTATACAATTGGAACACATATGTTCTGAGAATCGATTCACCCATCCTCGAAAAGTGATCTTGGTTCGTCATTCAAGTTTAACGAGGAGTGTAGTAATTCGATTCTACACTATAAACATCTGGCCACAAATTGGAGATCCCCCTAAAATAGAAATGGGAAAGTAGCAATCAACTATCTCATTGGTATATCTGGTTTTGAATAAAAGTTGAAATGGAATGGAAACAATTTGACTCGATCACTGGTAAGGAGACTCTATTCCCATCTAAAAGGGGATATTTATCGTTGTGTAGTGTTATTTTCTATCATTTCGACAATCGTTAAAATTCTACGGAAAATGGAATAAAATTAAAGCAGGTTTGGTTTAAATAAATGGAAGGAATGTTAATTTTAAATCTAATGAAAATTAAGAAAAAGCAAGCTCATTTGGTTTTTTTGTAGATGTGATTTACAAAAAAGCACTTCCTACTGGTATATTATAGCAGAATATTCTGAAAAGAAAGAAATTCAGAATATCAGTTATTTATAATATTTTAATTACTATTTTCAAATATCAATTATTGATTCACCAATCAGCCTCTAAAAATTTTTGTTTGTTCATTTTATATATTGAAAGAGTAAGCAGAAAGAGAGAAGTTTAAAAGAAATTTTTTCAATAATTTATTTTATATTTCCCTCAATTGCACTCGTGACATTTAAATAAGGTTAGGATTTATCACAAACAATATATGTCAAACCATTTAAAATGTTTTTAAAAGAAACACATTATTATTTATTAACACAAATTTATGATTACAGGCATGCTATAACTGTTTTAAAACATGTGTTTATACTTGATGTAGATTATTTATTCAAAAGAAATACAAATTTATAAAAAATACATGATCAGTGTAATTTTTTGTGACACAATAATAGATGATAGCAAATGTATTTCTGTAGTTATTGATTTGTGGTTTTTTGTAGACAAAATCATTAAATAACAAACAATCTGTTGCATATATTTACTAACAAAAACTATTGTCAAGCGCTATGTTGCATTCTTGTTC
Source organism: Trichonephila clavipes (assembly GCA_019973935.1). Classification (NCBI taxonomy): domain Eukaryota; kingdom Metazoa; phylum Arthropoda; class Arachnida; order Araneae; family Nephilidae; genus Trichonephila; species Trichonephila clavipes. Next base: position 299,722 of record BMAU01021191.1, read on the forward strand.
AGAAATATTTTTTTTTATTCAGTTATTTTTTTTATTTGAATTAAGACTATAATTCGATAAATATCGAGATTGGCAACTCTGAAATTAAGTATAGAAGATAAATAGTTGAAGTCAGTTCCAATAAAACTATTCAAGCTTGTATTTTTTGTTTTAGTCCAAATTGCAAATATGGAGAGGAATATTTTCTGATGCCAGTCTAAGATTAGAAAAACGAAAGAAGTTGTCAGTGGAGACAAATGAAGCAATTTTTTTTATTTGCTATTTTAGTTATGAAATGACTAGGTATCTATTTCATAATTGTGTGAAAGAAGATAATAATAAAAGTAAAATTAACTTTAAAGGGAGAATGGACTAAGGGCAGTAGCATAACAGAGAATATTAGGGCCCCCTGCAAAGTCAGGTTCTGGGCTCCAAGCCGTTTTAAAAAGTATTTCAAAACCATAACATCAGGCTTTGGGCTCCCCAGAATGCTGTGCACCCCGCAATATAGGGGTTGCACATTACGCCACTGAATCTGTGCATTCTTTTCAATACCTGAAAGTAACTCATTTAGAAAGAGGAAATATGTAAGCTTCTTTTTTAGTTTATAGTTTGTAAATGACTCAAATTTTATGATTTTTTTCAGTCTGAGAAGATGTATAGATTTTATCAAAGAGACGGAGAACTGAAACAAATCAAAGTGAGTGCTTTTTTTTTAAGTAAATGCACGAAAGAAACATTAATTTATTTTTCTTTTTTAAAAGTTACCCTTCTTCAATCTCTGTTTTTTAGTTATAAAATAAAATATCCTAACCTTTAAATTAAAAAAATTTGATACGTATTATACATCTTGAAAAACATCCTATAAGTAAACATTATTTTCAATATTTTCATTTTTTTAGCCTGTCATACATACAGTTCATCTATACATAATTATTCTACAACTTTTCATTAAAATAACTATTGAAGTATTATAGATAGTACTGCAAGCACTTTTTTTTTATTGGAAAGAGTTTAGAAGAGAAATTGAATGATTAAGGTTCCAAAAGTGAGAAACTTCAAGGGTAATACATTAACGAAACCTAACCACAGTTGTCAGTTACAAATTCGAGCGTTTCTTTTGATGGTTGAAAATTTTAATTATGTAACTCTTGTGGTCTGCCAGCTCTTTATTGTAAACCAAATCATTCATATGACCCCAGAGATAAAAATCCCATGGATTCATGTCTGGTGAATAAGGGGACCAATGCAAAGCATCAGAACATTGATTTGGTATTGACAGGCTATAACACGTGCTTCAGTCTTAATGGTGTCAAAAAGATTACTTTTTCTATGCGGATGAGCATCGTCCTGCATGAACGGATATTCACCGGTGTTCATCGACAAATTACGAATTTGAGAAAAAAGCATCATTATAAGTGTTGACTGACAAAAAATTGGTCCAATACAGCCCTTAACGTTTTTATAGACTGGATTTATTGATTTGGAGAGTTTTGGGGGCAATTGTTGCCAAATTCTGACTACCCATCCTTCGCGGAAAGAAATGGCAGGCTTTCAAATCAAATTACTTGATTCAATTAAAATGCTGAATCAGTTGTATAACTTTCCAGAATACATTTTTGGGATCTTAGATCATTCTTTCATTCTTATACTCTCGGAAGTTAGAACATTTATTGAAATCTCTTCAATACGATACTCAGGGTAGCAAGTGCTTAGAATTCATTATTATTATTATTATTTATAATAGTTAATTTCAGTATAAATCAAAATGTAATTCTTGATGTTAATTTCTTTTCTTTTACCATTGTATGTCAATTTTTCATACTATTGACATGTAAACTGTTTTATTCTATGTGAGTGAAAGTAAAATTTAATTCTTTTCCATTTCTGTTGACTATTTCTCTTAAAAATGTGACAAATACTTAAAAAATATTGAATAATATATAAAAAGAATCTTCAACAACTTAAGATTACAAGTATAGATTCTTTTCACAATTTGAAGTGGAAAATGGCAAATAATTTTAAAATTCTATTTTTATATAAAACATTTACTTAATAATTTACAGTTTAATGAGGATAATTTAATTAGCTTCCAAACTACAATCTAGTAAAAATCTTTACGGGTGTTGAAAATATATTTATTATATCAGTAAATGTATATGATAAACTACAATTTTCTCAAAAAAGAATTTTCAACCAGTTTTCTCTTTTAAGAGAAAATTTTCAGATTCAACAAAATCCTCAAAATATTTCTTTCAACAGATAAATCGGTAATCATCTCTAACATTCAGACATCACAAATCATTTTTAGATCAATGTCAATCTTACGATTCTCAGATTACAATTAATGACATGTATCATTGTAACATAATTATAAGAAATGATGTACGATGAGTAAATGTGATAACATATGTACAAAAGATTTAAAAAGCTCAAACATTAAAGAAAATATTTGTATTTGCAAAAAATTTTAAACACTATATCAATGTTTTCAAGGGCCAATGTTACAATTTAATACTATTTGACAGAGCTTTTAAATAGGTTACCTGGAATTCTAATTTCAAAGTATAAGATAAGCTGTGACAGTTACGAGAATAAAAAATGCTGTATATTCTGACAAATTCCTTTTGTTGTACTTTTTCATTAAAGCTCCAAGAGTTTTACATGTTTGATGAAACATGAAGAGCCCTTGATTTGATTGAGAACTCTGATTTATGATCTGCGATTTCTCAGCAAAAAGGTTTCCTACTTTGCATAATCCTTATTCATTTACTGGACTAGCTTTAAATCTGAAATCCAGTCTAATAACTGATTAAAAAAAGTTAATATTTCTTACAACTCGGTACAAAAAGTACCTTTAAATTTATTATACAATTCTGTATAAAAATTAAATAAGTGATACTATTTCTTAACTAAAAATTAAACCGAAGCATTTCGCACCACCATCCACTTAAATTATGATATAATTCCAAATATTTTTAACTTTCGCCTCGTTCAAAGGCTCTTTTTTCATTTGGATGATTTAATTTAATGAATTAAACTTTTTTAACGACATTGAAAAGTTATTATAAACATAAAATTCCACAAACTTAAAAACTTAATTTTATTTGATTCTCATCCAATAGAATAATCATTTTCACCAATGGTGAGAGACCTACGACAAATTTCATTAAAAAAATATTTTGTAAAACTCCTGTGAAGAATAATATATTGGTTGCTTTGGTAAATTTTAATCAAAAGTATATAATAAGAGTTAAATCATATTTATAAGAAAGGAAAGTATATGAAAATTATCTCAAACGTCAGAAAATATATAAAAAAAATTATATCAATAACCTTTTTTACATATCATTCTTAATTATCTTTTTCTCTTTCAGCAAGAGAATGCACCCAAACGACATTGTGCTGAGAGACAAAAACCTGTTGTAAGTATTTAAGATCGGAATTTTTAAAGATACTATTCCCAGTACACTTGATGTTAGAGCAGTAAATTATGTATATTGTCCTTCAGATAAAAGGGAAAAAATATCTAGTACTAATAAAAAAGAAACTGAAATAAAATTTCAAATATCCTTTTTTAAATGTCAAAGATATATTTATATTGTACTCTCAAGGTAAATACTGTTTGGACAGATCCGACCCAATCTTAATAATTTGAAAGAAAGAGTAGAAGAAAAAAGGGTTGGGCTTCATATGATTAGAATTTAAGTATATATTTGTTAGCCTACTGTCTGGACGGTAATACATCTATAAAACTATGAATTGAAATGAAAATGAACATGACCTAACCCCTTACATCTTGACTTACGAAGACTGATTTGTGCAATGAAATGCATAAAATATAAGATTTTTCTTGAACAAGAACTTTTATTGTACATAAAAGGGTAATAGTTATTGATTGCTTATAAAAAAACATACACACACACATAGCTGTCTCGAATGGTTAAATTAAATTAACTTTTCTCTTTTCTTAGTAATATCTTATTTCTTAGAATTTCATAGAGTAGAAAATTATTCAGGAGTAATATATAGTAGTTATATAAATAGCTAAAAAATATTAAAAAATAGTTCTCTGTATTTGTTATAAATTGTGTGCATTATATTTCGAAGTATACTTTCTAGAGCCAAATTTAGATTGTAATAATATTTCACAGAACCTTAGAGTAGATTACCTGGAATCCTAACTACACTAAATAGAGGATGAAGTGTATTAAGTGCTTATGACATATATATGAATGAAAAAAACAGTATTTTCCCAATATTTTCTTTTATTAGACTTTTTAATTAGGCTTCAAGAGCTTTTCATGTTCGATAAAACGTGAAGATCCCTTGATTTGATTGAGGCCTATGATTTATGATATATGATTTCTCAGTAAGTAGGTATTCTAAATTAAAAAATCCCCATTCATTTATTGAGCTAAATCTGATATTCTGTCTAAAAATTGATAAAAAGTACTAAATTTAATGGGAGTTTTTATATTGAGTTGTGTGGTAAATGACATTTTTAACTCGAAAAGGAATTGAAGACTGACATTAAAAATTTCTTATAACTATAAAAGTCTACAAACATAAAAATATAATTCCACTTGATTCTTCTCTAGTAAAGCAATCCTTTTAATAAACTGCAAAATGCACGTGACAGATTTCTTTACTAGAAATATTTTTTTATATATGTTTCTTTGATAAATTTTAATTGTAGAATAAGAGTTAAATCACACATAAAAGAAAAGAAAGTGAGGGAATTTATCTAGAGTCATAATAGAAAAAAATTAACTGTTAAAGTTCTTTATATTGTATACACACGCATATATATATATATAACGCATATAAATATATATATGTCATGATTTTAAAGACAAGAATCAGATTAAGGTTTAAAAAAAAAGAGATCTTTATTCCATCGTGTCGACATCAGTTCTGACGCTAAAAGCAGGGATTAAAAAAGCACGCCATGGGGGGTTCCACGTGAATAACACGTGAAAAACATCTGGTGAGTGTCGCTGCTTTGAAGATGGTGTTTGCAAGTTAATGCTGACATATGTTGACTATTAAATCTAACGACCTAGAATTAGACATATTTATTGGCTAGGCCATATGTTCGGAAGAAATAAATGTAAGCTAAATCTTTCACTTAATCCCAGAGATAAAAATCCCATGGATTCATGTCTGTTATGTCTTCTCAGTTTGGAGTGAAAAAAAGGCTAATAATTTGAAAGTTCTATTTTTATATTAGACATTTACTTTTTGATTTACGGTTGAATGAAGAGCTATTCCATCAACTCACAAACTACAATCTATTAAAATCTTTGCAGGTGTAGAAAATCTGTTTGTTATATCAAATGTATATGATCAAAACACTAATTTGTTCAAAAAAAGAATTTTCTACCAGCTTTCTTTTTAAGAAGCTATTTTCAGATTCAACAAAAACCTTCAAATATTTGGAAAAAAATATTTTTTCAACAGATAAATCTGTTGAAGCTTTTGACTTGCATACTTGAATGAAAGAAATAGAAATTTAAAATAAACTGATGGGTCTTGTGAGATACGTCAGGCGCGTAATTTTTCATACAAAGTATATGGAAGAGAAATATTTCATTTATTTTCATCTTTTCTTTTTTGCGAAAAACTAGAGGCATAAATGAGAAATATTTTGTTAATATCCATACGAAAATTCAAAAAAGTGTTACAAAAAATTTAATGGAAACATGTTCTTAGTGGCTCGATATTAATATTTAATTAGAACATGCAATCAAATGATAGAGAAGTACCAATTAAGCACATAATGGAAGGATTTATTGAAATAATGTTATGAAACACTGTAACCTAAAAAGAAATTCTTTGAGAAGATAGAACAATCTGCGTGAATTCATTTAATTTATTTCAGGAATTGACTAATTTTTCATCTTTTTTCTTCTTTTGTGATTCTAGTTAGAATTTCTTCATCATAAATAATTGGCAACTCATTTTATTTGTGATATTTTTGTTTTCCCAACAATGTCTGCAGTCTTAAGGTGAATTTAGAAATCAAGCAATGAATTTCATTGAATTAATTTAGATTGATATCCATAGTTGCTTGGGATGGGCATGAAAGAAAAATAAATGGGAGTATAAAAATGTTCAAATTTATCGATATATTGACATAATTTCAATGCTAATAAGTCCCTCTATTCACCTTCGCATATGATGCTCTGCAATATTTAGAAGCAAAATAAGAGTTTTAATTTTAAAGTAGACAGAATTATACTTAAAGAATTATACTGGGAAGAATTATACTTAAAAACATATAACTGTATGTTTAACAATAAATTGAAATATTTAAGAATTTATTAATAAGGAACTGAAATTGATCGAAGTCTATGTATTAAATCATTAAATATTATTAAACACATCAATTTCTTTTATTAATTTTTTTTGAAATCATATTAGATCTTAATTTTTTTTGTATAATGATGGTCATATCTATGATTAATGAGCCTAATGAGGATGATTAATAATGATGTTGGTAATAAGATGAAAACACACATACACAGTACATGTTGTTTAATTATGATTGAATGGTTATAGAAATATGTAATGAATTAAGTATAGATGTTAGTGTACATTAAAGAGATTATATAATGATAATAAGTGATAATATTTTTTTAGGAATAATGTTTGATGGCAATTAAACAATTGTTATTAATGACTTTATCAAGAATAACTATATCACAGTAATAGAATTTTTTTCATAAATGAGACGAAACAGTGCTCGCACAAAAGGTAAAAATGTTAATAAATTATTTAAGGCCGTGGCAGTTTTCGTTAAACAATTTAAAAATTCTGTCAAAGGATCTCAGTGTTTACACTAATATTGGTAAGCCTACTCATTGATTGTAATAATTTTACGTTGTTTTTAAATTACTTATCACTAGAACGCCGGACGTTGTCATTTCAAAACCAAGGTATGTAAGTTATTCTATCAAGTCAAGTAAATTTTGATGAATTTATTTTATTTTGACTTGAACTAAATATTCTGGGGAAATTCCCGTACAAAGTTTTAGGGAATTAGCTTTATTCCAACCGAGTTTATAGATAGATTTACCTATTATACTTGTTTAGTGTCACTTGGTCACAACAGCAATTTCAATTCAATATTTCAATTTTTTTTTCTTCTTTGCTATTATTCTGTTTTGTTTAGAGTGTATTGAAGAGTAGGGAAGTCTTGATCTCATCGTCTTCTGAATCAGCTCTATCAACACTTGCTGCTTATATTTTTTATTCTTTCAAAAATAGTGTGTGGACTTGTGACTTTTGAATACTTTGATTGTTTTGGTAAGGTTTACTTTCATTCTTGTGAGACTTTCTATAAATAAAATTTAAAATGTCTCATAAGACAAATCTCATTTTTTAAGAAATAGCTGTTCTTCCAAGAGATAATAAACCAGAAGATGGAGAATTATCCAACATATATGATGAAGATGAAAAGTTTATTAACATTGTTTCATCTTGATCAAAAAGTGATGAGTCTATTCAATTTGGGACTCATGATGTCTAACAATGAAAAGGATACGTTCATGGAAGTGAAATGGGTAAGATAGTAACCCAAAATACTTAACGAGAAAATAATAGTCCAACAAGTTGTACAAAAAGATATGTTAATAATGACAGTGTTTTGAATTTTCGGCTGCGTTTTATATAGAACATTAGAGAGCATATAACAAAATGACAAACATAGAAGCTCGTCGAGTACTAGAAAATAATGCTTGATCTAATTTAAAAGAGGAACATTTCATTTATTTTCCAGTTTTGTATTTGCGTGGAATTTCAGAAATCTAAAACTTCATCCCTTATAGTCTACTACAAAGATATGAATCTTTGCACAGAAATCATATATATATATATGTTCAAAGACCAATTTTGTAGAACATCAAGGTTTTTGAGATTTGCTATTAAATCAACGCCTGGTAATCGAGCAAAATAAGAGAAATTCACAATCATTTTGTAAGTATGGAGTCTTTTCCATGAAAACTGTATAAGCTTTTACAAATCAGGCCAGAACATAACAATAAATGATTAGTTATTTTCTATTTAGACTCGCTGTCCTCTTTTTCAGTTTATAACATCCAAACCTGATAAATACAAACAGAAATTTTTTATAGTTGCAGATCTAGAAACTAAGTAAATTTTGAAAGCATTTCCTTACCACAAGGAACAAATGAAGAATGAGATCAAAGTCGGAGCTTTTCTGAGAGTATGTAGTTTTAAAACTAATTGAACTGTTTCAAAATATGGGGTAGAATGTCATAGATAATTTTTTTTCACTTTCTTGAGTTCACTAAGAACCTAAGAGGAAAGCGGACAAGTTTAGTAGGCACGGTGAATAGATCCAGACGAGAAATTTTGGATAGTATAAAACCAGGGAAAAAGTATTATATATATAGCATAATAAAATAAAAGTGAAGAAGTACTAGAACCCACAGTGCTAAAGAAGTAAGAAATTGGAATTCAGCAGACACAACAAATGTAGATACAAAAAAGTCTTTGAAAAGTCTAACCTGAAGACCTAATATAATTTCTAATGCTGTCACTGAATTAGGCCAGCGAATTAGGGTTAGCAATACTTTGTGGATCCAACTTTCCCTGTACAGCAGAAATTTTCGACATAATAGAAGAAAAAAAAAAGAGCCAAGTTGAAAAGTTAAGCCTAACACGTGGATAATGAATCTAATAAAACAGTAAAAAGAAATTGAGAAAAGAGAACAATAATGAATTTCTCCAGGAGAATAATAATAAAAAAAAATTTATATAGAAAAAATTAGGAAAAACTCTTGTAAAATAAAATCTGGAACTCGATAAACCAATCTTCTACGTTGAGATCCCACGTGAAATGACGTAAAAGATTGAAACGCCAACACAAGAAGGAAAAAACCGTGGTGCCATATATATATATATATATATATATATATATATATATATATATATATATATATATATATATATATATATTCAACAAAACATTTAAAAACATACCAAGATCTACATTTATAATTTACCAAACTAAAACGAAGCAGAATGTGGTAGTCGGGAATTCTGTTCATTCAAACAATTGCAAGTAATTCGAAGGAATGTCTGAAGCTGTCAATTTTTATAATGCGGCAAAATATGGCGAACATAGTGTTTGCCAAATGACAAGACAATGCTCTGTCAAAGTAGGTTCAAAAAGTAATCAATCCATACATTCTACAATTTTAGACTTTGATGCCATACACACTTGGATTATTTTCAACTGTGTAACAAGATATAATTATCAAGGTTTATTTTTATCCAAACATTAGCTAAAAATTGAGACCAGAGCAGCATTTTAAAAAAACCAATAAAAGAAGGATGAAGATGTACTGAGAGTTGAAAATTTTCTTAAGTGTATGAAATGTGAGGCGAAAAAGTATCATGAAATTGGGACAAATAAAGTATGTTCTTGTAAAAGAATAAATATAATATGGGGAAAAGGCACAGAATATATCAACCGTAAGTGTATTTATTGACTTAAAATAATGTATGAGCTTATTTCTTTTGTCTATGTTTTCATATCAAATATTTTTAATTTATTGATGTGATATTTTTTGAGCGTATCATTTATATTTACTAAAAGAGAAGAAAAAACCCATTTTGTTCAAAATTTTTGACTAATGTTGACCAGCTTCAAAATGTCACCTTGCTGGCATTTTAGAGGGTACCGAAATTTCCGGCGTTCTATTGTTATACTTATTATTTGATTTAATAAGGGAAACGAACTAGCCATTGTATTAATGAGGTGAGGAGATGAATCAAGAGACACATTGTAAAACTCAACAATATTTGTTTATACAATTTCTTAACTTCTAACTTTTTTTACAATATCTTAACGGTAAGTATTCGATGAAACCAAAATAAACCTCGAATCTTAACCAATCATACTAAAGATTCTCTTAACTCTCTTTAAAGTACAGCCACTTAAGTTTCACTTCATATTCGAAAACAAGCTGCATGTAAATTCAGGAGCTGCACAATCTTGCTTGCCAATTTTAATAACAAATAATCTCAAAGATAATATTTCATAATGAAATGAGACAAAAACGCTTCCTTGCATTTAGTCTCAACATCTTATACTTTCTCATTTCAGATTTCTATAAATAGCAAGTCTAACCTGCATGTAATACAGTTTCTGCACAAGGAGAGGTTCTCAGGGCTTCGAATCGTACGTTTTTTCGTTCCGGTTCACCTAAAAAAAATCTATCGGTTTAGTTCTGGTTGTCATTCAGCCAAAAATAATAGTTTTCGGTTCAATTTCGAATGAATTTTATTTTATGTATATTCTTGTTTGTATTAAAAATATAATTCTATCATAGACAAAAAAATGTAACTCTATCATAAACAAAAAATGTAACTCTATCATAAACAAAAAATGTAACTCTATCATAAACAAAAAATGTAACTCTATCATAAACAAAAAATGTAACTCTATCATAAACAAAAAATGTAACTCTATCATAAACAAAAAATGTAACTCTATCATAAACAAAATTGTAATTCTATCATAAACAAAATTGTAATTCTATCATAAACAAAAATGTAATTCTATCATAAACAAAAAATGTAATTCTATCATAAACAAAAAATGTAATTCTATCATAAACAAAAAATGTAATTCTATCATAAACAAAAATGTAATTCTATCATAAACAAAAAATGTAATTCTATCATAAACAAAAAATGTAATTCTATCATAAACAAAAAATGTAATTCTATCATAAACAAAAAATGTAATTCTATCATAAACAAAAAATGTAAGTCTGTCTTAAGCAAAAAATGTAAGTCTGTCTTAAGCAAAAAATGTAAGTCTGTCTTAAGCAAAAAATGTAAGTCTGTCTTAAGCAAAAAATGTAAGTCTGTCTTAAGCAAAAAATGTAAGTCTGTCTTAAGCAAAAATGTAAGTCTGTCTTAAGCAAAAATGTAAGTCTGTCTTAAGCAAAAAATGTAAGTCTGTCTTAAGCAAAAATGTAAGTCTGTCTTAAGCAAAAAATGTAAGTCTGTCTTAAGCAAAAAATGTAAGTCTATCTTAAGCAAAAAATGTAAGTCTCTTTTTTAATTGGTATACTATATAAATTGATTAAACTAACCAGCATGTGCGATACGAGCGGCGAGCAGAAAACGGCGAGTATTGGCATTCTTATCCATTATCAAAATCGCATTTTACAACTAGGTTTATGATTCTGGTTTGTCTATTTAAATAGTATATACAAACATCCGTGGATAATCTAATGCTGAGAGGCGAAAAATAAAACTCAAATTAATATTTTTTTTAAAAAAACATCTAGTTTATTTAACTGAATTAAATTTCCCTTCTACAAGTAGTTTCATGCGAAATTGAAACTGAAAAGTACTAGTGAACATTAAAAGAGAAAATCGAGAAGCGAAGTATATATAATAATGATGTAATTATATGGTTGACGTTAAATTAGAAAACTGATAAATTGGTTACAGTAACAAAATGACTGAAGACATATCGAACCGATACAAACTGATAATATTTTTTCAGTTCAGTTCCGATTTGTAGCCATGGAGGTTCTCCAATCAAAACAATTCATAAAATAGATTTACATATAGGTTAATTGGAAACGCATGGAGTAAATGTGATTTATGGGGAAGTCCAACTAACCCATGGAAAATTACATTTAAAATTTTTGTTTTATGATAAAAATGAATCTGGGATTGTCATGAAGTTAAAAATTTTACTCCTCAGATTAAAATTTCGAAAAACCAAAAATAATAATAATAATTTTTGTACTCTTTTTAATATATTTGCAGGTAGCACATGCAGGAAGGTAAATTTTATAAACTTTTTTTCTTTACTTTATACTCGATAACTGATTTAAACATTAACTCTTCATTTCAGCGTAAACCGATGCAATAGGTTATTGGCATAATGGTAGGCGTCTTGGTTCCGATAAAAGAGCTTTGGAGGTGAGTGGGTTTTTTTAAAGTTATGTATATGAGAATCACTAATTTATTATTTTTCTTTTGTAAAAATTCATTCACGTGTTGGTTACAAAATCGGCTCTATCTTAACTCGCTCAAATTAAAAAAAAAACATGGTACATATTAGATTGTTTGTAAAACATCTTATGTATGCAATTTTTTCCCCTATTTTAAAAAAAAAACTTCATGCAGGAGAAGGGAATTTATTGTGTGTTTTTTTAGTGTGAGGTGACAGAGGAATACAGAGGGACTTTTGATTAACCAACTACTTTTAACTCTGAAATACTATTGAAACTTTAAGGATAGCACTTATTGATTTTAAGATTTCAGAAGAGGAATTTAATGGATAAAGTTTTGAAAGTGAGAACCTTCAAAGGTAATGTATTAATGAGAACTAATGACAAAATAAATTGTCAGTTACAAATTCGAGTGCTTCTTTTTGATGCTTGAAAAGGCGTCACTTGTTGGCTTTTTCTTGTTAACCAAATATTTTTGGATTCACATCTGGCGAATAAAGTGATCAAAGCAAAGCACCAGAATAGCTATTTGGGTAGTGACTGGTGATAATTTGTGTTCCAAAATCACTGTTAATTGTGCCTAAATCAATGCTTATTTTGTGCGGATGGATACCGTTCTGCATGAGTGAATATTCACCATTGCTCTTACACAGATTACGAATTGGGGAGGGGAATCGACTGTCTCAACATTGTCATAAGATTTACTATAACTGTTGGCTAAGAGAAAGTTGGTGCGGTAATTACCGATTCAAAATGATTAGTCAAATAGTTACCTTTTTGGATGCAACGGTCTTCCATTGACAAATTCAAGATTGAAGGATCAACAAAAGCGATAATTCTCTCTGCTCATGTTTCCAGCCTACCAGAAATGAGCTTAATCAGTTAAGCCATACCTTCTTACGGTTTAATTCCTCGCTATCAATGAGGTTCAAAATCTCTTTGGTAAAATTCTTTTGCTGTGCCATAGTAGTATCCGGAAGGAATTTAAATGTTTTAATAAGAGAGTGAGATTTATATTAATGTCGCTCTTTAAAACAACACGAGCGAACTATTGGCGACAGAGCTCGCAATTTCGATCCACGGTCTAGTGATGAAGATGACACCTGAGCTTGCACCCACTCTCCAAACTACTTACAACACCACGCCAACAATGAGTTTGACAGATTTAACGTCTTCACGGGGGTCTTCATTTGTATCAGGACATGTGAAGAAAAAGTCAGTTGCCTTTTCTCATTATCTGGGTTGCAATGCTCTTACTAATATCCAGCTGACTTTCAAGTTTATGAATGAAAGTGCTTAGCTCTTGTTCTAAGACTAGTTCTTGCTGTATCAATCACTTTTTTTTTAAGGTATGTTGGTTCCAGCTTTTTCCTTCCTTTAACAAAACCAAATCTTTCAAATTTTATTTAGCAGATCTCTCGCCATTGGTTCTGAAGGCTTAGGTCAGTGTTTCTGAATGTTGGAAATCTCTTCTGTAGAAATAGTGTTGCATTTAAAAATATTTAATACCTATTATGTTAACGCAACTTCATATTCTTTTTCAGCTTCTAAACACTATGCGCCAATTGGAAAAGGAGCGAGGTGAAATAATTGTCCATTTATATTTATCAAAAATATTCTAAATATGTTAATTCGCATCATTGATGTACTTAGATGACTATGTCTAGAACTTACGAGATTTAAAATTCTTTATGTAATCGTGTCATTTACTTGATGTTCTTTGATATTCTACTTCATTGTATGTTTGTAGTTGTAGAAAAAAATTAATGATGTGAAAAAGCTTTATGAATGTCTTTAAAACACATGTATGCACATGATTTAATTCCACGTAATGTTTTATTTATTCATTTCGTAAATTTAGACATGAAATGCATTTTTCAAAAGGTTTTACAAAATTTATGACCCTTCGCTCATAGTAGAATTCCCAAACATTACTGAAATATATGAAAATATTTATATTTTTTAATTCATTTTTAAAAACTTTACAGTTAAAATGTTCGCCCAGCATTTTATTGCTTAAAATCTCAATTTTGTGTGAGGTTAGCTCTCACATTTGAGAATAATTTAGGCTAAGAATTTTTTTAAAAAAAATTTAACAGATTTTAATCAAATTAATGGTGCTCTTTATAATTAATCATTCTCCATTTTCTTGTATATTTTACACTTTTATATTTTATAAATTGTTTAGAAGTTAATTTTGAATGAAATTTTTCTTGAAATCTTTTTATTTTTGAGGTCTGAAGCATATATTTAAATTTGTGTGATGTACTTAGGTGACTGGTATATGTCTAGAACTTAGTGATTTAAAACGCTTTATATAATCGTGTCATTTACTTGATGTTCTTTGATATTCTACTTCATTGTATGTTTGTAGTTGTAGATAAAACGTGAAAAATTGTGTGATAAATGATTTATGGGGAAAAAACCTCATGGATATCTTTAAAACGCATGTATGCACATGATTTAATTCGATGTAATGTTTTTTTATTAGTAATTTAGACATGAGATGTACCTTTTAAAGTGTTTTAGAAAATTTATAATCCTCCACGCATATGGTAGAATTCAAACATTTTTCAGGTGTATAAAAATATTTTTATTTTTAATTCATTTTTTAAAAAAAATTACAGTTAAAATGTTCTTTTAACATTTTATTGCTTAAAATCTCTATTTTGTGTGAGGTTATATCTCAAATTTAAAATTATTTAGGCTTTTTTAAAAAAAAAAATGACAGATTTTGATCAAATTAATGGTGCTCTTTACATTTAATCATGCTCTGTTTTCTGGTATATTTTACAAATTTATATTATTTTTTACAACTGTTTTAGAAATGTTTTACCTGCCAACTGTTTAGTAGAAAATATTTTTATTTTTTATTCATTTTTTAGGAATTTACAATTAAAATGTTCTTTCAACAGTTGAAAGAACATTTTAATTTCGGGAAAATTTTATTCTCGTCCAGATATTATGGAATTATATACAGTTGTTTACAATGCATATTTATGTTTTACAGTATTTTTTTTATTAGAGCGATCTCGAATTTTTTCAAATGTTATCAATCCATAATTAAAGAAGGTTTTTATTTATTTACACTACTATATAAATAGAATTAAATATTTACATAAAAATTGTCACATTTAAAGTAATATAAACGAGCTTTAAAATTAAACGCGTAAATAGTTATAAATTGCATATCGCACACAATTACCCCATACTTAAATACTATAAAAGTATGGGAAGATTTTGAATAACTGTATATATTCAATTATTTATATAAAGTTTGTATTTAATCATGTAATGATTGCATGAAAAATTCAAACCATACTATTGTATTTTAAAAGGTTAAAAAAATTTTACAAGAAATATCTTAGCAAAATCTATACTGAACTATTGTCGGAAAATTGTTAACTTGTAACATACAATTTTAATATACAAAGATTAATTGAAATTTTTTTTAAAAGATGACAATAGAAAAAAGTACACTAATTTTAAAAAATTAAAATACCTCTAAAACGAATATTTATCATTATAATTGTAATATCTGTCTGACTCTAGATGTATAGAAAAATGTTTTGTTACAAAAATTAAAAATTATTGTTTTTTTCAAAAATATAGAATTTTTTTTTGTAGAAACATATCTAGAGAAAACGTTTTGTTAGAAGAATTAAGAACTTGTTAATTTCTTAAAATTTTTGAAACATTTAGCTTAAACAGTATATGTGTGCATAAGTGTATATTTATATGTGTAAAAAGACCCAATCAAGTGAATATTAATCATTAAAACTGTAATTCTTGTCGGGCTGTAGATGTAGTTAGAAAAATATGAAAAGTCTTGTAGAGAAACATTGCATGTATTAATAGTTTGTGAACATTAATATGTGTGCATAAGTGTATATGTAAGTGTTTTTGATAATAAAATGATAAAAAGACCATTTCGTTTTCTTTTTTATAGAGATATTCTGCACTTAAAAATATTAATTTTGTAATATAAAGTACCTATTCACGTCAATGATGCATTACGTTCACACATTAGCATGATTTTTCCTGAAATAATATGAATTTTTATTTCGATGAAGTTTGAGCTCTTATAATTGTTTGAAATTGAAGTTTTACAAATATGAATTACTAACTAACTGCATCTAAACCTGTAAATTAAAATGGATTGCTTCTGAACTTGAAATTTATGTATAATAAGCTACGCTGAAACATTTCTGTAGTGATTTTAAAGTGCAATCAGAGAGATAAAGTACGCATGAACAATACGCCCTCAACAATCCTTTTTCCTTTGATAGTTTTAAGCACGTAATATTGCTATTTTTTTTGTCTACTTCTATTTCATCTATGTCTGCAAATTTATACTTTTAAAATAATTTCTTTTATAATATGTTGATTCTAAAGTTCCTATTATACTTTTTAACAAATGACTTCCGATGAAAAAAATTTCAATAACCTTAATTTCGAACACCCGGTACTGCTTTAGTAAAAAAAATCACAGAATTATTACTTCCATTATTTTAAACCTTTAACAAATTGTTATTATTGAAAATGAAGTTGATGAATATCACACATATTTGAAAGACTAAAATTTTTTAAATAATTTATGGGTTCAAAATCACATTAATTTTTAAATATCATCATTAAAAGTTTGTATTTATCACACTTTTAAACACACCTATATTCTATATGAGTACCAATCTTGCTTGGGAACTTAACACTGGGGGGTTTTTGCGTGACTGACCACCTGACCGGAACATATGCTTATGCCCCTCAGGGCCCATGGTCGCTATTATGGAGTTGGGCACAGTAGGCCTTGTCCCTCATGGAATGTCGGGCCACTGAGCAAAGTTAAGCATTTTATTAAAATTCATTAAAATTTTAACATATCTTGCATCTTTTATGAAATAAAATCACACATTTTAAGAAAAATTATTTCAATGTCCTTGATTTCCCCCCAAAACACCCAAAATTTCAACATTTTTCACTCAACCCTTTTCAACACCAACATATTCAAGTATAAAATGCTTTCTCAAAGCTATTTTGACATTAAAAGAAATTTTTATTGAAATTTATATAAATTTTTCTATTAATTGAAAATAACTTTTTTTAGAATATATGGGAATTTAACTAGTAGCAATCTTTTAACTCTCAGAATTAGAAAAAGTCAAAATGTATAAGAGTTTCAAAAAAATGGTTAAGAAATGCAGAGTATATACCATCATAAACCCTGTTATTCCTTAAAAAATTGCCTGATTGGAACTAAAAAAATGATTAAAATATTAAAAGAAAAAAATTATTGTGTGAGACTGCAAAAAGTAAAGTGATATCAATTGATTTGAAATGAAAAGGACAAAATTATGGTATAAATTAAAACAAAAATACTTAGAAAATTGAGATAAAAACTAAATTTTTTTTTCAAATTAAAATTCATGTGCAAAATAAATCCTACTGCCGTAATTGAATGTATATGACCGCCTTATTAACTGACTTATCAGAAAATTTTCCATGATTTTTTTTTTTTTTGAGCAAAATCTTTTTTTTTTCCCCTCACCATTCACATTTAACTTTACAAATGTAGAACCTCCTTATTTTGTATTTATTTTTCTCAATGATATGAGTCTGTCTTGTCAAGGTTATAAACTTCTTAATTTCAAAAATTTAGAATGCTGTCAAGTTCGTTGATTTCCTCCATTTATTTTAGAAGAATTTTAAAAAGCTTTTTGTTTCTTCAAAAATATTGAACCTCTGTTTTCACTTATTTATTTTCAGTTGTATTCATTTATAACTTATTCTTAAATACTTTCACAATGGATTAACCAAAGAGTTTACCCAACTCATATAAAATACCATAGTTTTTATTTGATTTAATACCGTAATAAGTTACCTTTTCTGGTGTGTACTGTCTGATTATATTTAAGGGTCTCAACAATATATATTTATTACAGTTTAAGTCATATTTCTATTTATAAGTTTAAAGATTTTTTTCATTGATCAACTTCAAACAATATCAGTAGAGGGCAGCACCATCAATATGTACATGTTTATAGCAAAAAGTTTTTTTTTTCCGTGCATTTTACAAAAAAAAAAGGAAGACGAGAGGGGGGATTTTCCGGCATTTCTACCTCATTTTCTTTTTCAAAAAAAAATTCTATTGTTTATGCATGATTTAAATTTTTGGTAAACTCCTAGGAGAGCCCCCACCCTTGGCGCCAAACCGGAAAAAGCGCCAAACGAAAACGAAATGGCGCCAAGCAAACCCGACAACGGTGACAAGTAAATATAGCAGTATAAGATGGATGTGCAATGAAAATACATGTAAACAATACAGAAATTTAACATTTAAGATAAAAATATAATAACAGCACTTACTTTCTTATTGTTGATCCTTCCCAAGTGGAGGGTAAAGTGTAACAACTGCTTTTAAAAAATTCTGGAAAGTCTCGTCGCTGAGTGAGTGATCGCGAGAGCGCCGCCATAAATACTCAGCGAGGTAATGGTCGAACATGCCTTCTGCGTGGCTGGTGTGATTACGGAGAAAACGTTTTATTGCCGATTAACTTACTATTGGAAAACCACGAATTCTTTCTCATACTTCTGCAAACATAATGCGTATTCATACCTTTTTACCGACATCTCCATTCAAATCCATCCCAAACAACACTCGTTCGTTCATTTAATCCCATTTGCTCATTACATTTAGGACATTCATAACTTGAAGCAATTAATCCTTTCATACACCATTCAATCAATTCTTTCTTGCCTCTAGCATTCAATAACGTAAAAATTCTAACTTGTATTCACTTACAAGCGCAGCCATACTTTCAACAACAAAATGAAATTTGAAATGCGTGCCCACAAATGACGAAAATTCTAGAAAAAGTTAGGGTTGCTATATGTTGTATTTAAAAGCAAGGTTACCATGACGGCGCAATTATCGCCAACCAAAGTAATTCGCGCCAAGGGTGGGGGCTCTCCTAGGAGTGAACCAAATTTTTGAATTAAATCTACTAAAAATTATGGTTTTCCTTTCACTTTCTCCCTCACAGTATTTATTGAAAATGTAAAATTATAACCTCTCATATATATACATAAAAGTTTAATTAAAATTCTAGCAGAATCTCAGACTTTAGATTTTCTAATCATTTTTCAACTTCAAATTTATTTTCTTCTTAACTATAGCTTTTACGAATGTTGCTTTTATATAGATCCATATTATGATCCGTTATATTGTTTTAATGATGTATTTCACCATTTATGATGATTTAACCATTTTATTTCAATATTATGATTAAAACATTTCCACATTTTCTGTTTTAAAGTTATATTGAATCATTCAACTACATCAGCTATTATTTCTACATCCCCAAAAATGTAAGCCCATAGATATAATTTTCTTTAAAGTTTTTTAGGGGTTAAAATGCTTGATTTTTTATCAAACCAAACCAATTTACATAATCTTTCTCAAGCTTAAAATCTTTTCGGGATGAGCGATTCGATAATAATCACAGTAATTACAGTGAACCATGTATCTACCTTTTTTTACTATCTTTCAGGGCATATTTTAATTCAGTTGGCTCACATCTTTTACCAGAAAAAGTATCTCTGGATTTAAACGTTCTACATATTCTCTACCATTCTATCACCATGAGCATTTTTACTTTATTACTGTGAAAAAATCACATTTCCCCATATTTAAATTAATTCACATTCAGCACATCTTTCATTTTATTATTTATCATTTGTGTTATTTCATTCAAAATTTTCCTTTCTCTATTGATTCTTTAATTGAAGTAGATTCTTTAAAACTTTAAGACAATTGCACCCGTGAAATTGAAATTCTTTTTTTTCATAAAATCACACACACACTTTTTAAGTTTTAATACACATTTTTTCCTCCCCATCACTTAAAGAGTATTGTACGATTATTTTGTTTTTGAAATAATGTAACTAAACATTTTAATTGTTCTAGCATTAAAAAAAAACAAGAAATATCTTCGATAGTTTTGAAAGGAATGGAAAGTGTTACTTTGTGTAAAGCTTCACACTTAAATATTATAAAAAAATATTAATTGGACCACGACACACACAGTAAAGATTGCCACTTCTACCAGTTCTTCCCCTCGTGCTTACGCGTGTGTGGCTCTTTGTAAAAATTTGTAATGTTAAGCTCTATGCTCCAACGGGACATTCAAACAAGGATCCAAATGTGCATTGTAGTTGACGGTGAGAATTTTGAGCATCTCAAATTAAGGTATATTGTTATAACTAGTTTTTTTTTCTTTCTCAGATCATCTTTCTCACGTCACAGTGTAGGAAATCACGAAAAAAAACAAATGAGTAATTTAATTGTGCTATTCTTTGTATTAATGTCCACAAGGTGTCTTTTTGTACTAAGTCAATGATGCTCTACGACTTTGTAAATCACTTTTTGAAGTGATTTACAATTTTTGAAGTAAAACTTCTTTACGCACGCTTGACTTGGGGAGTAAGCTGGTGAATGCGTAGCGAGAGCGTTAAGAAAAGTGTGATTGGGCGAGGAATAAGGAAGTTGAGAGGGAGATATAAGTTAGGGAAGACAGAAATTTCAGTCAATAGTTCGTTTGCTAGCGTTACAGGAACGGTGATTTCTTGATTATTTCGTTTCGTTCTTGAACATTTTATAAATTAATATTTTGTTCGATACATTCTACGTTCAAAAAGTGATAAAATTGTAAATTCTCTTTTTAAAGTTCATATTTTGTGAATTAGTAACTTCGAACATGGACATTTTAATACGATATTGGTCAATCATCAATTGGTGGTATATGTGCTACTCACTGCGTTTTGGACAATGGAACAGACATCATAATGTTAGTTGTTTACATTTCGCCCAATAACATAGTTAATAATATTATAAAGTTTTTATATAAAAGACTTGATTTACGGCTGAGTAGGCTCTGAAGAATTGGGAGAAAACTATCATATGTTGCCACTAATTTTAGCAGGAGATTTCAATGTTAATTTCGCGTCCGAAGATGGACAACTCTTGGTAAACTTTCTACAAGATAAATTAGAACTACAAATGAATAAAGTGAATAATAACCGAAATGAGCCTACCACAAGGCATGGAACAACAATCGATGCAGTTTTCTCTAAATACACTGCTCAAAATAATTAAGGGATATTGCGGTTTTCGGTGGATCTTGTGGCTGGGAAACTTTTTAGCTGATTGATACATGGTCGACAGACGTAGTAGGTTATATGAGAATAAATTACACAAGTTTGGCAGAAAAAAATGCATTTTATTGCGTATTTGTGTACAAAAGGGAAAAAACACAATTTGTGCATATGAGAAAAGGTGTTTTCTTCAAAGGAAATCATTTTCAGTAGGGGGTATGGTTTCCACGGACGGCCAGCAACGTTGAGCACCTTTGAGGTATGGAGTCAATGAGGCTATTAATCACGAGTTGGGATATTCTGTCCCACTCTTCCAGAAGAGCTCTTTCCAGTTCTTGGAGAGTTTGTGGAGGTGGTTTGTGCGGCCAGTAACTCGTCTTCCTAGAGCGTCCCAAACGTGCTCTATTGGATTCATGTCTGGAGAACACGCTGGCCGTTCCATTCGAACGATTCCTTCCTCGAAAAGGAAATCCTCCACCAGGTTAGCACGATGTGGCCTGCAATTATCGTCCATTAAAATGAAGTGATCTGCAATTGCTACAGCGTAAGGGACTACAATAGGTCTGAGGATCTGATCCCTATATCGGCGAGCAGTCAGAGGTCCATGTCGAATGATGTAGAGGTCTGTGCGCCCGTCAATGGAGATTCCACCGTACACCAACACTCCCCCACTGCCAAATCTGACACTTTCGTGCATGAACGCAGGATTATTCCTACTGCCACGCTCCCTCCAGATGAAAATACGCCTATTATAAAGATGAACAGAAAAACGGGACTCGTTAGAAAAAAGAACATTGCTCCATTCATTTCTCCTCCAGTTCACATGCTCTGTTGCCCATTCCCTGCGGTCGCGATGATGCCTTGATGTTAGTCTAACGCATACCATCGGTCGGCGAGCATACAGACCTACACCATGGAACCGGTTTCGGACAGTCTGAGTTGAAACCGTGGTGCCAGTAGCCGAGCGAAGGTGTTGTTGGAGAAGAGTAGCGTTCATATTTCGGTGTCTCCGAGCCGTTAACACCAAATAACGATCTTCATTGGGCGTTGTTGCCCATCTACGACCTTGTCCTGGTCTTCGGCCTGCACTTCCAGTCTCCAAAAAACGGTTCAGATCCTGGAAATCACACTTTGTGACACTCCAATGGCTTGCGCTACTTCGGCTTGAGTTTGGTCCTCTTCTAACCTACCAACAACTCTCCAAGCTTCTGAATCGGTTAAATGACTTCCCTGAGACATCGTACTCATGGAAACAAAGCAGTCACTGAATGCCGACCATCCTTGTCTTCATTTCAGTTGAAAGTCAAATTTCATTCGCTGCCGCTGAAGCGACGTTTTTGACGTCGAACTCAAAATTAGCATACTCCACAGTTTGAAAATCAGAAAAATTTGCATTTGTGATTCTCTTCTTCCATTTTCGGCAAAAAAATTTCGCTTATATCTTTATTTTATATAAAACTTACAATATCCTTTAATTGTTTTGAGCAGTGTATCTTTCTAATTTGCATTCGAAAGCATATGTATCTTATTTTTCATGCCAAAAGCCTATTGTCTCGGTCTTACAATCAACCACAGTAATTACTGATGTATCCAATAATGAAAATAAAGAATAAAAATAAAAAAATCAATTCAAAAATATTAATTTATCGATGAAAACACATAATAAATTTAAATATTTGTAGAAAATTAATATATGTATTTATATTCATATATATATATATATATATATATATATATATATATATATATATATATATATATATATATATATATATATATATATATATATGGAGCTAAAGAAGTTTTTTACTTCAGCCGTGTGGTCTAAAGCACACTCGTTTTTTCCCCTATCTTGTTCCCTTTTCGAGACAGGAATGCTAACTCCCCAGTTTAGCACCAGGAAGTGCAGTAGGGGGTAGAGTGCATAGCTGCTGTTGTACTAAGAAATGGTTCGATCTTTTCTTACCTGACTTGTTGTTTCTTAGTTCGATTTGGAAACGCCATCTCTTGCTGCACCTAGAAGTAGTTACTTATTTCTTAATAATTGAATTGGTCTGAAAAGAAATAGTATCTTGAAAGCAGAGACGACCACACCCGAACGAGTTTGAACTAGAAGTTTATTTTCGCTAACGAATATTACAACGGAATGCGCAGAGCGCCATCTGTGGACTGTAAGATTAAACATACCGCCCCCCTTGAAACACGGAGGGGTTTCAAAATTAATGAATTAACTTAAATACTAAGTTGTTAAACATGCTAATGAATTAAGTATAAGAATTAACATACAAATTTACAATAAAGTACACTTCTAAATTAATGAAATCAAGCAATGAGATTTACAGAAGTATAGATGACCTCAACAATGCTGAAAGAAAAAATTAGGTATTACTCACAAATGTTCAAGTGTTTATAGGAAGTGGACACAGTTTAGCAATTGGCCTCACAAGTTCACTAGTTTGAGTTTTTACCTTAACCACACGAACCTTACCGTCCTTACCAGGGAATGTTTCCGTGACCTTCCCTAATTTCCACTGTAGTGGGGGTGAGTTGTCGTGCTTGATTAACACAAGATCTCCGATGTCAAGGTTCTTTTGAACGATGCGCCATTTCGATCTTGACTGCAGCAATGTCAAGTACTCTGAAGACCATCTATTCCAAAAATGTTGAGTCATTCTTGTAAGCAATCGCCAACGGTCGCAGTGGCGAAGGTCGTCTGGAACTGTAGGTTGCGGGATAGCTGTTAATGCCTTTCCTATCAGAAAATGTCCTGGTGTGAGAACACAAGGATCATCTGACTGCTAGATAACACACATAGTGGCCTGGAGTTGAGGCATGCCTCAATTTGGCTTGATAACGTGGATAGTTCTTCGAAGGTGAGACTAGTGACTCCAACAACTCTGTTCAAATGAAACTTAAAAGATTTCACTGTAGCCTCCCAAATGCCTCCGAAGTGGGGAGCAGATGGAGGATTAAAGTGAAAGGTGATGTTGTCAGTTACCAGGAATTGATGAACGGCATCTTCTTTCATCAACTGGCGGAACTCCTTTCTAAGATCTCTGCTAGCTCCATAGAAATTAGTTCCTTGATCGCAGAAGATCTCTGATGGTTTACCTCTGCGAGCCACGAATCTTTTTAAACAAGCGATAAATGCTTTTGATGTTAAGTCACTAACGACTTCTAGATGAACCGCCTTCGTTGCTAAGCAGACGAAGACGCAGATGTAGCACTTAGTATTCCGGCTTCCTCTTCCCTTGGAGCTTCGTATCAAGAACGGGCCGGCGAAGTCAATACCAGTTCATTGGAACACAGAAGAGGGGCAAACTCTGGATTCTGGAAGATCTCCCATGATTTGTTCGGCGAATTTTGGACGATTTCTGAAGCATGAGATACATATTCTCACTACTCTTCTAACTGCATCTCGGGCTGAAAGAATCCAAAATTTTTCTCTGAGAGCTGCTTGGAGAAGTTGTGGACCGGCATGAAGAAGTTTCAGGTGGTAATCAGAGATAATCAAGTTCACAACATGGTCGGTTTTAGGAAGCAAGATGGGATGCTTCTGCGAGTCTGCAAGTATTGAATTTTTCAGTCTACCACCGACACGTATTATTCCGGAATCATCGTAGAACGGAGTCAAGGGTATAAGCTTGTTGGTTGACGGAAGCTGCTTACCTGCTGAAAGATAGGAGACTTCCATCGAAAAATGATCACGTTGGATAAACTTAACAATGCCTTTCTCGGCTTCGCTCAATTCTGCCGTTGTTAAAAAGGACTTTCTTCTTTTACACGCAGAAAGAGAACAGTTCTTCACAAATCTTAAGCAATA
Organism: Trichonephila clavipes; assembly: GCA_019973935.1. Classification (NCBI taxonomy): domain Eukaryota; kingdom Metazoa; phylum Arthropoda; class Arachnida; order Araneae; family Nephilidae; genus Trichonephila; species Trichonephila clavipes. Next base: position 324,685 of record BMAU01021191.1, read on the forward strand.
AGCAACAACTCTTTTCAACTTGTTCCAAGACGAAAATTTTTGAAAGAACTCAGCCTTGAAAGTCGCATCAACCACGTTCAGCATAATCAGCTTGGATGTTCTTTTGGCTTCGGCAGACATGTGTTCTTGCAATTGTGGATTATCTTCAAACTCTCCAATCGGAAAAGTAGAACTTCTTAACCAATCGGGTCCATTGAACCACAAGTTGCACTTTTCTAGTTTAGTTGGGGGTATCCCTCTCGTTCCACAGTCAGCAGGATTCTCCAGACCACTCACAAAGTTCCAGTGCACTTTAGGGGTCAGCTCTTGAATTTGTGCCACTCGATTAGCTACGAACGGTTGCCATCTTCTCGGATCGGACTTCAACCATGCCAGTGTGATCTTGGAATCAGACCACGCAAAGGTCTCGGAAATTGACACGGTTAGAGTTGGAAGGGTAGCTTGTAACAAATTGGCAAGAAGTAGGGCAGAACAAAGCTCTAGTCGAGGTAGAGACTGAGGTTTTACTGGAGAGACACGTGTCTTAGAAGTTAGCAGTCTAGATACTACGGTTTGGGTTGCATCCTTGGAACGAATGTATATAACTGCACAGTAGGCCTTTTCTGAAGAGTCACAGAACCCGTGTACTTGTACGTCTATAGCCTGTGGAATGAGAATGCAGCGTGGGATCTTGATATTTGTAAGTAGAGGAAGCTGTTCTTGAAATGTTCTCCATTGTCTTGCTAGAGAATCTGGTAGCTCTTCGTCCCAGCTTAGATGGTGACTCCATAGCTCTTGGAGGAAGATTTTAGAAATGACAACTGATGGTGCCAACCAGCCCAAGGGGTCAAAGATTTTGGCGACTTCAGAAAGTACCTTGCGTTTAGTCCACACATCAGTCTCGTTCACGGTGATGGTAAAGGTAAACTTGTCAACATCTGGAAGCCAAGCTATTCCCAAGATCTTGACAGGTTGGTCATCCTTGATCGTGTGTTTGGAATCAACTGCCTTTAATTCTTTTGGAATGGTTGCCAATACGTCAGGGTCGTTAGACACCCATTTACGCAGAGAAAATCCTCCTCTTTTCATCATCTCCTGCAGCTCTGACACTAGCTGAATGGCTCCCTTCTTTGTCGCACTTCCACTCAGCAAGTCATCAACGTAAAAATGACTAAGGGTAGCTCTTGAAGCGGCTGGATAATTTTCTTGTTCGTCAATGGCAAGCTGTCGTAAGGTTCTCGTAGAGAGGAATGGTGCTGAGGACGTACCATACGTAACAGTTGTTAGGCGATATTCTCTTATAGGTTCGGTTGGAGAATCCCTCCAGAGAATTCCTTGCCAGTCTACGTCTTCCTCGTGAACTTTAATGTGGCGAAACATCTTTTCAACATCAGCGCAAATGGCTACACTGAAAATTCGAAACTGGATAAGAATAGGAAAAGTTCTGGCTGCACTCTTGGCCCAACCATAAGCAGATCGTTGAGAGAGAGTCCAGAAGAAGTTTTACTGGAGGCGTCAAAAACAACGCGAAGCTTTGTTGTACAGCTGGTGTCCCTAACAACTCCATGGTGAGGAAGGTATAAACTTTTTTATGTTATTAATTTCAGAGTCCGGAACAAGTTCCATGTGCTTTAGATCTAGGTATTCCTTTATGAAATTTCGATACAGCTTGTATTTGTCAGGATTAGAAATGAGATGGCGTTCCACGCTGATTAGCCTACGAATTGCATTTTGTTTTGAATTACCTAACCGCGTCGGAGGAGTGTGAAATGGTAACTTTACTGTGTATCTGCCATTCTCATCCCTAGAATGTGTCTTTACGAAATGATCTTCACAAGCCTCTTCTAATGAAGTTAAGGGTTTGGCACATGGCACAGAATCTAATTCCCAGAATTTATTGATTAGCTGATCCGATACTAACTGAATATGATTGACATGGAAAGAATTTTGACCACTAGAATTTGCCTTGCCTCCAATTATCCAACCCAATTCTGAACGAATGGCAAATGGCTTATCCTTACCCAGAGATAACGTTTGACCCTTTAGCAATGGCAAAGTAAGGTCAACACCAAGTAGCACATCAATTGGACTACTCTTGTAAAATGCTGGATCAGCCAGAGAAATATCCCCAAATAATTCACGCATTGAGGAATCTAAATCGTGATGTGGGATCATGCCTACAATTTTGTTGATCACATAGACGGACGCATGAAAAGAATTTTGAGATGAAAAATGTGAGGTAAATTGAATCTCAGCAAGCCCATTTAGACGCGTATCGGATGCGCCCAAACATGATATACGCACATTGGCCTTTTCCTTTCGCAAGCCTAGCCTTTCAATACATTCATTTGTAATAAGCGAAGCCTGGCTTCCGCTATCCAGAAGACATCTACAGCTCTGATAGTTACCCCAAATATCTCTTACCTGAATTAGAGCTGTGCAAAGAAGAATTTGAACATCTGGGTTCACATCAGAAATACACGATGTAACATCCACAACTCTAGAATTTTCACTTGGTTCACTAGTACCTGAAATAGGGACAGGCGAAAACACAGGAGCGTTGATAGAAAGTTCTCTAGAATTTAACACATTTACTGCTCCCTGTCTCCCCTTAGCACTAACATTTTCAAAATGAAGTAAACTGTGGTGGGGTTTCTTGCACTTTTTACATCTAAACTTGCTTTTGCAAGTTTTCACACTGTGAAACTGAGTTAAACAGTTAAAGCAAACATTATTCGTTTTAACGAAATCTGAACGGCCTTGAACTGACAATTTTAAGAATGTATCACATCTCGACAATGTATGATCTCCATTACATAAAGGACATTGTGACTGGGCGTTGGACGCGACCAGAGTCACCTTCCTTTGAACATTTCTCTTAGTAGTTGAACTCGTAATGGATCTCGCTTGTGTTGCAAGGAATTGCAACAATTCGTCTAACCTTGGGATGACATCTGTTGAAAAGGTTCTCTCAAACCAAGTTCTGGAATTCGGATCAAGCTTAAACAATATCATATGCATTAAGAGTGTATCTGTAGTTGGGTCAACCATGTATTCAAGTGACTCCAACATCCTTACAAATTCCTTAGTGGAATCTATCAAATTTAGAATTTGTGTGCATGATTCTCCACTCAAGGGCGTTATGTTAATAAACTTTTTAATTAAGGAGGACATAATTTCTCTTTTATTAAAATATCTATCCTTTAGCAATTTCCAAGCGATTTCGAAATTATCATTGGTAATGGATAAAGAATTAATGATTTTTAATGCATCGGATTTTAAACTGCCCTTTAAGTATTGCAACTTTTGCGCTCCCGTTAAATCATTATTGTTGGAAACTGCAGCTTCAAAAAGATCAGAAAATGCAAGCCACTCCTCAGTTACACCAGAAAATATAGGTAGGGATAATGTAGGGAGTTTTACTTCAGCTGACCGAGCTGAGACTAAACTGTGACTTGAACCTTGGTTTTTAACCTCAAAATCGGAGTTTACTGCAGAAGGCATAAGCTGAGTGTCTATAGCGACAAGTATTTCTTCTAAGGTATCTAAAATGTCGTCTTTTTCCGTACAATAAGTTTCCTCGTCCTTTTCCTCGCAAATACTTATAATAGAATCCAAAATATCCTTTATTTCAGTTCTAAATTCCAAGAATCTATTTTTCCGAACCAATAAACCAACATTATTTAATTTCTCAATTTCCTCTTCTGTTTTGTTTTGCAATTTTGTAATCGAGGATTTGATGTTCTTTTTTTCTTCAATAAAACCTCAATATCCATTTTAATATAGCAAAGAATAATTTAAAGAAAAACAAATAATAAAAACACAGCTGCGAATGACTAATTGTTTAGTCGAAAAAGATACGATTCCTTTGGCGCCGCGGAAGAGGGGAAAAGCGGGGGGAGAAATTCTAAAAGGAATTACTACGGAACGTACAAATAGGAAATTTAACACACAAGTGAGGTAAAACGAAACTGAAGTTTCTTGTTACATATGATACAGGAATGACAATGGCAGAAACACACAATAATTTACCACTTAAGAATGATCGCACAACAATCAATTAAACATTGAAATAACCATATATATAAGAAGATTAAACTTTTGAATATACATGAATTTGAAATATTTCACTTCGAAAGTTTCTTTTTAAACTTAGTACACACAAAAAGAGAATTAGAATTTTTCATCAATGAGAATTATGACAATATCTTTTAGAAAAATATTGCCGAAAGAACAACAAGCCAGAAGTTTTGAATTAGAATGTTTCACAATATTGAACTCCGGCTACGGTACGACCAAAATGTTGTACTAAGAAATGGTTCGATCTTTTCTTACCTGACTTGTTGTTTCTTAGTTCGATTTGGAAACGCCATCTCTTACTGCACCTAGAAGTAGTTACTTATTTCTTAATAATTGAATTGGTCTGAAAAGAAATAGTATCTTGAAAGCAGAGACGACCACACCCGAACGAGTTTGAACTAGAAGTTTATTTACGCTAACGAATATTACCACGGAATGCGCAGAGCGCCATCTGTGGACTGTAAGATTAAACAGCTGCTTTATTATGCCTAGACACCCTTTTTAAGAATATAGTAGCAGTGGTTCAAGAGAGAGAGAGATTTCATTTATTTTAGGACATTTTATGTGATGGAATCAATTAATTTGCTGCAGTCGTTGAATGGAGTGATGAGGAGATATGTTGCTGTTTCAAAACCCCAATTTTATTTTACATACACACAACGAACAGCGAAGGAAATCAAAAACAGGTTGACAACCACTCGTGAACGTATAAGGCAGTCACAAAAGCATTCATTGATCACTCCTGAGATTTCATCTATTTATAGTCTCCATCAACCGGAAGCTATAAAAATCATATGATTTTCGGTAATGGCCTTTTCGATTTGTTCGAATACTAGGGTGATGCAACATTGCATCACCCTAGTATTCGGACTTATCACTTGCTTTAAAAACTCTAACCTTTCAGTTCTTTTAAAGGTAGGGTTGTTATTATTTCCTGTTAGGTGGATAAAACAAGAAATTAATTATCACGCGAAGTTTTTTTTTGGAGGGGGGGGAGGGAAACGAGACCATTATGAATTAAAATCCCTCAAGAGAAAGTTTTTTTATTAAATATATATAGCGAGATTTCACTTGATTTATAACATTTTACTGTGAGGATATTTTTGGTTGTTGCAATCGTTGAAAGGATTGTTGAGGAAAATGCTGCTATTTTAAAATTTACAATATATTTAACACACACAAAAGAAACACTGACGAAACACAACTGAAAGACACGTGGAAACTCTACCAAAACACAAAAATATTCCTCATGTTCGTTCCGGAGGCTTTTATAGTTTTCTTTAACCATAAGCTTTTGGAATCATATTGTAATGACTTTGCACAGCTTTGAGTTACAACTATTTATTTTTAACACTTAATCTGAAGTTATCACATCACAAAGAATTAGAATTAAGATGGGTAGCTTCCATCACAGATTTCTCCGCCGAGTCGGGAGAGTTCGCAGGTCCAAATACGGATTCCGCAGACTTCGCGGTTTTCCTAGTTCGTTTCGCGGAGGGCACCTCACTAGGGCTCCCTCAAAAAATCAATCTCTTCGCGGGAGGAGCTTCACGACCGCTCCCCCTAAAAAATTCGTATCGCTGCGAGGGGCTCACACCAACACCCTCCATAAAACAAACTTTTATCGCTGCCAGGGGCTTCAACACCGCACCCTCCCAAACGCCAAGTCTTCTCTCTTTTTTTCTCTCGTCTCTTCAAAAAGAACCCTTTTAAACACCAGGGGTGTGTTCACAACACGCCCCTCGTCCCTTCTTATTGGCAGGTCACAAAAGTCTCTTGGCCTCCCTCGTCCTATTTGCGCATAACACGCCAAAACACACCCGGGTCGTCTGGCCCAAGGCGCCATAATTCCTTGTCCAACATCTGGACACACTTGTCCATCACGCCACCTGCTTCTATTATCCCCTTCTCTCCACACCAGAAAAGACGACATGATTCTTTTAAGGCAGGCTTCGCCTATTGTCAATGGGGCACCGGCTGTCCTTTACCATTATGGCGACCCGTCAGGCTGTCGTCACTCCCCGAGTTCAGACAATAAATGGTGGCCACGTGCACTGGTCATTTTACAGCTGGTGGATCTTAAAAATTCAGGGACAATCGATGGGTGTGAGTTCACAACAATTGAAGACGTCGTACTTGTCACTTAACAGCTGGTGAAACTATAAAACTTATCGTGAATCGAAAGATGGGGATTCACAACAATCGACGATGTCACAATATGATTTTCGGTAAGGATTTTTGTGTTTGGTCAGAATATGCGAATGATGCAAGATTGCATCATCTTGTTGTTAAAAACGCAAACGCGTGACAGTTTTTCAAGAAATAAAGTTATGGTTATTTCTCGTAAGGCGGGTAAACTAAAAATTAATTACCAAGTGAAGCCTTGGAGGGCTTAAGACCATTATGAAATAAGATCCCTCGCGAGCAAATTTAAATGAGTTATTACATATGTACAATTTCGGTTCAAGCATATTTTCATAAAGCTGAAAACCTTTTTCATGTATATTTTTTTTATCAGTTTTTGTGTTGAGAGTTACAATGTGTATTCTTAAAGGAAATGGTTAGCCCTTTTTGTGACCATTTTATCATCCCCAGTCTTAAAAGAATATACATATCAAAAATATTTTATTTAAAATTTCAATTGCCATATAGATTATTTCAGATGGAGCTATGAATTCCCTGGGTCAATTGTAAATTTACATTTAAGCATAATAAGTATGGGTAACTCTATTTGGAAAAAAATTAATTGAGGATTCAATAAACCTATGGAAAACATGGAATGGACAGAAAATATGGACAGTTTTGTCCCAAAATATTGATTTCCAGGAAACTCATGTCAGTGAATTTCAGTCAGTGCGATACGTACAGAAATGTATTCCGGAATTCTACAGAAAATATTGTATTCCTAATTTATATTGTTTATCCAAAAATTGGTTTCAAAATTAGGCTGTTTGTAGTAGTGATCCAAAATAATTCCCCCAAATCTAAAGAATATACAGGTTATCTTAAATATATCTATGCACTAATAAATCATACTAGTGAGGGTGTGTGGTGTTATTCAAATAATTCTTGAATTCAAAGATGTCTTTTTCTAGATTTATTGGCAACATTAGATAAACTTCAATAAAAAATAAAACTTAATAAGCTTTAACAAAGTAGATCACCAAGTTAAAATATTAAACTGAAATATTCCGGGAAAAAATCCTAGTAAAGAACGGCACACATAGTTATACCGAAACCAAGTTCAAGATTAAGACTAAGGCAGAATCCGTTACATATGGTTTTCGTCGAGATAGACCACGTGGGGTCTGAGCGTGGTGACAGCTATGCTCTACCGACTCAAAACCACTTGGTCCATATAATTCACAACATCCTGCTCTCGGATGAACCAGAGGTTTCATAACATTTTCTTGTATTCAAGCAATTAAATTTTAAAATCAAGCATTTCTTGGCTCCTAGCATATTTACATTTTAAAAACGTACAATTTAAATAATTAAATATTCTAACAAATTTCAATGCACTAATAAGAAATAACACTTAAACAACAAAATATCCTGAAATTTGAGAAAAGAAAAAAAAGAAAAGACCCCATTATATAAAATTTAAAGATTGGCAAGGAAAGTATACATTATAAATTTTTTAACTTATTAATAGTTTGTAAGGGCGCCCCCCCCCCCGGGTGCCCTTCTCCTTGATTATCAGCGTGAGCTAGAGGTGTAGGAATAAATGAAGAACTAGAAGTTGCCATGATCTTAAAATGACTTTATTAATATCTTAACTTAAACCTTTTTAACAGATTTGATAATAATATAATATGTGAGAGCATCTACGGTGGCTAAACACACAATATATAATACCGAAATAACTTAACTCGGACCACTACCAATAACTAACTCACCTAAGCTTAATTCCAATGCTATCACAGATCCGAATATTTAAATAATCACTCCTACCTAAATGTCGAATGGAGTAGTGATAAATCGGTTCCTAGTTGAAGTTGCGGTTCGCTGGAATGCAATGGTATGCACCTTGACCTAAGGGCTTTCTGTCACGGGTAACTTCTGTTGGCTGTCTCTTAACCTCTCAAAACCTCTTCACACTTGAAATACGGACTATCATAACATTCCCCAAATGCCACCCAGCTTACTCTAAACTTCTGTTATTTAAAAGCTTCCTAATTTGCATCTTTCCTTCACGCTTTACTTTTAGGGTTGGTTGGAAAAGAGTTGACATTCATTCTGGCCCCAAAGAACCCAAAAGGACATGTTAATGAAAAGACGCATGAACCCGTCGCAAAGTTACTAATCAAGCTACTTATTAATGCTTGAAGTAAGCAAGAATTAAATGAGTAACACATGATTAATAATAAATTAAGTCAAATTTTGAAATTTTCGTACAACAATATACACATAGAGAAAATATAAAATAGTTCAATACACAGTTTTCAAGAATCATTCTAGCTATAGCAACATTTAAGAATAAAATACTTAACTGTATTTGAACTTAAACAATTACACATTATAAAACGAATATTTCAAATAAAATTATTTTCATTAATCAGCATTCAAAATATCATTAAGAAAATTATGTTGTTCAAGAATATGAGTATATGAGAACTTCGATATTTACAATGACAACAAATTTTAATCATCAGTCCTGGATTTCTAAATTATACAACAATTGTACAGGAGATTTAATTATTTAGGAATCTTTCTTGATTTTGCAAGCCCTCACCTTGCCATCTCTACCGGGAAATAATTCAAGAATTTTTCCCAATTTCCAGAAATTTCTAGGTAATTGATCATCTTTGATTAAAACAACATCATTAACTTTAAATTATACACTGCATTCCCGAAGCAGCAACAAGGAAGATGTGGGATGTTCCGAAATGTTCGAAAAGTAACCAATTTTACACAAAAATCAAGAATAGTATTGAAAAACAATTCATATATATATAGGTCAAAAATATATAATAGAAACATTATTAAAACCTTCTTAAAAAATTATGAAGCTGTATTGTGATACCGATGCGCCAAAGTTATGATTCGACGCATCATTTGTTTCTTTTTAGTCAGTATGAGGGTCTTTAATATTCGTAATTAAACATGAATATTGCCCATTTAAATTTCTAATTTTTTCTCCTTTCCCCGCTATTTTAAGTTACAGGGTTTGTAAATATTGAATGATGGTAATATATAAATTTCGACACTTTATATTTGGCATATTGTTTGAAAAAATCTTTCTTACTAACAACTATTTTAAAAGTATTTCTGTTGATATTTTCATTCTTTCAATGGAAATTTAAATTCATGAATATTAATGGGCTATTTAGAATATTTTTTATTTATATTTTTCCTCAAAACATATTTCAAACCACACGTTTTAATTATTCTATAGTAATTGACCAATTTTCAAACAACTCTTCGTGGAATATTTAACAGTAATGCTTCCTTGAATTGGAAGAATGCCCAGTAATGGCACACATTAATTTTAGAGTAAAGCTCTAGAAGTTTAGCATCAGATAAAAATTTATTCTAGTTGAAATTACATTAATTACTTTCTTTATCTAAATTATTATCTTGTTCAATTATTTTCTTCTCTCTTAACTATTCCTTAAATATTTTATTGTATGTTTCTTTAAAACTATATATATATATATATATATATATATATATACCTGTATAATGTTAAAAATAAATTCGGTTTTGAAGAAATTTAAAAATTAACCTAATAGAAATTTTAGTATTTTCATTTATTATTTATTCGCAACATTTTACGCATACATTTTTAGTTGATTTTTAATACAAAATATTTGTTTCAAACATATTTTAAAGAGCTTTTAAAAATAAATTCATTTTAACGAGATGAGTCTGGCACGCAAGAGAGAGGATAAAACTTCAGACATAAAATTTTGGAAAAACTTTATTTCCAACGAATTTAAAATGCATATATAGATGCATATTAAACCAAATAGGGTCGATTCCAAATTGGGTACAATGATGTCACTGTGTGTGTTTAGTGTAACAATATTTATCACTTTGGGAGCAACCACCATGAGTCTTGAGCATTGCCAACGCAGCAGTACAAATGCACAAACTCAAAACCATTAGAAGTTACATGGTATTTGCTTAAATGTGCCCTTATTACCTTAAGGTATCCTACTACGTTCGGAACCGTGATTTTAAAAACGCGCATAAATGGATGATTTTCATGATATTTAGTGTCACTTAGATTAAAATACATGTATAAAATTGTTTTAAGGACATTTTGACGAAAAAAAATATTTAAATACAATATTTTGGCAAAACATTAACTTAGAATAATCTTTTTTCAAAATGTTCTCCTTTTATAAGAAATGCTTCGATAATAATAATAAAAAAAATATTTCGCTTTTATAAAGTAAACACTTCTTTAAAGTGTCTGAACTAGGATTTTTGAAACCTTCACATTATTTTCAGAGTTACCACCAATTGGAATAATTATCGGCGTTTTTTTCTTAAAATTGCTCCCATCTGTTGTCATAAAATATGGATAAACCCACTTCTAAGTTATATATTTCAAAAATTCTAGTTGAGCCTCTGTAGAGAGGTCTACAGGCAAAATATTATTACAATAGAAGCATTTTTCACAAAAGGAGAATATTTTGAAAATGGGTCATTTTATGTTCATTTTTTGTTCAAAATATTGCACTTAAATAATTTTTTATTTTAATAATATTCTTAAAACAATTTTATATACATTTTCTAATCTAAGTGACACTAAATATCATAAATATTATCCATTTATACGCTTTTGAAAAATCACGGTTCCGAACGTAGTCGGATACCTTAATGCCTATATATTCCGTTTATCCTTTCAAAGTTCCTTTCACTTTGTTCTAATACTTATATTTTTGTGATAATTTTAGGTTAAGAGATACATTAAAAGGGGCCTAAGGGGTATTAATTTTACCTCGAGAGCTCAAAATTTTCCAGTTTTGTCTAGTTAAATTAAAATTAAATTTAAAATCTTGAATTTTTTTACAGTTGCTCAATAAATGGATAGGGTTTTACGGGGATACACAAACACACACACACATACGACGAACGCAATCACACACACTTTTGTAAAGAAGATAAAATAGAAAAATGGATTTTAAATTAAAAATTTTTTATGGATTTTTAAATTTTTAATTCTATTTTATTCTATTTTTTCTTCCTTTGAAGGGTGGTTCAGAAGTTTACATAAATTAAAATGGAGACCTTTTGCTTGATTTTTCCTGGTTTTCCAACTGTTATGCATTACTCTTCCAAAATTTCTCTAAGGAAGTTATAAATATTCAAGTACTATCTTCTACATATGAGCATTTAATTGGAGTATAATTCGCCGAGAGAAGCACTTCACGTCTTACGATAAAATTCATTCATTCATGTTGACATGAGAAATAAGTATCACGCGTTCATTTTTCTTTCCTTTTTTTTCCCCTGCATTTCATTTTCTGACTGAAAGTAGCCAAATTGGCGCATATTGGAAGTTCGTTTTTTTTTTTTTTTTTTTTTTTTGCTTAATTTCCCAGAAAGTGAGAGATGGAGTACAAAATGAAGTTGAGAGATCTCTTGTGGAGCTGAGACAACTTCTAAATAAGAATCCAAGTAGTCATTATCTCATTCTCTTTTTACTTAAATTCTAAATAATATAGATCACTTTGTAAAACAATTTTACACTTTCTTTGATCGATAAATTTATATTTTTAGAAGTTTAAGCCTTTAAGCGTTTCTAACGATCGCGTCTATAAACAGAAGATCGATTGGTTCCCACTTAATTTTAGAATAATTCGATATGTCGTATTGGATAAATGCCACTTGTGATTTCTCTTAATGCAATATAAATCTGTTCGAGTGAGTAAATGTTTATCAACGTCTTACAAAAATGGCAACAGGAGGGCCATTAACGATGAAACTCTTAATTTTGAAACTCGTTAAGTGATGAGGACGACACCTTAGCTGGCACCCTCTCTTCAAACTACTACACCACGCCAACAAGCTAACATAGAGCGTGCACAGATTACCGCACGCATGCATTGGCCCTCTGTACACAATGGGTATTCAGTGACACTGGGGTTCGAATTCCTGACAACTACTATACCACGGCCATAACTCTGTTCTATAATTACATAACCGATTAAAGAAAATGTATTGGTTTGTGACGGGCCTTTACGAGATTTTCTATTAATACTCTTGAGGAATCTTTGGGGCCAACAATTGAGTTATTTCACAGCCATCCCTCTCAAGAAGAAACATTGATATGCAGATAAGCTAGTATATGTATAGTGGAAGTGTAGTAATCTAAAAAAGAGGAAAAGAAGCTGAGTTGCGGGAAGCAGTGCTGTTACGGTAAGGATCGGAATTTAGACGCGTGATTATAGGACGGGCTTTAGTTATTAAAATAAATTAAGAAAGTTAGGATTCTTAAGATAACTTTGAGTAAAGTTAAACTATTAGGACTTCAGGCTCTTATTCATATAAGGTTTTGAGTTATCGTTATATCACTCTAGATTTTCCCTCTATAGTTGGCTTGTCTTAGATTATTATATTTGGTAATAATAAATTGGATTTCTCATGGCTAGTTTGGGTCATCAATCTTTACCCCTACAGATTAAAGTCGAGTAGATGAAGAGATGGCTTCCCCAGGCGGGAGGCCATTACAGGTTTATTTTAAATGCTCAAACTCACAACTGGCTGTCCAAATTCATATTGTCGGCCTAATTAACAGAATGCGTAACTCCACTAAGGAAACTAATTTGATATACGAGTGCTACTTGCCAAGCGCTGTTTGGCGCGATCCCTTAATCGCGCCAAACGATACAAATGACGATACACATGACAACATGATACAAATATCAAGGTAACTATATTGTAATGTTATCGCCCAACTGACGAACATAAACAACTTGGCGCGTAGCACTTCGATATCAAATTAGCACCCCAGATAGAGTTACGCATTCTGATAATCAGGCCGACGATATCTATATATATAAATAAAACTGAAGTGTCTGTTTGTAGTTTGAAATTAACAGCTTTTTACTAAATGCATTTAAAAGTATATACGGTACTTATATGAAAAATCAATTTTTAAAATTTTTGTCTGTCTGTCTATCTGTCTTTCTGTCAGTCTGTTTGTTCCGGCTAATCTTTGAAACGGCTGGACTAATTTTGACGAAACTTTCACTGGCAGATAGATAATGTTATAAGGAATAACTCAGGCTACTTTTATTATAGAAAAAAAATTAAGGTTCCTCGAAAATAAAATTAAAACCAATGAAATGGTGAACAATATCCGTTTCTAATAGGGATTATTTTTCTCAATAGGGATTATTTTTATTCAATAGGGATTGTTTTATTTTGCGATCCTTCTGTCTCAACGTTTCTAGCAGTTATATGAAACTTTTTTGTTTGATAAGGTTACTGAGATTCGCGATGTCCGATCCTAATGATTTTAACAGTCTTCACTTACCCCTTGCTTGCGGCTTCGTTTCACCCTACCCCCATCAACAGTGTCAAAGGTCACGAGTCCCTCTTTCCCCTGCTTGCAGATTCGCTGCACCCTACTAAGATCTGTTTTGAACTGTTGCATCATTCCAATGATTTCATTCTCTCTCAAAAATATTGAGCAACATCAATTTTTCTATAACTTAGACAGCATTTAAACTTAAATCAAGAAGTTTTTGGGTTTTACGCCATTTGACTTCTCACAAGGCTCTGCATTTAAATAGAGGTAAGCCAATTTCATACCTCTATTGTTTATTTCATTGCCAAACACTGCACAAAGCAGTCACAATAAATGTTTGTCTTGCAAGAGTGATTGTACAAGTTTGAGTGTGCGGTGGGGGTGGCGATCGCAGAGCCAACAGGTTGTTTTATTTAGTTAAGTACGTAGACAGTTGTTTCTAAAATAAATATTTTTAATTACGTTTTAGGTGAAAAAGTGCACTTACACCCTTAAATTAAGTAAGTTTATTCAAAACTGTAAATAATTTCATTTAACCTGCACAATATCTATACATATAAATAAAAATGAAGTGTCTGTATGTAATTTGAAATTAACAGCTTTTTACTAAATGCATTTAAAAGCATATACGGTACTTATATGAAAAAATCAATTTTTAAAATTTTTGTCTTTCTGTCTCTATTTGTTCCGGCTAATCTCTGAAACAGCTGCACCAATTTTGATGGAACTTTCACTGGCAGATGTTATAAGGAGTAACTTAGGCTACTTTTATTTAAAAAAATAAATTAGGGTTCCGCGGAAATAAAATTAACACCAATGAAGAATATTCGATTCAAATAAGGACTATTTTTATTCAATAGGGATTATTTTTATTCAATAGGGATTATTTTTATTCAGTAGGGATTATTTTTATTCAATAGGGATTATTTTTATTCAACAGGAATTATTTTATTTCGCGAGCCTTCAGTCTCAACGATTTCTAGCAGTTATATTAAACCTTTTTTGTTTGATTAGGTTGCTGACACTCGCGACATTTCGCGTCCATGTCCTTTGATCCTAATGATTTTACAGTCCTCACCCCATCGACAGTATCAAAGGTCATGTGTCCCTCTCACACTTTGCTCAATAAAAAACAAAGAAAAAAAGTTAAACAAAAAAGAAACATTGGTTCACAAAGTAGAAGAATGACATTATACTTATAGCATAGGTATTTCTTTACGTGGAATATATAATTATTAAGTTTTCGTAAACTCTGCGAATTGAATAAATACTTTTTTGTTAAATTCCACGTGGACGAAGTCGCGGGTAACAGCTATTTAACATAAAATAAATGCATCAGAAAGTAATACAGAGTGTTTTTTTTCCAGGTACAGAAGTTTAAGTTGGCATTACTTTCCAAGATGGCGACCGATTTAACAGCTGTCAAGTGATTTATTCTCAGTTTGGTTTGGCAATTCATCATGAATAGACTTACTCCTGAACAACGCTTTCAAATTGTGCAATTTTATTTCGAAAATAATGGTCGATTTTCATAAGCGAATTTCGTTTAGCGATGAAGCGCACTTCTGGTTGAATGGCTACGTCAACAAACAAAACTGCCGCATTTGGAGTGAAGCTAATCCACAAGTGTATGTCGAAACACCGTTACATCCAGAAAAACTGATTGTTTGGTGCGCTTTATGGGCTGGTGGAATCCTTCTTCAAAAACGATGAAGGCCACAACGTTACAGTCAATGGTGATCGGTATAGAGCCATGATTACTAACTTTTTCATTCCTGAATTGAACAATCATGGTGTCCAGGAGCTGTGGTTCCAACAAGACGGCGCAACATGTCACACAGCTCGTGCCACAATCGATGTATTGAAAGACACGTTTGGTGACCGCCTAATTTCACGTTTTGGACCTGTGAATTGGCCTCCAAGATCTTGTGATTTAACACCGCTAGACTATTTTCTGTGAGGCTATGTAAAGTCATTGGTCTATGCGGATAAGCCACAAACGCTTGACCATTTGGAAGACAACATTCGCCGAGTTATTGCCGATAAACGGCCACAAATGTTGGAAAAGGTCATCGAAAATTGGGCGTCCAGATTGGACTACATCCAAGCCAGCCGTGGCAGTCCTATGCCAGAAATCATATTTAAAATGTAATGCCACAAGATTATCTTTCGAATAAAAAAAAATTCATGTCAATCAAATGATACATCGTTGTTTTATTGCAATTTAAAGTTCTATACCTCTAAAAAAACACCCTTTATTAACGTATTACACATCCAGATACAAATTATTTACATTATTTTAATGCGTTTATTACACAAAATTTGTAACAATGTGTTAATTTTGCTGAGCAGAAGGAAGGTGTTTTCAAAAATCGATCCATAAGAGAGTTACGGGGCGTTATACGTAAAAAAAAACTTTTTTTTTATCAGCTATTATATCTACAGACTTAAAATTTAGCAAACATGGTTTTTTGTTCAGCTGAAATATGCAAAAAGTTGTTTTTTTTTTGTTTAATTTACAATTCACGTAAAATTAACTCATTAAAAACTTCTTTATCCTTCAGTCTCTATTGCTTAAATTTTCAATTCACCCGTGCGAAGAACGGGTATACCAGCTAGTCTTTTTATATAATAATTTTCTAAATTTAATTTCCCGAATAATTGAGTTTCTTTTTTTTTCATCAGGAAGTTAAAATATATGAATTACACACACACACACAACGTATTATTTACATATTCTTTACTTATTTTATTGATTATTATGTTGACTGCGGCACGTTAATTCAGGGGGGAAGGCCTCACGTTGGTCTAGTTGGGAAGTTTGAAGAGGGATCTTACAGCTGAGGTGTGATGTTCCTCACTTGGCACAGATTCAAGTTATGGGCACCCACACCATTAGCACTAGTTCAATTTCTGCTGGCGACATTAATTTACTGTTTATTATTTGAACTGAAAGAAAAAAAACAGTGGCGTAACGGAGAACATTTGCCCGCCCCCTACAAACTCAGGTTTTGGGCCCGCAAGTTGGATTTTACAAAGGGTAGGTACTTGGCTGCAGTCAGGCTTTGGGCCCCCTAGAACCCTGCCCCTCCCCCCGCGTTTCAGGGGTTGTACGTTATACCACTGAACATTAATGCTGAGAATAGTAGTTTAATTGAGTTGCAGTTCGATGTCAAATAATATGCATTTTAAGTGCAATAATATAAGAAAGATTCGGTAATAAAGTTTTCAATTTGTAATATTTATTTACATTGTAAGCCTCTTTAGATTGATTAACTTGTCGCACCCCGAAGGTAAAGGGTATGAGAGGGTTCGAGGAAGAAGCAGTCAGGATCATAAAAATAGCTACCTTTATTCAATATTTAGCACTTTACGAAATATGCAATTTTGTTACTTAACTCTGGGAGCAAAATGAAATCCTAACCCGTAATCCGGTAACTAGATCATCGAAAGTACTTATCTAGATTGAAGCTTCTTGTTATGGTCCTTCATGAAGCCCTATAGCTCGGTCAGTTCTAAGGTTGATTATTTCACCACTTCCTGGTGGATTCTACGTCGACTTCTAATCTCAAGACGCATGACCACTCAGTCGCTGTGCACCCTTACTAATACTTGGAATTCACGCTTAACGATCAACGCTTAAGCATTAACTCACATATCCAACGACAGGCAACTTAATAGTCGCTACATTTGCGTAAAATCAAGTCATCTCTACGAAAATAGGATCTTAAGCCAAAATCCCAAAAATAATATTTTTCACAAGAGGATTAGTAGGAGACCTATTACCCCGATTAATACCCGCTCCAAACTTTACATATATATCTCCATTGAAAAATTGCATTTATCTAGAAATTCAACTTTAATCATAATAATTCTGATTCCTTATAAACACTAAGAGCCATACCTGTGATACCTTTTAATATCGAGTGGACCTTATTTTGACAAGCAAAATGCTGCAACTCGATGCGGCATTGATTCAAAAAGTCTTTCAAAAATTTTCTAAAGAAACGTCCGACCATGCTTCCTCAGCAGCCATTCATAATTGCGGAAGTATTACAGGTGCAGAATTTTGTGTACAAATACACTTTTCGGTTATGTTCCATAAATGATCGATGGAATTTATATCTGGTGATTTAGGTGACTAAATCATTTGTTGAAATTATTCTAAATCCTCCCTAAACATCTCGAGAATTTTTTGGCCTGTGATATGGAGTGTTGCCATTGTAACGTCACGTCTCGAAAACAACAACAACATCTGGTGTCGGTTTCTTTGTAGATTCGACGCCCACACGTGCAACTTCCGATACAGCGCAACCCCTGTTTGACCCCCCGAGGAATCTAGCGACCCGACCGGAAGATGAGAGGAGAGATGCTTTGAACTTGCACGGGAGCGGTAACCAATGAAACCTCCTCTCACAAAATAGTGGACTCTAACAATCTTAATTAATTTTAATAACTTTAATGTATCATTTTGTAAATAATTTTCAATAGTTGTGACGTAAATAAATTCCCTATTTTAATTCACCAAGAATACGCTACCGTTATTCTTTCAAACGTTACAGCTTAGAGTTTTGGTGGCAGCGCTTTCGGATAAAAAGTTAGCATTCAGGACCCGTGAGAGGAGGAAAATTTTGGATTTTTACGGACGGACCGCAACGCAGGGAGAAAAAGAGATCTTCGGAAGAGCCGTGCTGCGATTCAAGTCAGCCTCGGAGAAAGAGAGCGTCCTGCTCATAGAAGATCAAACTGATCTATAGTGTTAACGGCGAGAGTGTCCGAAGGAAAGCGATTTTCGGAAGCCGTGCTGCAAGTAAATTCAGCTTCGGAGAAAGGGAGCGTCCTGCTCATAGAAGATCAAACTGATCTACAGTGTTAACGGCGAGAGTGTCCGAAGGAAAAGCGATTTTCGGAAGCCGTACCACTAGTGCACATAATTTGCTTCTGACAGCAAGCTGAGTACTTCAAATGGGTGAGTACTGTTATATTTTTGAGTTGCAAACTGCATATTGTATTAGGAATTTTGGTTAAAGTGTTCTTTAGAAATTTTGAAATACTTAGTGTTTTTTCTTGCATGGGAACAGTGTTATTTTGTTTCTAGAGAATTGTAATTGTATTTCAAGCATTGTGTGCAATTTTAGCTTAAGATTTATTGTGTTTTAAGTCTCTTGAATGATTTTGATTATTTTTAGTGTTAAGTTTTTCTTTGTGTATTTCTGTGTATGCATGGGACCAGTGTTATTGTATTAATAGAGAATAGTAACAATAGTGAAAAATTTAGCGTGACATTTATTTGATATTGTTTAAAAAATGGCTTTCCTTGGTAAAGGGAAAAAGCAAGACATGTTGCAACTTGCTGAGGAATTAGGAATAAATGCCACTTTAAATATGACTGTCCCTAGCATAAAAATTGCAATCACTAACAGTGAAGGTTATGAAGAGGAATTTGTTAAAAATCTGTATGGAGACTATCATTGCAAACGGAAAAAGATTGGAAGAGTTAGAAAGGGCTGAAAAAATGAGATTAGAGGAGTTAGAAAGGGCTGAAAAAATGAGATTAGAGGAGTTAGAAAGAACTGAAAAATGAGATTGGAGGAGTTAGTAAAGGAGCAGGCATTAAAAGAGAAAGAATTACAGCTGAAATTTGATTTAGAAAGGTTTAAAATAGAATCCGGATTTAGGGTAAACGATGAATCAAACGATTCTACAAATGCATGTTCTGTAACCTCTAAATTAAACTTAAAAAAAATTGATCCCAG
Source organism: Trichonephila clavipes (assembly GCA_019973935.1). Classification (NCBI taxonomy): domain Eukaryota; kingdom Metazoa; phylum Arthropoda; class Arachnida; order Araneae; family Nephilidae; genus Trichonephila; species Trichonephila clavipes. The sequence continues at coordinate 343,987 of BMAU01021191.1, forward strand.
ATTTCGATCCTAAGCAGTCATATATTAGTTTATATCTAGTGATCTTTGAACGCCAGGCTAAAAGGGCGTCAATAGAAAAGAAAGAGTGGGTGGGGCAATTATTGGGTTTGTTACCCTAGAGATCGTGCAATTTATTGCTCGCGAACCGGAGGAACAAGCCGAAAATTACGATTATGTAAAGAAATTATTACTTAAAGATTCAAGTTAAGTCCGGAGGTCTTTCGGCAAAAATTTGTCCAACACCAGAAAAATCCGATAGCACCTGGAAGGATTTCACTTTTGAAATTACGAATTATCTAGATGAGTGGCTGATTGGCTTAGAAATAAATACCTTTCAAGATCTTAAAGATCTAATGGTGGTAGATCAATTAAAAAACGCGCCAATGCTAGTATGAAAGATCATTTTTTAGATAATTGGGCAAACCTTAAATCAGCTACTCAAATAGCAGAACTCTTTGATAATTATGAGGACGTCCGAAAGGTAAATTCGAAACCCATGGATAGGTGGGGCAGAAATGATAAAATTTTGACATACTCAGGGATCAAGGAAAAAGAAAATAGATTTGGGAAAACTTCCCCAGATTAGGAGCTTCTGTTCCGGAGAGTACTAGAGAGAGAACTTTTGAAAACGCGTGATACAAAGATGTTATCATTGCAATATGCCTGGACATATAAAAGCCGGTTGCCCTAAATTAATAAAAAACAAAACGACGGAAACTCTCAATAATATTGAAGGAAATGAAAACCCGGATTTTCTTAATTCATATACAACAAAGGGCTCTGTGAATGGTCACGAGATAGACATTCTTAGAGATACGGGAGCGACAATAGATTTAGTATGTGCAAAATACATAAATCCTTCTTCTTTCTCTGGTGAAAATGTTTGGGTAAAACAACCGTTAAGCCCAGAATTAGTTTGTTTACCTTTGGCGGTCGTGGAAATTTCCGGAAATTTTGGAATGGTGCAGACTAAGGCAGCGGTTTGTGGAAATCACTTAAATCAACACGGTCGATATTTGCTTGGAAATAAAAACGGCCGAGCTAATAAAAGGAAATTTAGGCTATAATTTCCTGCCAGTCGAAATATTGAATGCTGTCCAAACAAGGTCTCAAGTCAAAGCGGCTAGAGAAGAAAGGGGAATAGATAGTGGTGATGCTAAAAAAGGGGAAGATGAGGTTATAATTGTTTCTTCGGATGCAGAGGACGAAATTTTAATACCTGCACTCCAGGAATATGTTCCGGAATTAGCGCTGCTAAGGGTTACGCGAGAAAATTTGATCAATGCTCAAAAAAATAGCGAGGAGATTAAACCCTTATACGAACAGGCAGCCAGTCCAGTGCAGGTTACCAATCAGGTTTATTCGCTAGAGAAGGAATTATTGGTCAAAAATCGTGAAGATAAGTTAGGTAACGTGGTGAAGTTAATAGTAGTGCCGGAAGGGTTGCGTGACCCTATTAAATCATTGTGTCATGAGGGAACATCTGCACACCTGGGAATTACGAAATCCAAAGACAAATTAAACCGATATTTTTACTGGCCGAATTGCTATAGAGATATGGAACAGTTTGTAAAAACTTGCGATCAGTGTCAGAGGGCTGGGAAGCCCAATGATAAAAAGAAAGCTCCACTAAAATTGGTCCCTGTTATTCAGGAGGTTTTTACTAAGCTAAATATTGATGCATGTGGGCCTCTCCCGATCACATCTAAAGGGAATCGATATCTTATCACGGCCATTTGCATGTCATCAAAATTCCCTGAAGCTATTCCGGTGTCTGATATTAGTTCCGTTAGTGTCACAGATGCGCTGTTAAACATCTTCAGTCGGATGGGGTTTCCCCGTGAAATACAATGTGACCAGGGTACTTCTTTTACTAGTGCTCTGACTACCGAGTTTTTGAAAGATTCGGAATACTTGTCAGGCATAGTTCTGTGTATCATCCACAGAGTAACCCTGTTGAGCGATTTCATCGAACGTTGAAACGACTCTTACGAGTCTTATGTTTAGATGCAGGCTCCGAATGGGACAAACATCTTCCGTCAATTCTTTTAGCGTTACGAACTGTATCTCACGAAAGTACGGGGTATACACCGTCAGAGTTGGTGTATGGGAAAAATTTGCGAACCCCAGAGACGTTAGTAATGGAACATTGGATGGAACCGGAAGAAGAGGGTGATCTCGTCACTGAATATATGTTTAAGTTAATAAATAGATTAAAAGATGTCAAGAAGTAGCTATAAATAAAATGGAGGAAATGCAAGTTAAGCGGAAAACTTGGTATGACAAAAACGCAGTAAAACGAGAATTTAAGGATGGAGATTTAGTCCTAGTGTTAGCTACATCCAGAGCAAATAAAATAGCAGTGCAGTGGATAGGTCCTGGGACAATTTTAAATAAAATTTCGGAAACGAACTATTTAGTCGAAATCCCCGGCAGACGCGAAACATCTCAAATCTATCATATAAATATGCTAAAACCATATTACAAAAGGCCAGAACACGTTAACGTAATTATTAATGATGAAACAAAAACTCTCTCGCAGACCAGGAGTTAGAAATCCCATACTTAGAAAACAATTCTCTCATTTATGATTTCGAGGACGTAATCCAGGCTAGCGAGTTGAACAAACACCTTCACGACAAACAAATGGATCGACTGCGCGAATTATTAAATAAATACTCTAAATGTTTTTCAAACAATCCCGGTTTAACTAATCTGGTTGAACACGAAATCCAGTTAGTTAGCGATCAACCAGTTAGACGAAGCCCTATCGAATGTCGCACCGACAAAATGAAATCTTAAAAAACGAAATTAACCGAATGTTAAAATTAGGAATCATTGAGGTAGGAGAATCGGATTACATGTCTCCTATGATTTTAGTTGAGATAGCTGGGAAAGAACCTCGTCCATGTATAGATTACAGGAAATTAAACGGGATCATTAGAACGGAATATTTTCCTCTTCCGAATATCGAAGAACGCGTAGAAAAAGTATCGGCGGCTAAATTTATTACCGTCTTTGACTTATCTAAGGGATATTGGCAAATACCTTTGAGTAAAACAGCACAGCGATACGCAGCCTTCTGTACTAGCTTTGGTACATACCGACCCCTAAGGATGAGTTTCGGATTAAAGAATGCTCCATATTTCTTTAGTAAACTCATGGCTGAATTACTTAACGGACTAGAGGATTTCGTTGTCCCGTATCTAGACGATATCGCAATTTTCTCAGATACTTGGGAGTCGCATATTAAACATATGGAAACGGTTCTGCAGAGAATAAAGAGAGCTAAGTTAACGATAAAACCTTCAAAGTGTAAGTTTGCGCAACAAAATGTCAAATTTTTGGGTCACATTGTGGGTCAGGGTTTTCGCACTCCCTTCCGAGATCAAAGTTCAGGCTGTTCTAGAGTTCCCTACCCCTCGCACGAAAACCCAAATACGTGCTTTCTTAGGTATAGCGGGTTATTACCAAAAATATATAAATCTGTTCTCGGTAATTGCTGCTCCGTTGACGGATGCGTTGAAGGGAAGAGCAAAGAAGGGAGAAATTAAGTGGACGACCGAGTGTGAAAACGCATTTCGAGAACTAAAAGGGAAACTAATTGATAAGCCCGTCTTGTACGCGCCAAATTTTGAACGAGAATTCATTGTTCAAACGGACGCTTCGAACGCAGGTATGGGAGCAGTTTTAACCCAATTAACTGAACAAGGTGAGGAGCATCCAATCCTTTACCTGAGTAAGAAATTTTCAGAGGTAGAGAAGCGTTATTGTACGACGGAGAAGGAATGTGCTAGTATTGTTTTCGCAATTAAAAGGTTACATTATTACTTAGATGGAAATTCATTTTTAGTTATGACCGATCACAACCCGTTGGTGTGGTTGAATAGAAATGTTAGTTCTAACCCTAGATTGATGCGATGGGCTTTGGCTTTGCAACCATATAATTTTAGAATTGTACATCGGTCGGGTAAAAGTCACAAAAATGCAGATAGTCTCAGCAGATCGGTGATAGATAATTAGGGATTGTTAACAATGTTCTCTTGCTCATGAATAATAATTGTTGCTTATGTTTTTTAGTTAAAGGTTAATAATTGTATTAAATTTTATTTATTTACTAGTACTGTATATCATATCGAATCGCGATGCGTGTCAAAAGATAAAGCCATGAAAAGCAAATGTATTAATATGCTTAATTTTGTGTACAGGGTTTTAAAATATACATGAGTATTTAGGTTACGCAAGAGACATATTGTGAAAAATATTTTGTGTGTAAGGTTGTACACTTCGCATATCATATCAACATGTCGTTAGTATAATTTTATTTAAGTATTGTGGCGAAGAATATTTTATGTGCAAGGTCTTACACTAGCATTTGATATAACATGTTAGTATAATTGATACTAGGCATTGTGATAGGAGTGTTTGTATTTTTATTTAATGTATTGTATGTTTTCTTGCATTGATTACATTGCTCTTTCGTGATATAGATTTGTGTAAGTTCCCTAGCAAGAACACTCACTCACTAGAAATAAGTAATTCCAAATTTAGTTCAGCGTTTTCTTTAGTAATTAAAATTGCAGCTCAGAAATATAGTGGTGCTTGATGAAGGGATGTGTTGGTAATCTGTCAGTTGTCTCATCGTCATCCCATTAAACTTTCTCAACGGAAAAGTTCCATAAGAGAGGGCGAGAGCTGTAACGTCACGTCTCGAAAACAACAACAACATCTGGTGTCGGTTTCTTTGTAGATTCGACGCCCACACGTGCAACTTCCGATACAGCGCAACCCCTGTTTGACCCCCCCGAGGAATCTAGCGACCCGACCGGAAGATGAGAGGAGAGATGCTTTGAACTTGCACGGGAGCGGTAACCAACGAAACCTCCTCTCACAAAATAGTGGACTCTAACAATCTAATTAATTTTAATAACTTTAATGTATCATTTTGTAAATAATTTTCAATAGTTGTGACGTAAATAAATTCCCTATTTTAATTCACCAAGAATACGCTACCGTTATTCTTTCAAACGTTACACCATCCTGGAAATTCCCATCGTTTTTCGGGTATGTGAGGTCATAACGGGTTCTCTTCGTTTCTTCCACTAAAACTCTAGAGTAAATACTTTTCAGACATTGTTTGATTGGGAAACCTCTTTCTGTAAAGGAACCGTGATTTATGCAAAATAAAAACTTCCATTTAAAATAAAGTGAATTGAATTCGTGCGGACGCGATAGAGAGAACACGAAGATAGCATTTTTTTAACGTTTTGTTACTTTATAGACGAGTTTATATTTGAATCGTCAGTGTTCCTGAAAAAAAGGATTGAACAATTCTTGGTGAAGATCCAGGAATACAGCCGAGTATCTGCATTTATTGACAAATGCAGTTTTTATTCATTATAAGTACAAGGTTATTCATAATTCCCTCTAAGGTTTTCTGGTGGTAGAGTGAAAAAACTGAGATGAATACAGTAAAGACGAAAACAACAAATTAAAGAAAAGAGAAACAATTCAAATTTTAATTACAAGTTTTACGGGTGCTCTGTATGGGAATCCTTGATCACATGGCATACATCAATGCGAAAGTCCAGTTTCTGCCCCATTCTACTCAACATGGTACTATCGAAGCTATTGACAGCACGTGTTATCCTTTCCTTACTATCCGTGTTGTCCGAAAACTTGATCTTTTAAATAAGATCTAAGTTTTCGTACGGCCTTTGCCGCGTGATGCAGCAAACTGCATAGAAAGGTAACATGGGCTGTTAATAACGTAGTTAAAGTTGAGAAAAAAACTTATTGAAAACTCTCAACTCACTTCATTATTTATAAACCTTATTCTAATAAATTTGTTTGCTTACTTTAGAATATTCACTTATTAAAATTAATAAAGAAACTTGATTTAATGTTTTATTAGTGTTTAAAGATAATTATTCTGTGAAATACCAAAATATTTGCTGTTGTGAAACCCACAACACAAATGAAGAAAAAATTTATGCAGACATTTGAATATTATTCATATACATCGATAAATATGACTTGAAAAAAATCATATGTTAGTATAATATATGCGTAGCATATTTTAAATACTCAACATATAGACTATTCGTATTGCAATTATATACAAAATCTTAAGATATTATTTATAAATATTCTAATTAATGTTTTGATGTTTTTTTCTATTTTGCTCATTTAATACATGATAATATTTCCTTCTAACATTTTATTTCGTGCTTCTTTGAAAGTTCAAATAAATTAAAAAATTTTAAGTTCAAAATAAGAAATGTTTTTTTATACATAGTAATTTGTAGCTTTCATAAGGTAACTAATGATAAATCTATTAAATGTGATAAAAGTATATATATATTTTTGCTCTACTGTGATGGTAACAGTTGTTTTTCAATTTCTAGCATACTACTATTTACAAAAGCACTAGAACACAACAGAAACGCTCTGACTGAATATTATTACAGTAATTCGGCTGAATTTTGCCAGTCACTGGAAGTCGATTCTTACTCTCTTGAGTCGTAATTTTAGAGGTTATAAGTCACCAACTAAATATAGAAATAAACTGAAAAATGTTTGTTTGCATACTAATTTTTTACAACAAATGATGTATCTCGGAAAGCGTAACTGTCTCCTTCGCTCCATTTCTGTGCAAATAATTTGCAAAGCGGCGCCGTTCAAATGTCGCTCTGCTTTCCATTGCCTATTGGTTATTAGAAGACAAACACTGCTGACATCTACAGGCGGTTGGTGACACTTCACAAGAGCACTACTGTTCGTTTCATCACACACCGCAGATTCTGAAGAGAGTATGGGTATGGAGGTCCTCCGAAGGAAAAGATCAGTGTCTTTTCTCTCTCTTCTCCTCATCTTCGTCTTGCTTCTGAAGTTATCTTCTTGTGATGAATGTTACGAGTGAGTAAAAATCTTTTCTATATTTATTTATTTATTTTTGTGTACGAAATATGAAACTATAAAGAACAATATGCCCCGTTGGGTTTAATTGATCAAAACTAGTCACTTCCTATATTTCAAAGGATTTTTAATGAACATGTTTTTGCTCTTTTCAATTCCACAGTCATAGAAAGAGATAGAAAGCAATTCTCGAGGTTTTTCTTGTCATTGTCTAACAACTCTTATAAACTGTTCCTTCGTTCCTCGATATTTTTTTAAAAAAATTTTGAGCTGTAAACGAAAAACTTTTTCGAAATGAAAAGTTTTGCAATTTTTCTTTAAAAGTACTTTTTTCCACTAAGGTTTCAGCAAATGTTTCATCGTTTTTAAACTTTTTATTTAACATAAACAGGAAATCTCGACTCTTTAAAGCATTAAGTTTCAAATAATACATAGTGCATTCAATTTTAAATTTCTAGTAATCAGTTATACAAATTTTTATGTGTTATTTTTATATTCCTTTATGAAATTACAAATAGGAATGTATATTTTTTGTCTTTATTTAATTATGTATTATTTTACTTACGTGAGTTAAAGCAACTTTTTTCTATATATTTTATATTTTAGTCTTTCTTTACTTAGTTTTAAAAAAAATCAAGTTGTGCAATATAACACTCATTTTATAGATCCTGTTACTAGATTTGTGAGTTTTCAGTATTTATTCGATGAGAGTTACATAAAATTTTTATGCGTAATAAGTTCATTAACTGAAAATACGACAATGCACCAAATATTTTATCCCATAATTTATTCACTATCCAAACAAAGTATTATTTTAAACTGGGCAATATTTCCTTCTTTTCCATGTACCTATGATTTCGAAATATGCATAGAAGCACAAATACAAATTGCAAATTGTAAAAGGTTTCATAAATATAAAATTCTCTTTCAACCTTCCAGGAATTCAGCTCAGTGACTCACTAATGCGAAAAACAAATAAAAGTAGAATTTCATACCTCGAAATGATTATATTGAGTTTTTTAGTGCGTTTTGATACAATATTTATACTAATTTGGAATGCTTATGAAACCTCTTGACTATCGACTTATCAATGCAATTCCTGTAATTTTTTCCCGTTTATTACACCCTAAATTCCAGTCGAGTATGGAATAATGGGAATTTAAAAATAATGCAAATGTAGTAGATAATCATAGTTTGAGGTAAGTTACTCCCGGTATTATAATAAATCATCGAAAATGTTGCGTGATATGCGTTTATTTATCCTTCTTAAAATTCTCTTTTAAGTGTAGACTAAAAATTTCTGTAAACGAAATATAAAATTCGATTACGAGAGATTTACTTTTTGTTATATGCTCCTCACAAAAATAATAAAGTTCACATTAAAACAGTGACTTTTTGTAGCAGAAAAATAATGCCTACTAAATGGCTAATGTTACTTACTCATTAGCATTTCATTCTCGTTATGAACATTCCATGTTGTAACTAATTTAATTCTTTTTTTCTGTTACGTATTCAGATATTTTTTTCGAAGCACTCGCACTCATAATGGTAAAATTCTGCTCAGTTGATAAACTGTGAATTTTGTTTCCCACTTGGAATATTTATGAGGAATATAAATTGAACAATGTATTTTTATAACGGATTGCAAAAGTTCAACCGGTAGATTTTCAAAATGAAGATAACGAACATTATAAAAATGTCAAATGTGTTTGCATATAAAATAAATATGCAGATGAAATATTTTTTAAAAGAGTTTATATATATATATATAAAATTAACTTTCCAGAAAAAATATTTTTAGTAATTTATGCGCATCAAAATTCCTAAATTACTTTATAGTTTTACAATTTTCTCATATTTAATTAATAAGCACAGTTAATTTATTTATATAAACTTATAAATATTAATGAATAATGTCAGTAGTTATGTGTAAATTTAATTGTAGAAAAATTGCGTATGCGTCAATTGTGTTATACATACGCATTATATATTTTCCTAGGCAAAGCTTCATTATCAGACATTTGACAAGTGCGTAAATTATAGTATAGTAGATATTCTAGGCAAAATTTAAGTTAAAAATTAAGGTTTGTTTGTTCAAGGAAAAAGACAAATTTTGAGCATCAAAAACACTTGAATTCTGTTATTTTTCAATTCAACGGCAGTTCTTTACAGAACGGTTGTTCTTTTTAAAATTCCTGAAACAGATTCAGAGGATTCTGTTTTCGATGAATGTGTAAAATTTCTTAAAAATTTTCTGAGTATTTGTTTAACGACAATTCGATAAATAATTGAGTTTTTTAATTTTATTTTGAATAACTTCTAAGTAATTAAGTTTTAAAATTTAATTAATATCTTAATATTTATCTATATAACGTCAATTTAAGGGACATTTGCGTGCAATGAAATTTTATACGCGCCGATGTAGGGAAAAAACAATGGCGAAAGTATTACATTGTAATGTGTTTAATTATTTATATAAGACTAATGTAATGAAATTATATTTGTAAAATAAATAAGAATATATATTATTGACAAATATTCATGATATGCTTCACATGTAACAACGAATATCTTGAAATGATTCGACTTTTAAGGCGTTAAAAATGTGTCGATTTCGTAAATTTTCCATCAGGTTCGAATTCACACACTCATTTTTTAAATTTTTTTTGCGTTACATTAAAAAAATAATTAACAACATATTGTAAGTTAAGACTGTTTATCCAAATGTAGAAGAATGGCTCAAAATCGGAAAAAAAATTTAGACAGAGAAGCACTCCAAAATTTTTATATTCTGACTTCATTAACCTATCGAGAGTCGGATATTTTATTATTCCACTATTTTTTAAAATCTGAGTTGATAATTTTTTTTGGTATAAACTGTATTCAATATTTTGTCACCTGTACCACAATGTTCAATAAGCTTTTGATTAAGATATTAAAGAGCGAAAAAGTAGCCTATTGATGTTTTTTTTTCTTTTTCAAATTTTAAAAATGCATTTTATACAGAAATGCGGGAATTACAACGTTACAAATTTTCATGAAAACTGAACAGTTTTCCTCTCTGAAAATGTATTCCAATTTTGTTTTAGGCTGTTTTATATTTGCAAGAGCAACCTAAATAAAGGAGTATTTCAGAATGAAATGCACACTTTAAAGGTAATTTTTCCAGCATTGGGAGAAAATAGCTACAAAGCAAAGAGATCTAAATTATTCTAGATGCATCATCATGTTTTTTAAAATATGAGATTTGGATTGCAAAATTTTCTTCTCTACAGATTTTTATCTTTTCTATTCTTAACACGTATTTTACCGTGTGAATTTATATGCACCTATTTCAACCAAAACGTATCTTACATAGTTTTAAATTGGAATACAATTGGAGTACAAACTGCATCGGCACTCATCTGAGAAAACTATTTGCTGTGTGTACGCCAATTGCAAGGTTGATGCATCCAGTGTAGCCAAAAGTGTCTATGGTTTGGCTCAAGCGAATCCCTCACAGAGGAGTCCTTGCATGTAGTCTAGTGAACAGCAGACGTGGACGAATCGTGAGGGCAGACAATGACACTGGCCAAACGTGTTCCAATGTTTTACCAACACGCAGGGCCGTTTTTAACCTCCCCGGCGCCCTAGGCACTTCAGATTGTTGCGCCTCTTCTTGTTATTTTCAGAGCACCCCCTTCCCTTCCTTCAGTTCTTACCTTGCTAGTTTTGGTTCGGGAGGGATTTTCCCTCAACTCTCTGACTCTTTCCCTTTTCTTTGTCTTCTTAAGGGGACTTGGCACCCTTTGAGCAAACTTCTTTATTTACGTATTTAAAAATTATATTTTAGCATTTTATGCAATGTTTCTATTCAAGAAAATGTTACCAGATGAAAATTTTCATATATTATTCACACAAAATTTTAATTTTTTGAAGAAAATTGGGAAAATTTTAAAATCCTACTCTTTTTGTAGAAATTAATTTTTTGACCTGAAATTTTTTTATAATACTCTTATGGATGATCTAAACAACTTTAGGGATCGATTTTAGAATAACTTCATTCGTTTACGAGAAAAAAAATAAAATGTTGATATACAGGCTAAAAATCAACGAAAAAGCCAACATGTCTTACATTTTATTTTTTTTAAAAAAAAGTATTCAGTTTATAGCAAAACGGATCCCTAATTTTATTACATGCTTTATTTTCAACACGCAGGAAAAAAATGGAAGTGATTGGTAAATAATTGTCAAAGGAGTAGCATTTTGAATGCACTAAGGTTTCGAAAAACACAAACTGAGAAAAACCACTTTAAAGTTTATAATTCTGAAAAAATAATTATTATAAGCTTAATTAAACTCTCTTGAAATACCACTTTAAGATATTACTTATGCGTTTTTCTTTAAAATAATTGCATTTTCATATGTTTTCAACCCACACATTTTTATAAATGATCAACTTTTAGAGAGTACTAATTGCACAAGAAAACTCAAGAAAACTTAAAAAAAATTTTTTCTGTCACGACAGAAATTTTAGCTGTTTTTCTTCTTATAATATTAAAGTATTACATTTGTATGAAAAATATATCAGGAAGAACTGAAATTATAAAATTATTAATATAAAATGCCTTAATTTAAAAATTTTACATGCACACATTTCACAAGGAAGAAAAATTACATTATTGTATTGCCTCGGAAATATTCTGCTTTTAATACTACACATTCTTTTTTATAGTTATTATTTCTATTTATAAAATAGATTTTTTTTTTTATCATAACGCATTGTTTAGCTTTTTTTTTTTTTTCTAAAAAGGGGTGTAGCTGAATTGCCTAATTTGTTTTCAAATGAAGTTTTAGTCAACTTCTAACTTTCCGACATGCACGAGTGATATATCAATCGAAAGATAATAATGCAACGAATAAGATTAAATGAAAATAAAAAAAAAACGATAGGTTTGTGAATTTTAGGGTACCAAGTCCCCTTAATGGAGAGTCCTTCCATTATCCACCACCTATGGACCCACCGTGTCTCAGACTGGCAACCGACAGCCGTAAGGAAAGAGAGTGATATGGTTTGGTCACTCTTGCTCATTTCTTACCTTTTGGCATCATGGACCTTCCCCCTCCCCCGTCCTTTTGTAAATAAGTACAGTAAATTAATACACTCGTATGGAATATACATTATTGTATGAACTTATTTTCAAATCTTATTAACTTTTTCGCGATATGCTCGCCGCCCTCCAAGTAGTGTTATCACGCCCTTCTAGGTGGGCGCGCCCCACAGTTTGAGAAGCGCCTCTGTAGAGATTTTATTTCAAGTTTTGAGAACAATTTAATAACCGTATACATGAAACAAAGTATGATTTGGGAAGAAAAGCCAAATGATTTACATAATAATTTGGCCGATAGCGAAACAAAGATTTGATAATTTAGATATAAAAATGAAAGAGAATAATTGGGTTTTTAATAAACACTAGGTGGTCGTACGTTCTCTGTAATTTTAATTTTTTTCTCCCTCCAACTTTTTGAGCCCCCATATCTCTTGCGCCCTAGGCATGTGTCCAGCGTGCCTAAGCGGAAAAGCGGGCCTGCCAACACGCGAGAGGATGATGCACGATCAGTAACAATCATACAACTGAGACACAGGTTGTCTCACATATGTATATCATATTGCATGATCTATTTGAGGTGGTTGTCTTGTTTTCGATAATCCATCTCTTCCACTTACGCATCATACTACCGTATGGCCAGCAGTCCCTTTCAAACTCCTTGAGTCACTCGGGTGACTTTTAGTATTTGAGTTTTATAGACATAATAATTTCTAATTGATCAATGGTAGTAGTTTAATGATGATAGAACATTTTAATGCACTATTGCGGTGTCTTATGTACATGACTCACTTAGAAGCTTTGAGGGTGTTTTTTTGGCCCACGCGTACATGGTTGCTTTGTCATTTTAACCGTTTGCAAATCTTAGGCTGCTTTATATTTCTTGCAAGTTTTGTTTGATCTTTGTGAATCCTTTATGGTGTTGTAGTTTTCCCAAACCTTAATTAAAATATACAGAATCTAAAAAGGAGGAACCAATAGTTATAGTTTCTATTGATAAATTTTCATACTAATGTTTGGAGGAAGTTAATTCAAAAATAAAAAATAATTGTACTTTTTCAAATGAGTTAAAAATACTAAATAAAGCATTTGATAGTGAAATACAAAACTACTTAAAAATAAAGATATTTTAATAGTTTTTAAAAAATAAAAGTAATGCAACGGATTTTTTTTTAAAAGATTAATTTTTACAACTAAATGTAAAATTAAAAATATCTCATTTTAAATTCAATTTGTGAAACATTTTAAAACATTTATTACAGTAAATATACATGATAATTTTATCTTTTGTCAAAATAAATTTGTATTAGAATGTAAATGAAAAAAATGATCTGAAAGCCCGTTATAATTTTATTTGATTTAGCTCTAGAATTGAGCAGAGAAACATTGGAAGAAGTTGTGAATCAAGCTCTTATTTACAGTTTAAAAATCAACTCATATGATATCGTAACATTAAATCTATTAAAAATGAAAGACATTTTTGTGAGATATTTAAGTGTTAGTATTTGTATTTTTCATAGAAAGAATATGTTAAACAGCAATGATACGTTAATTATTTACTTAAACCACTAATTTTCTAAGTAAATTGTTCTCTTCAGGTTCACGAACAAAACCTTGGCATCGATTTGCCATAAGAAAGAAACATAACCCGAATAGGTGGAAAAGAGGGGTATGAAATCTAAATTCACCATCAAAGCGTTAAAGGGTAGTATAGCTTAGCAAAGAAAGAACCATTTATCATGGCTATAAATGTTCTACCTTTGGAAATAGTTAATATGTCGAATATATATATACATTTATGAATTAGAGCTCTTATTGATTCCATTTTATAGCATAGGAAGAACTTGAAATGTCTCGATGAATATTTGTATTGAGTTATTATTTGAGTGTTAAGTATCATTATTTTTTTTAATCTAATGGTTAATAGAGGAATCATTTCTGTACAACGCAGGCAAAAAGGAAGTAGCGTTAGTTTCCACATTTTTTTATCAGTTAACAATTTTAAGGTAAAGCAAAATTTAATAGCTTTTAAGAATCTAATTTTTATATTTTATTTCAAATTACATATTTTATAAATATTTTCAAATGCTTTAAAAAAATAAATTAATATTTACGCAATATAAAGTAATAGGTAATTTATGTGTTTGCTATTACAGAAAAAAAATTGTTGCTGCTTTCAATTTTAATTTTTAGTCAACCAAAATATATTTTGCCTGCGTATAATTTTGTGCATAAAAAGTGTTTGCTTGTGGTTATTTCTTAACTTAAAAGTTTTAGAACCACACTGTTTATTTTTATTAATATGAGCATCACAAAAGCTCGTTTTTTCATACCAGTTGTTAAAAATATCTTCTAAGAATTGATTTTAAGAATTCATATGCATAAAAAATTAATAATACTCCTGTTAACCACTTTTAATACACCTATAACAAAATTTAAGCTTTTTCTTGGCCAAATCTAGCGTCTATAGAAATTCTACAGGCATTCTTGGCCGTGGTAGCCGAAAGATCAAGGTATCGGATCGTGGGTGGCTTGTCACGAGTTCCAGCCTAGTACCACTTAAGACCCGCCGTGTAAGGGAGAATCCATCGAGAGCTCAAACGTCCTCCCGTTGGTGTGGTGTGGTAGTTAAGAGAGGGAGTCCCAGCTAAGGTGTCGTCCTCGTCACTTGACCATGATTCAGAACTGCGAGGTCCGTCGCCAAAAGCCCTTGTGCAGCTGAACACAGTATGGCATTAATATTCACTCACTTCAGGCATTCTTAAGTTTTCGAAATTTCAGAAAATCTGCGAAATTAATGAAATACAACTTGGAGCAGTGTTTCTCAAACTGTGGGGCGCGCCCCCTGGGGGAGCGCGAGTAGATCGGAAAATAAAACATTATTTCAAAAATTATCAATTTACTAAAAGAAAACAAAAGTCACAAAATATATTCTGACATAACAAAAAATGAAATACATATTTACTCTGATATACTGTATGATATACTATACTTATAAATGTATCCGGAAGGCACAAAATATTTGATATTAAGTATCAATAGTAAGTTAAGAACAAGTTTAATACTTACTATTGATTTGTCCATGGGCTTATATCATGTACAAAATTGTATACAAAACTTAATACTTATGTTGATAATTAGCATAGTTTATAACTAAGATAGTATTGTAGCTTTATATATATGTATATATATATATATATATATATATATATATATATATATATATATATATATATATATATATATATATATATATATATATATATATATATATATATATATAAAGGAGAAAAGCGACTCACTCACTCACTCACTGACTAATCACGATATCTCCAGAACTATTAAACCTACAGACTTGAAATTTGGTAGGTGGGTTCCCTTCATGGAGCAGACGTCAGGTACGAATGGATTTAACAAAGTTCGAACCCCAAGGGGCGTTATAGATAATTATTTCCATTACTAAACTATTAAATGTACAGTCGTGAAACTTGGTACACAGATTTCTTTCATTAAAGTAGAGATTCCCTACATAATGATTTTTACAAAAATCGTTTCCTAAGTGGCGTTGCGGGGGCTTAAGGGGCGTTATAGATAATTATTTCCATTTTTAAACTATTAGACATACAGTCTTGAAATTCCTTTCCTACGTACAGTCCTTTCGTAGAGTACAGATCCCCTACAGAATGGGTTTTGTGAAAATCGAATACCAAGTAGCATTGTAGAGAATTAAGGGGCGTTATATATACAGGCAATTAACTCCTTTTTTAAACTATTAGACGTAAAATCTTGAAATTGATTAAGCAGATTCCATTTACTGAGTAGAGATCTGGCAAAAGATGGGTTTTGTGAATATCGTTTCCTAAGTGGCATTGCGGGGGCTTAAGGGGCGTTATAGATAATTATTTCCATTTTTAAACTATTAGACGTACAGTCTTAAAATTTGGTAAGCGAATTCCTTTCATGGTGTAGAGATCCGCTACAATATAGTTTTGGGGAAAATTGATCCCCAAGGGTCACTGAGGATGATTAAGGGGCGAAATAGATAAATATTTCCGCTTTTCTACTAATAGAACCACCTGCTTGAAAATTAGAAGGTATGTTCCGTTCATGGAATAAAGTTCCTTTTACAAAGATTTTTGCGAAAACGGACCCCCAAAGGAGTGGGGTTGCGAGGGATTAAGGCGTGTTATAGAAAAATTCCTGTTTTTGAATTTAACTCATTTACTTGAAATTTGTAGACCACATTTTTCTTTATATATTTGAATATAAATCCACTAAGAATGGATTTTACGGAAATCAACTCCAGGGGGAAGCGGGGAGAGTTATTGGGGCGTATTGATAGACAAAATTCCCGTTTTTGAACTGCTAAGACTATAATAATAAAATTTGGTTTGCATACTTTTTTTGTTGAACTGGAATCCGCTAAGAATGCTGTCAACGAGGTATTGATGATAAAAATTCCGTTTTTGCTCCGTTAGATTTAGACTTGAAATTTAGCACGCATGTTTATTTTATGGAGTAGAGATCCGCTGAAAGTTGCTTTGGTGGAAATCCACTTGATTATTAGGTTAAGTGAGCGTAAAAAATCTTTCTACTTCTATTTTAGATATAAATAAAAATTTGATATTATAATTTATGTCCTTTTTATATCAAGGGGCGAGAGTGTAACAGCTATAAATATATTTTTCAATACAATCGAATTTTTAATGCTAGATATCAATAATTAATATATATGTAAACAGTATACATATATACAACATCGTGAAATACACAGTGAAGCGGGTGGGTAACAGTTAGTATATATATATATATATATATATATATATATATATATATAGCCTCAAAGTATTATACATTAATACTGCATTCAATACATTGTTATTGTATGGGGGGCGCGATGAAAATTCTGATTGAAAACTGGGTTGCCACTAGCGAAAGTTTGAGAAGCACTGACTTAGAGCGTTTTAATATTGTTTTTGCACTAGTATTAATAGGTTCTAGATATATACTAAATAAAAATAATCTCTTCCGTTGCTTTTTCATCCAATTTTAAATTCATGCAAAAAATATTACACAATTTTTCGAATTTTACGAATATTTCGCATTGCATTTGGTCTCTATGGAGATTTTTTTTAATATTGGTGTATTTTCAAAATATAATGGTATAGAAATATTTTCGTTCCAATAAATCAATTTTTATTAAGAATTTTTTTTAAGAAATACCTTTCTTACCTTCATGGAATTGTACTTCTTTGTCCCCAAAAGCAATACTGATCTCTTTCTAATATACTTCATGCTTATTTAATTAGAATGTTACATCTCACTGTGAAATAATATATTTTTCCCTGAACATCTTGAAGTGAAAATAAATGTACAAATATCCACACATAAAATATTGTATCTTAGTATGCATTATATATACATAAAATATTTTAAGTATGACTTTTTAGTGTTCTTTCACGTATTCATGTTCTGTATGCCAGTTTATCTTGATCTTAACTTGAAAAGCAACGAGAGTACAAATTTTGTTATTTATTTATAAAAGCACAGATGCGGTTTATCCAGACTACCTACACTCCACTTAATTTTATGTTCCTTTTAATTTGTTGAGAATTCAAAACTCCCACAAAACAACAAATTTATGAGAATATTTAATGATAACTCTACTAATGCCTATTTACATTTTTATGAATATTTTTCCTAGTCACGAACTGCTCCCATAAGTGATCGTATCTACAATGCATTAATTTTGCAAAAAATTTTTTCATCAAACCATACAATTAAATATATTTTTTTCATTTGTATGAAATCTATAAAATCTGTCAATTAAGATTTGATGCTTCAAATTTATTTTTTTCTGTCTTGATTTGCATAAATTGTAGATTAATTCATGATTTTAAAGATTAAATTATATTATTGATGAACATCTTTAAAATTCACAGAAATACTAATAAATATACCTTTATCGATTATTCTATAAGCCGAAAAACATAGCTTAAAATACTTTCTAAAACCGTTTTAAAATAATTATTTTCAACAAATCAAAGACTAAACAAAATAAATAATGATCTATTTATTATGCTATTTCAGTCAGAAAAAAATATGATGCAATATCAAGCAAAGTATTATCTTAATCTTCCTGCAACAGTTTTCTGCCTCTAGAGATTAATGTAAGATTCCTTTCTTTTGGGAAGGAATAAGAAAACAAATTATACATAATTACATATCGAAGTATGGAATTCAGAGCTATATACAAAACGAAAGATTATTTAGACCATGTTTTTAACTGAATGGAAATATTTTAATAATATATGAAGTACAATTAAAACTTATAGATTGATTGATTTATTATTAACGTCGCACTGTTTAACTACACGAGGGCTTTTTGGCGACGGACCACGTAATTTTGAACCATGGTCAAGTGACGTGGACGACACTTGAGCTGGCACCACCCTCTCCTAACTACCACACCACACCAATGGGAGGACGTTTCAGCTCTCGACAGATTTAACGTGCATCGCTGCCCTACACGGCGGGTCTTTGGTGGTACTTGGCTCGAACCCGTGACAAGGCAAGCCACGGTCCGATACCTATACCACTCGGCTACCACAGCCTAAAACTTATAGAACTGATTCAACTTTAAAAATAAAGAATATTGATAAAAATCTATGAATAGACATTAAGATTTTTAAAATAATTTTAAATACTGTAATATGTTTAATAATAAATAATAGTTAAAAGTTATATTTTTACTGAAGGTGACGAGTTCTATTTTAAAAAAAATCAGGAGCTAGTAAGTAATTCCTCCTACGTTATTATTTGCTATTTTCTCCTCTTGATTTTTGATTTTAGTTTCTAATACTTCAAAAAAAATCATCCAGATTTTCAACTCTGTACTTAAACTCTATTCGTCAAGCGAATGATTATGGATCAAAATATGTTTTATGAATGTATTTTGTTAAAACTTTAATATGAATGGGACATATATATATATATATATATATATATATATATATATATATATATATATATATATATATATATATTAAATTAGAACCGGATTTATAGAACTTCTATCCGTTAGTTTCTCTCTCTCTCTCAATCAGACAAAAACTGGTTAAATCTCACCTTTTTAAAATTAAAAGCTGTTCTAGGTCAGCATTGTTTATAATATTGCTGTATCTATATTTTTGTTTCCAATATTTGTTTGATTCTTTTACCTTTAATGTTCCAATTATTTGTCTTTGTACAGATTGTTAAAAACTATATATAAATATATAAATCACGTTTGCAATCCATAAACTAATGCAATATTTGTAGCGTTTTTTGATGACTTTCGTTTCTTGCCCGATAATCAGCGTAAATATATGTTACTGAGTCTGCATATATTAATTAATAGCAAACAAGAAATTTTGAATCTGGATCCTTTGTATTGATTGTGATTGTAATTTCAAATAGAGAAATTACTACTAATACCTGAAGTTGAAATGGGCTATTTACTCAAATCACATAGCACTTGATGTAGTTCTCTACCTACCTAACCGTGGATCATTTTTATTGATTCTGATTCTAATTTCAAATACAGAAATTACTACTAATACCTGAAGTTGTAATGGGCTATTTACTCTAATCACATAGCACTTGATGTAGTTCTCTACCTACCTTACCGCGGTAAAAATTAATGTACATTCATTTATGATTTTTACCACTCGTCTACTGAGAACACGCATTCCACAATACAAAATGATTTATGCATGCAATGCTTAAATTTTTTTTACAAGAACATAATCAGTCCTTAGTTAATTGGCTGTTCATCCATTATATATACTATTTCACCTAACTATAAATTCTATATGCTAATGTTCTTTCCAGATAGTCCTTTAACTTTATTCAAAGTTTTTGTGCAATGATATTTAAGGCGTGGTTTCCTCTTATGCTAATGACCCATAACACAGGTCTGATGTTTATTTGTAAATTTTGTAAATACGGATGACGAATATCTGAAAGTCGTATTCTGAGATAACCTTGAAAATTTGCCTGGAATTTTGCCTAATTACCTTCATTCAGTTCTTTTTGATAAAGTAAAAAATATTCGGCAAAAGTTACTCAACTATCACAAGGTGTAAACCGGTTATGGTTGGTTGAATCGAAACACATTAGTGAAATAAAATGTGTGCAGACTCCTTTTTTTAGATCATTGGTTCCAAGTTGTGTGTTGGAATAAATACTGGTGGTTCAGAGCTTTAATTAAATATAATTAGTGTGTGTTCGTAAGACTAGCAATTTTACTCAGAAAATTAACATTATACAGAAAACGTTTTGAATGTTTCGTCATGCATAGAAGAGATATTTCATCTTAAATATTTATATTTAACACAGAGTTTGTGATACAAAGTTTATGTGCCTTTTAAAAGCATCAAATATTTCAGAAATAACCGTTGTTTAGGAGAAGTTTACACAGTTTATCTTTAATTAAAGACACCTTAGGTATCATTAAATTAAAATTATATTAGATATCATTAAAAAAATTTTTAAAAGTTATACTAGATATCTTGGAGAGACTTTTACGAACAAAATTGTTCTTCCATTTTCATCAATATAAAGAAGAAAAAAAGAAAAGAAAAGGAAGCAGTTACACACACATAATTTTCGAGTAAAACTAGTTGAACTGTTCAGCATTTGTTCCTGATTCGGTGAAATAATCAAACATGCAAAATACATGTATTGAGAGAACAATACATTAAATGAGCTAGTGTTTGGAATTCTGAGGTAATAAAATAAAAAGGATTAATATTCTCTGTCCTTTAAACATAAAATCAGAACCAATTTGAACTTTGAGGATGCTGTTACAGGAAGTTGCTTTATTAGAAGCTATGTTTGAATTATTTACTTATTTTGTAATTTCCGCGTGTTTGTGAGTATAAAAGACATTGAATTTCGTTTAGAACACTTTTAAGAAATTAATTTTAAGGCTCATGGTATTTTTTAATACAATATTATAGAAAAAGTAAACAACATACTTTTTTGACATTTTAAGAAACAATTCGAATCTCGTAACAAATTTTGACTTTAGCCTTTTGATATACAGGTAATGATGAAATAAAGTTTTACATGAGTCAATGAAAGAGATTCTATAATGTAGTTTTGTAACAAGTGTTAAGATAATCTCTCTATCTCTCTGTATCATATACAGTAAGTTGTCTAGAAAAGATCAATCATAACTAAATTGCAACTCTGGCTTTTCCTAATTCTACTTTTTTAGACAGTTGAGAGTTCTATAGTTTATACGAATTACGTAGATTAACTTCACCATATGTCACGCTGATTAATCGTGGTCCCAAAAGTAAGAAATCCGATAGTGTTTGCTTGGAGTGCAATTTACTATTAATGCTAGCTTGTATTGACATTGTTGTCACAAAATTGCTTTTCATCCATCTTAATCACTCAGTCGACACCAAAACGCTTGACTTTTGTTACAAGGATACTTTTACTGCTGATACATGATAGCCGATACAAGTATTTTTGCCCGTTTTGTGTGTTCTTTATTTGATTTATTGACCTGGATTTAAAAAAGGGACCTAGACTTGGTGAAAAATTTTTTGGTTATAGTAGATAAAAAATATCCAGATTACATTCTATAAAAATTTTGTATAAATACCTAATTCTGTTTTTACATGATGGGTACATTTCCGAAGAAAATACGAACAAATAAATATAATGAGTGAGTGAGAGTTGTATTAACATCTCACTCCAAAGGAACACGAGGGTTATTGGTGACGGACCTCGTAATTTTGAGCCTCGGTCAAGTCATGAGGATGACACTTGAACTGGCAGCCCACTCTCTCAACGTCCACATCCCTTCCACGAGAGGCATTGGAGCCATAGCACATTGAACATTCTCCAGCCACTTTATAACAGAGTTTTCAGTGGGCACGAGGACTTAAAACTCTCGGCTAGACAAACGGACTCGTGGCCGGTGTGTCATGAGTTCGAGCCTAATACCACTGAAGGCCCGTCGTGCAGGGGGGGGATGCACGTTAAACCTGTCAATGGTCAAACGTCCTCTCGTTGTTGTGGCGTGGAAGTTAGGAGAGGGTGCGGATGCCAGCTCAGGTGTCATCCTTGTCAAAATTACGACGTCCATCGCCAAAAGCCCTCGAATAGCTTAACCCTATATATACCTATGGTACTTATAAGTACCACCCACTTTAAAATTACATAGAATAACCATTTTTACGAATACTCTGACGATACTTAGCAGGACTATTCTTTTAAATTCACTCTTCCAAGATATATGGAAGCACGGGTTCTATGATGAGTATTTTAGCGGGGAAGGCGAATAGTTTTAAAGCAGAAATTGCGTTTTCAGCGGATTGCGAAGATTGTCATTTTTGTTCCGAAAAAATAAGTTAATGTCAAAATTTAAGTGTCTTATTTTTTTTTGTATGTTAATGAAGACCTTAGAAAATGATTTGACTATTTATTTTAAGTGAACAGTATGTATAATTAATTTTACAGTTGAATATCTTTAAAAAATTAATTAGCTCTAACTAATTAAATTTCCCAAGGTTGAGTATTTTGTTTATGAATATTCCTTAATTTTCAATGTAGGGATTCAAAAAAAAATGTTGCATGAAAAAAACTGCAGTAAATCATAACGCGGTAGATAAAGGGTTAATAGTGTGAGGCTAATATTCACTCACTCACGACTAGACAATGTCGACCATGAGTTTGTGACTGTTTCCACCCGGTTACCTTACGGTGAACGTATATAAATCTGTATTATTAGATTGATTGATTGACTGTTTATTAACATGCACTTCGTAGAAATACTAGAAATATTTACGGCAGTACTCGTAATTTGGACACATCCCACTCCCCGAGCTTCTTCACAACGTCAGTGTACTATGAAAATATATATATATATATATATATATATATATATATATATATATATATATATATATATATATATATATATATATATATATATATCATGTTTGGAGAAATTCTTGGATTGACAGGAGAAATGCAACGGGCAGCCGTTTATCCTAGTATATTTTATTCCAATATTCAGTAAAGCAGCCTGCACTCCAAGCCATGACAAAAACGAGAGCTCTTTCAGCGTTGATCAGCAGCGAGCGAGTTCTTAGTACACGTGTCTTCTTTAAGTCCGGCGAAAGTACAAGTAAAAGTTCTTATGCGGGAGGTGGGTTCCGTTGTACTGGTAGGAAGTTTACCCCAACTGACACTTGAGGGGCTGGGGATTCATCCCATATATGTATAGCAGCGAGCATTGATAAAAGAAGGCATCTGAATTGGCCGTACACAACGAGTACTGTAATCTCTCTGCCCTCATAAATGCCTCTCTAGTAAATGATTCATTTTTTTTCACCTCTAAAATGTTATTTGGGTTTGCCAATAATATTTTATAAATAGATTGAAACTTTGGAGAACTAAAACATGCTTTTAAAAATTATTTTTCATATTAATTTGGTTGTACTTTGTTTTCATTAGAAACACACATTGTAAAAGAAGATGGCATACATGGAATCGGACTACCAATCAGAAAATGTAGTGGCGCTAATGGTGGACATGGGAAGAATAAAAAATAGCTTTAACTGCTGTCCATACACACTGCAGCGTTATTCTCTGATAAAAAGCTTTTAACCAACTACTTTCTTAAGGTTGTTTTTTTTTATGTTAAGGTCTGGAACTATAAACTCGGGAAAAAAAATTCCGACAAAAAAAATTCCAATATTAATATCATTTTCTGAATTTACGAACATATGAAGAGCAATAGAAGTATCGTATGTTACATAATTTTTTTTAAATAAAATGTTTTTCTGTATACAATATATTTTATATTTTCTTCTTTGAACTGAAATGCTAATTTTGAACTTTTAACTTTATGTGTTGAAATGAAAAGCTGTTATTAAAAACTACTAAATTTTTTGAAAATTCAGCATGATGAAAAAAAAGTGTTTATATATTGCAACAAATTGAATTTTTGTTCATATTGGGGCACTTTTAACCACATAAGGATCTCTATCTTATCCATAGACTGATAATCGAGCTATTTTTTTATAAGAACCCTTTATGTTTTTAAACAATAATTTTTAAATGATTTTTGAAACACTGTACTGTTGACATTCAAAAGCTAAGAAAATAGTTCAGAACTATCTGCTTCTTAAAGAATTTATAGTCTTTTAGACTTGCAAGAATAAATTTGTAGGTCAACCATTATTAAAAGGGTGAATTAAATAATAAAGCATTAAAACAAAATATAATTGAGTCACAGACAAATATAAAAAAAAATTATTTTGTTCACATTTAATATAAATCCAAATTTCAAAACATCAAAAACCTACATATTTGTAAAAAAAAAGAATATATGTATGCTATTTTGACAAATACTTATATCTGACCTAAATAATATTTCAGCACGACCTCATATTTAGCAGTTTTTCTTATTATATCTGCGAAATACATTTATTGCACATAATAGCATTCTAATATATCATAAATCTATATGTATCATATTCACATATATTTAAATTATATTTCAGTTGCATTCGCATATAGAGTAAACATCCAAACATTCAACATCCAAAGTAATTCAGACTATATTTTTTTAAAAAAATATGCGTCGTAGTTTATTATTTTAGTCACCGTATTGACTCAAATCTAAGGCACCATCGATTCTAAGCCGCATCCCCAATTCTCTTCACATTTTTGAGAAAAAAATATTAAAAAAATGTGTAAAAGGTTTGTCAATATCCGATACTTCAAATTTTTTTTTTAAAAAAAATTAATGAGAGAAATAAGAAGTTAATAATTTGTTTATTTCACCAGTATTAAAAATGTATTTTAAAAATTTACCAGTATTATGTTTCGAAAATGATTCGTCAATTCCATTGTCACAGGTGACTTCGGAATTGGTGCTGGCTTCACCATTTTCCCTCACGTTGTCATCATATAATGAAACATTTTTTTAAAAGAATGTGTTAGAGAAGAATGTAAAAAAAATATTAAAGACTATTGAGCCCTTACAAGAAAAAATTATATATTTTTGTTTACTCCAACGACCTATATCTGTTTCATCCATGTCAATTTTTCAGTGGCCTCTGCTTTGTTTCCGTTTTTTTCTGCTATAAAATTGAATCCTTTTTCATTCTTGCGTCATAGAAAACTCGTCTTGATGCTGTAACTGATATCTTTGATGTTTAGGTGATTAAAAGAAAGCTTATACAAAAAAAATTCCTAAATACAAGCAGACAACGACATTTAGGATCGACTGGATACTGGAGACAAACTGCGGACTGGGATAAGACTTCCACGCAAGTGCCCAGAACGAATAGTTTCATTTTTCCGTTTGAAAATTCAATTTCCCCCATTCAAAAAATGTTTTGCCTCCGATTCTAAGCCGCGCCCGATTTTCAGTTGCATTAACACTGAAAAAATAGTGCGGCTTAGATTCGAGTAAATACGGTATTTAGTTTTTTTATACTATTTCGAAACTCAAATGATAAAAATGATGAAAGGGATCACTTAACCGGTCAAAAAATACATTTTTCAATTTAGTATTATTATAAAAAATTTATTGTAAACTATTTCATCCAATGAAGTTCTCAAATTTTCTCTAGCTAAACTAAAAGTACTTTAAAGCTTTTTTATTTGCAAAAACTTTTACATACATCAAAAATACACACCCACATGTTCCATTTGCTTTAAATCCCAATTTCCCAAGGAAAACGTAAGGGAAAGGAAGCAAAAGGAGAAAATATGGTTGAAAAAACTATTTTTTATATCTTTGAAACTTTGTTTTCATATTAATACTATGCAAATAAATAATGAAAGATGTTGTCAAAAAAGTTATTAAAAAATGCTCGAGTTCAAATATAGACAGATTTTCATTGTTTTGAAATTTGTTGTTTGTTACATTTGTTGACATGATTTTTTTAAAAATTAATTAAAACTTTAACAAATGCTTGTATTAAAATAATAATAACAATAATGCAATAAATTTAAAACTTCTTTCGACTGTATGGCCAGTCACATATTTTTTTTAACATTCCTTAAATTTTATAATTTTTTTTTCATTACTGAGATAGGGAAAAGTATATGTGAAATGGCTCTTTTAAAGAGATTTTTAATTTAATTTCACCTTTTTTTATGAAAAATTATTATAATAGTTCGTCATCATTTTACATCATTAACATAATATTTAAACAATCTTCTTTCTTGTGAGGAAAAAATGTGTTTTGGGAATTAACGTTTTAAATTTTTCATCGTAGTGATCGCATGACCGTGTTCAAAAGATTTTTGAATAATGTTTATGACGCAGTAGATTCTGTAAGATTAAGTCTGTTTAAGCTATATTCTTACTAAATAGCAGCAGCTAAGCTTTCAATACTCTCTCCTGATGAACGGCTTTAGATAAAACTATTATTGTTATTACTCCTAGAAATTTAGTTTTTCGTATTGTTTTTTCCCGATATTGTCTTCACAATCTTATTTTAGATTTACTCATGCCTCTCTAAAAACAGCAACGGCCTTGCCCATAATTTTTTTGAACATAAAACATTTTTTTTCTTTCTCTGAATATTATCCCATTAGAAAAAAATTTTTCTAGTACTTGTAAGGAATCAATAAATTCTAAACTGAAGTGAAAAAATAAAATTTTTGCTTCCAGTACTGCACAATTATACAGAAATGTTTCAAAATCATTCATTTTGCACTAACCCATTACCTAACGCATTATGATTTACTGGAACTTTCTGCGTGCAATATTTTTTTGTATGTGTCACTATATTGAAAATTAAGGGATATGCATAAATAAAATACTCAACTTTGGGGAAATTAATCGGTTATAGCTAATTTATTAAATTGGTTCTTTAAAGTTCAGTCAGTACACGGAGGTTTAAAATATTTTCAGAGTACAGAATGACCGTATGACTTTTTAACGGAGTTTTAACTCTTAAAAATGCTAGATTACCAGAGAACACTAATCTTCTACAGTACAAAATATTTATTTTTGAAAATTATAAAATTTTTAAAATTTATACACTTTTTTACACATAAAAGCATGTTTTATGTTTTAACTACATTTGATGATATTCAAAGAAAAAGCTTTTTTTCATTAATACACAAAAATACATTATACACGTTGTGGATTTTAAGTGAAGTTTCGATTGTATGTTTTTTAAAGCAATGCATCTTGGAATAGGAAATACTGTATTTTCTGAACATGAGTTACTGTACCCTGGGTCTTGTTCCGTCTCTTGATCGTTTTCTTAAGAATCTAACGAAAATTCTTGCACAGATTACTTGCTGGGACTTGTTCTTCTGAAGAATCCTGTATTAGTGTATCTCTGCTTTCAGATGGTAGGTTCTATAATAAATGCAAAAAGCTTTTGAAGGCTGGGCTTTATTTTTCCAGACTCTTCTAAGAGGGGGAAAATTATAGCTCCTTGAAAACCTTTTACTGCTTTTAAATCTGGGGGTGTTACACACAAAGAAATTAAAATGTTAATTTTTGAATAAGGAATAGATGTTTAACTAAATCGTGTGCAAAAAGAAGGTTGCTCGGATTCAAAATGTTTTGAAAGAGTTCAAAAAATAAGCCAAAAGAGACCAAATGAGCCATTGATACTAAAAAGAAATCCCCCCAAAGCATACCTCTATTACACTGAAATCATGACGCTACCACAGAACTCAAAACAATAATAAACCACACGGACAAAAAATAAACGGTATAAGTTCTTATTCAAACATCCAGTGTACTGGGGGTACTTAGAAGTAAAACAAAGTTATTCAACTGTAAAATTAATTATATACACTGTTCACGTAAAATAAATAGTAAAATAATTTTCTAAGAACTTAACTAACATATAAAAATACCACGTTTTGACATTAATTGCTTTTTTGGAACAAAAGTGACACTCTTCGCAATCCGATAAAAATGTCACCTGAAAACGCAACTTCTGTTTTAAAACTATTCGCCTTCCCCACTAAAATACTTATCAAAGAACCCGTGCAGCTATTTATTCTGGAAGAGAGGAATTAAAAGAATATTCCTGCTAAGTACCATCATAATATTCGTAAAAATGGTTATTCCATGTAATGTTGAAATGGGTGGTTCTTCTAAGTAACGTCGGTAGATAAAGGATTAAACATAAGATCTAATATGTCTATAGTTTAATATAAATATTCTTTTTTTTATTTTCCTCTTTTTTGGTATCATCCACACCCATCATTTATGAGATTTCATAGGTGCAAGTACTGAATCTTCAGATATCGATTTTAGGAAAATGTGCTTTAATAAACGTCAGAGTGTGTTCCCTCAATAAAACGTTTGACTATTCTGTATTTATCGTAGGCATTTATGATAACATATTTGTGTTATAGACAGTGAAATATTAATCGAATTCTTCCTGGTACAATAACTGTCCATTTTTATGTATGTAGGATGAATACTATATTTGAAATTCAACATTTAGAGATGAAATACGTTTGTTCAGCATTATCAGAAGGTGAAATATACCAGCAATTAAATTCAATTTGACTGTCAGCCGAAAGATCTTAAGTAATTGAAATACATTGAGAGAGGGGGAAATTGTGACTTTGTGTGTATGTGAAAGATTATTCATATTTACATTTTCAACCAGGTTCAGAAATTTGAGCTTTCAAACAGAGTTGTCCTTTGATCATTTGACCCTTTTAAGCATTCATTATTTTAGTCTTTTTATTTAAAGCTATGGAAACGTGACTGAAATTGAGGCAGTTTTATGAATTAAACTATGCTGTTAATTTTTTAAACAGATAATGCCTTGTATTTAAAATAATTACACAATGGACTTTGGTATTTAAATATTCACTGTACTAAATGTGTATACTTTTTCTAAATTTATAATTTTTATTAAGTTTTTGCCTTTTCAAATATTTTTGTCAGTTCATTTATTAATTCTGGGGAGAGAAATTAATTAAAATAATTCATGAATTATTCATTTATTTTTTCGAGCATTTCTTTAGTTTTGAGTAATATCTTTAAAACCTACGAATTTGAAATTTAATAACTATAATTACAATAATTTACAAGCGAAAAATTCAAAGAAAAATAAATTTATGGTGAAAGTTTTATTATGTAAAAAACACAAACTTAGTCCCTTAGAAAATGTTGTCGCTGCTTCCAATGAAACTCCTTCTCAACTTCAATCAGCATGAAAAGACTTACTAGTCCTTCATATGTAAGAACCATTTGCAACAGCAACCACAATTAATTTTAAATAATTTATTAAGTAACCTCAACACACTGAATTACAATGTAAACATATCCATTTTAAATTATCTTGAAATATGTTGGCATGCCGTAATTCAAATACAGCACATTATTTCATTGTAAGATTTGGCAAAGAAACCACATCTTGCATAATACGAAGGTGTTGTATTAAGTTATTGAGCATAAATAGTTCTTGACATTCGAATGAATATAGTAGACACTGAAATTAATCTTTATTTAATTAGAACTGCCAAAAAAGAACGAGGGCAGTTTAAAAGTATATTTCTATCGTTTGATATGCCATTATAATTATAATCTCTAAATTTTACATTGATTATGTTGCCTCAATTTTTACTTCTTCAGTTCCAGTTCTACAGCCAAATGCTTTTAAGGGGCTGCGGTTTTTCTTTTTGAGCTAAAAGAGTTCCATACCCAAACCAAAATAGAAACTACTGCCTTAGAGGATCCTTATCTTTCTTCGTTTATCGCTAGAATTTTGCGCTGACAAATATCCCGCTGAACCTTTCCTCAGCACATACGGAGAAAAAGCTGAAGAAACGCATCCGACTGAAGCTAAAGAGGAGGCAAGGCATGACATAGTTTGCGTAATCCACCGCTCCGACGAGGAACGGAGTTATTAAAAAAAGAAACGCGGACGAGAGAGAAGTAGTAAGATGCAACGGTGAACGAAGAGTTAATGCCTTCTGACTGGCTCTGTGCCTTCTATTTCGTTCCCAAAACAATATTTTTTAAGCAGTTAATGCCCTCCTTTCATATTTTTCTTGTTTGTTTTTTTAAACTTAGAAAATGAAAATTTATTTCTTTTTTTTATGTCGGATTCAGCAAAAGAGCATGTTTGTTCGTTTATAAAAAGGTGTTGTTTTAAATTTACAATAAGCCTTTGTTCTGTAATCGTGTTATTTTACATGCATGATTGAAGATTTTAAACAAACAATTTCTTCACAAATAAAAACTCTTCTAATTTAGATAAACAGGAGTAAGAAATAAGTGAATTGTTGAAATTGTCGAAATTTATAGTGTCTTTCATAATTTGAAGACGAAGAGGAGGAATTTTTTATTATATATATATATGTAAACGAATGTTTTAGTCTGTTAAAATGTCACAATAAAATATATCAACAACGCAGTGATTTCTTAATAAAATATATTTGATTATCAGTAATTTCTTTATGTAGTGACAATTTATTTAATATCTTGATTTCAAACTCCCTTTTTTGAGTGAGCATGTGATACAAGTTTTTAATGTTGGTTTTTTGCAAAGGGTACTTCTCGTATGGATTAAGTAAAACAGATAGAGTATTTCATTCTATACTATTCATTGTAAAAAAAATGAGATGGTAGAAACTTTGTAACACACACAAATTATATAGTAAACACAAGTTGCTTTGAAAGTCTTTATCAGATGGTTACAGCAATACTGCCTTGACATAAAAGCAAAACTAGAAGAAAATGAATCTAATCAAATTCTCTTCCTTTAAAAACAGTTGAAACCAGAAGTCGGAGAACTGTAAAAGAATCCTGCTTCTTCAATTCGTGGCGGCCAGCCATCCCAAAGAGGACTAAATGTCTTTTTGGCAACCTGTTACTTCAGATAAGATCCTAGGTTATCCTGATTTACTTTTTGCGGTCTCATAGTCACGGGACTCTTTCCAACTAAAAAAAATGTCCGGCCAAATAATAGCAAGATTACGTTTGATTACATAAAACAGGAATCCGCTCTAAACTGCAAAGACACTTGAAACGCAACTCACGAATCTTACAATTACTACTGCTTTATTTAGTCGATATTGGTGGGCGGCTTAGAGTATTTTGAGAAACCTATTACCACAGTGCTTCTCAAACTTTCAATACTGGCGCCCCCCTTTTCAATCACAATTTTTATCGCGCCCCCCTTATACATTAATAATGCACTAAATGGTATAATAATGCACTTTGACGCTAAAGCTACAATACGAGATCTTAATTATAAACCATACAAATTAATAGCATAAGTATTAAATTTTCAATACTACCTTTAAGCAAAAAATTAATTAAGTAAATAATAGGATAATTATTATGTTATTTTTCCTTTCTCTAATTTTTAAATTGAGCATATTGCAAAATGCGGTGACTGCTTAGAAGACAAAATACGGATATCTGCTAAATATAGAAAAAGAACTCAGAGGGTCAATTTCTAATCATAAGCATTCCTTATCAAAACTTTGCTTTGCAAGACAAGTCCATGGAAGTCGTTAATACTTATTAAACTTGTTCTTAATTTAGTATTAAATAATTAGTTATAAAATACTCTGTGCAGCACTGATACATCAAAACTATACCGGCTGAAGTACCCGCTCTTTGCAGGAGTTTATTTATAAGAAAATAAAACAATCTTGGTATAATAGCTGTATGGCAAGAACAGTAAGTGCGCGACGATGTTTACAAAAATGTAAAATGTTTTTTTTAAAATGATTGCTCAAATTATAATTAGCTTTAAGCGAATTTTAGTTTTAAGCCTCACAGAATTAACATTTATAATTTATGTTAAATAATGAACAATAATATAAAATTCCGATGAAGAATAATTGTATTATTTTTAATATTTAAAGCAAAAAGACTTCAACATGTTTTAACCTGGGAGCAGGCGCACACTCGATACGGTCGAGCGAGGTTATTGAGTCACCCCAATCCTTTTTTTTTAATAATTTTATTGTACTCGATACAAATCGTGATTCCAGTGAATAATTTAATTAAGAGAAAGTTTACTTACCCCTACTTTCAAGGACTTTTCAATTTTTCTTTGGTAACAAATAAACAGTTTTGCCAGAATTAACAATTTCGTGATCTGTGTGTCCCGCGCGACCACTTCCGGGTAAAAAGTGTATTCATTATGATAATATGTATGTTACTGCTGAAAACAATTGTTATGCTTTATATATGTTTGAAAATACTCATCTTGGTCTAAGTTTTGGCCAAGTAATCCATCAAAGTGTGTGCTCTCCGTGGTTTTCCAAATATCATAACTGTTTTGCATGGAAAAAAGCGCAACGGAGAAATACATCTGCGGGAATTTATTCGGGCACCTGGGTTCGAAGAACCCTTAATACCGTATCTGGCAAAAGTCTCTTTAATGACATGGATGTACTTAGAACTTCCTTAAATAAGAAATAAACACATAAGAGAGGGGTCATAACTAACTGTACCAATAACTTAGAAGGTCAAACAAATTACAGCTATAATGTGCAGTATTTCAAAAATAATGACAGTGATGAATTTTTTATGTTCCTAAATTTTTTCGATTCTGGATCTGGGATCTGCTTTTTCTCTAAAAGAGTAGAATGTTAGTTTTAAAAAAGAAAACGTAATAAAAACTCTCTCATCATGAGATTACAGTAAGTTAAATAAAATATTTTTTATTTGGTTATAGGATCAAAGATAGCTAATTAAGTATTGAAGAAAATTTTTTTTGATGATTTAATATCGCCTATAACTTATATCAGAGTAAAAGTGCGTTTTTTATTATGTCTGAAAGTATTTTGTTTTAATTCATTCCAGTAAATTAATTATTTTTTTAAATCTTTTATTTTCGATATGCTCGCGCCCCCCTCGTAAGGTTATCGCGCCCCCAGGGGGGCGCACCCCACAGTTTGAGAAACACTGCATTACCATCATAGTGTTAGAACATAAGTAATTATAATGGGTACGTTTTTGTTGTAATTCTTTTTCCTATTTTCAACCGAGAACTTTTTAAAAAATATGGGTGCTTATTTTCCAATGTATTGAATGGAAAAATGGTAATTAATTTTAAATTTTTTCTTGAATGAACTATGTGACTTTCATATATCTATTTAAATCTATACAGAAGGAGCTTTTTCCTTAACTAGTATTTTTGATACCTGTAACAGTATACTTAACACCATAATATTAAAAAAAATTTGCAAAAATTAAAGCCAATAAATTAAAAAATCAATATGAAAAGTTTATTTCAACTATAGTTGATATTGGAAAGCATTTTTATAAGAATTTTCTTACAATTTTATTTTTTGTACCAATGAAACAGATTCAAAATACAGAATATTCAGATGAGCATTAACAAGCGTTGTTGAAGAGCTAAAAATAGAATGACTCATTTGGAAAATTTTTCGTTCAATACGTAATTTAAACAATCCTGAAAAATTTATGAAATTACATGATCAATTTTCAATAAAACTTTTTAATCTAAGGCAACTAGAAATTCATTTATGTTTATAAATGTTTGTAAAATTTGTAGTACATTATTATTACTTTCCTTCAAGAGAATTTTCAAACTTATTTCACGATGATTTATGCCAGTGGTTCTTAAACTGTTGTCCACGAGCCCCTGGGAGTCCATAGCTCTTCCCTAGGGGGTCATGTATCGTTGAGATTTCCCTTTTGTACAGTCTGAAAGGTTTCGTGGAAAAATTGAAAGATGTGCCATACTAGACTAGATTACTAAATAGTCCCCAAGGAAAAAACTATATTAAAATTTGCATTTTGATCAAGAATATATTAAGTCTGGGAGGGATATTCAAAATCTTGGAGGTTCACAATATCACGCTGATACATAAAGGGGGTGGTGATCAAAAGTTTAAGAATCGCTGCTTTATACCAAACAAGTTAATAAAACACGGAAACAATGTCATTGGAGAGATTCAACCGTAGAGAAACTTAAATACAGTCAAACTTATATAATAAGAATTATAAAAGTGGAAATTATGCAATTTCTTAATATTATTAATTAAAGTACAAATTTTAGTTTTGCTTTTGCTATTTTTTAGGTTGAGGCAAGATACTAATTTTTAAAGGAGCAACAAGAATAATTTCGTTTTAAAAAGTAAATCCTTTTTTTTTTATTTTTTTAAATTGGATGACGATCACAAAGTCTCACTCACAAGCATCCACATGCATTAGCTTTAGAAAATAATAGTGTATTCGCAAAGGACGAAGCCAAAATTAATTATTTAATTTGTGTTCAAGAAAACGCTTTTATTATTTTGAAATTAAACATTGTTTCAATTCCTATATACTGTCACTGTAATCTCAATTTGCCATGTTTTGTCAACTCTATTCTACGTTTTGTTTTTCGAGTATTTCTATCCAATTCCTTTGACTAATCAATTTTCCCGTACTCACTTTAAGAACAACCTATTTGTTCCACTTTGTAAAGCGACAATCGGTTGATGAGAGATCCCTTTTTTTACCTGAGCTTACCTGTAGTTACCTGAAACAACGTTAGGTTTTTTTTATAAGTAACCTTCTTCTCGTCATTTCCCCAGCCTCTCTTCATCAATCCTTTCTCAGGTCTCTCCAGGACCCCCTACGTTTTTGTTTTTCTTTCCTGGTGTCCCTGTTACCTTTTCTCAATCACTCGTTGGTGGTTAAATAAAGCCTTGAAATCCTGAGCATCGCTCATTTTGCCACTGGTGTTTTCTTATTTTTTTCGTCTCTCATGACTGATCTTGCACGAAAGTTTTCTGTGTGCCTTTTATTGAGAATGGTTTGAGAAGACAGACTGGTGTACGAAGTTTATCTTGAGGGTTTGTCTCCATACTGTCTTTATTGAACTATCCAGGTGCTTATTTAAACAACCACGCGTACAACATTGTTCTAGCCTCATTGAGATGTTTCTTGCCATGAAGTCTCGCCAGAAGCAGGACAAATGATTGTATTGAAAAAAAAAGAACATTCAATGATTAGAGCCTTGTTATATCACAAAGAATACTTGTTCATGTATATTCGGGTAAAGGATTTTTCAGCCATTATCTTAAATAACTTTCAGTGAAGTATCCATTTTTTTGCCATTCTAAAAACAGTTTTTTTCTGGGTGTT
Source organism: Trichonephila clavipes (assembly GCA_019973935.1). Classification (NCBI taxonomy): domain Eukaryota; kingdom Metazoa; phylum Arthropoda; class Arachnida; order Araneae; family Nephilidae; genus Trichonephila; species Trichonephila clavipes. The sequence goes on from BMAU01021191.1 coordinate 379,123, forward strand.
TCATTGTTTACTTAAGCAACTACTTAAATAATTATACTCAAAACCAAGTGATATATTTTTAGGTAGTCTTAGGAAAAACGTACGAATACATAGTATTATAAAATTATTTTAGTTAAAAAAAGGAGTTTTTTTTTGGTGTAGAAAAAGAGAAATGTATTACTCAAGGAGGGTTTTCAAATTTAAAAGTAATTTTTCAATCTCTAATACACTCACACTCCAATCATTAGCAATTTGCTATTCATTTTTAACTAAATCATTGGCTTTCTCAATTGCTTGGTAATTTTTTTAAAAAAAACTGCTATGTTTTACAGATTTTTTTGTCAATATTTTGAAAAAAGAAATAATTGAGGGAATGAGTCTAACATAGGATAGAAATGATAATGTTCAGTAATTAAAACTATTTTTACCGTTTGAAGTTTTAATAAATATTTTTCTTCTTATTTATCTGATACAGTTTAGAGAAAGGTCTTTTTTAAAAAAATATACTTAACTGACGCAATAATCAATGAATCGGCAGTAATTGATGAAAACTTCCTGCTGTTTTATGTAACGTTACGCTTAATCACAGAATAGGGCATTATTGCGAATAGAAATGTTCAGAAGCTGCGACAAATTTCCAATTAAAAATATTTATATTCAAAGAATTAATGAAGAATTAAGAAATTTATGCTTTGCAGTAATTTGTTATGTTTGTGTTTATTTTTGCTGACTCCACAAGTATATCATTTAATGAAGTAATAAGAACTGAAATAAATTTTCCACAAGATTTAGTTAAAAAATATCTAAATTTTTCCATTATAAATTTAAAACCAATATTTTCCTAATACACACAACACACACATATATAAAAATAGTTCAATTCCATTTATAATTCATTTTAGCTTTTATACACACTTTTTCTATTTTTAAATACTTTTATTTGAGTTTTATATATTTTTAACATTTTTTACCTACAGAATATTACTGATTTCATGGAAGAGTATATTGCTTGAAGTACAATTCTGTTCTCTCCATTGTTTTGGATCTTTTTTTAAGGATATTTGTATATTATTTCTCTCTATTTTTGGTTGTTGGCGATTTAGATTTTTTGCAAATTAATAATTTTTTTAGTACTTTTAAATTTATATCAAATTTCTAAATAAGTAAATTATTCTTTGATGCTATAGGCTTATGGAAATTTAGATTGTTACAAATTAATTTTAGTATTAAAACTTTTTTACGAGTTATATTTTCACGTTTAATATTTATTTAAGCCTAGTAATATATGTAAATAAAGGCGAAGGTTGGGGCCTTAAGAACCTACGTTTAATTCAACAAATTTAGCTCTTAGTGTAAGAATTTATTATTGCATTTCTGTGATAATTCTTCATTTTTTCGTGTACTGTTTTTCAATTTTCTTGCTTAATGTTTAATTTAAATTAGAATTGTAGTAATTTAGCATATTATTAATGATGATTATTTTTATAACACTGAGACGAATGATAAGAAGCAATGTAATTAAAACATTTAAGACTGCCTTCAACTTTGCATAACTGTATTTTATAAAAATTATATTGTTATGGTAAAACTATGTCATGTGTTCACAACAAATAAATGTATTTTTACTTATTTCCGTTTATAATTTTTAAGACGAGCTTAACAGAAACAGGCTTTGTTTCTAAATTAAATTACTATCCATAATGTAGTATAAGCATGGAGAATGTTTATCACAGCTTGATATACAATTTATAATTTCCCTAGAGAACAAACACTATTCAAAACTCTGCGTCCTTCTATTACAGTTCTTTATCGATCTCTCAGTCTGATGAGGAAACTCATTTAAATTAGTCCAAAATTTAGCAGCATGTTTCTCTCCAGAATTAGGACTTTTCGTTTATTAAATTCTCTGTGTGTCATATCTATTTACGAAATAAAACAACGACGGTTGCAGCATTTCCGTTACGTGAACTAACTCCGTTGTATTTTTAATGAGGAAAGTTAATATGAAGCTAGTTGTCGTAAACCGAATCATTTCCGACGTATTAACTGGTAACATATAGGAGTTATTACTTTAGGTCTTTATCACTGAGTTTTAGTATATAAATCTCCGACCTGGAGTTTATGCGATCATTCATATAGCATTCATATACTTTTTAATCGTAAAGTTGAACTCTTCAGTACTTTAATCTAATAAATATTTAATTTTAGGAGTGACTGTTTCTACTGAAAGATTATAGAACTTTTTACTAAACTGTATTGTAATATAGTTTTTATATATATATATATATATATATATATATATATATATATATATATATATAAATATTTTTATTTTGAAATAAGAAAAAATTGTTTTGGAAGAAAATTATATGCATTTCTTTTAAATATTAACTCTGAGTAGGTTTTAAAGCTCTACAACGGAATATATGAAGGGGAATTCATATTAGTTAAGTATTATTTGGGAATAACATTTATATTTGATTAGTTTTTTAAAATTATCATAAGACTAAAAGCTAAAGCATCGGTATTACTCAATTATTCAGTAATTGAGAACTTTCATAAATATTTATATCTTTTTTTATCTCCTGTCTTAAGTGCGATAACATCGTCTTTAATTATTGTAGAAACTTATTTTCTATCATACTTTGATTTTTCAAAATAAATTTATATACTTAATATTCAATGTATAAAAGTTTTTCTGGAACATGTTCAAGTTAAATGCATACATGTTTTCACCCCCTCTCAAACTTAATACTGAGGATGCATATTTTAAACTGATATCTTGGAGTGGTGTGGAAGCTTGAAGAGTTAGGTGCCAGCTCAGGGGTCATCTTCATCACATGCCCATAGTTCAGAATTACGAGATCTGTCGCCAATAACCCTCGTATAGCTTCAACGTGAGATGTAAATTGCATATTCTTAAGCAAAAAAACAACAACTTGAATTTAGGATGGCATAGTATATGGCATGATTTCGCCTTTTGAAATAATTTGTTTAATCTTCTTTCAATAAAAAGAAATATTTAATCCTGCTTATTCATTATTTCCTCATAATTTTACACTTAATTTATAATTAAAATCGCATCTGTCTCTGTAGTTAGGGAGAGATACAACTGTGTAATCAAAAATCTAAAGTACTTACTGTAAAATCAAGAGCAAGGGATCTACAATAAAATTTTACCTAATGAATACTATAATGATACAGAAAATAATGTTGCTCATCATCCTTTAAAATGTTTAGGTTACATTTCCTGCAGTGTGAAGAAGAAAAGAGAATTGTTTGAAGAGTGTGTAAATTATATATATTCTGTAAGGCATTTTACAGTCACTTAAGAACGCATTATAAAAAATATTACAGCATAGTTTATTAAAAGGCCATTATTTTCTATTTTATTGGTAATTTTAGATTTTATTTTTATTTTACAAAGCAAAGTTTAAAGCCTTTTTAATTACATAGTTAATTTTAAAAGCTTCAAATATGTTATTTCAATTTCAAAAACCTAATATGCGCATTCTTCACATTACCTAATTCCGCATGTAATATTAGTAGCAGTTTGAGATCAAAAACATATCAAAATCCATTATTCCCATTCTTTTGTTCAAAATTATGTTCAAAGGCATTTAAAGTATGAAAGATAAGCTTATATTCACGCATGCTCTTATTCCTGTATTAATAAGAGCAATTTTGCAGAAATTTTATGTATCATTCACAATTAGAATCATTCAATAAAAGGAATGCCTCCGAAGTACAATCCTAAAAGGAATGTTTAATTCCCTTGTTTTAATGCTTTATTCTTTGCAGTAAGAAGTGTCTCCCGTAAAATAAACGATAAATCTATAACTTTCTATAAATGATGCCCAACTTTCTTTGGGGAGAACGAAGTGAAAATGCAGGCTTTCTTTTAATAATTTTATTCTAGTTCTGATTAGATTGGGAAAACATTGTATCAAAACCATATTGAATGGGTTTTAAGATCTTGGAGTTGATATTGATAAGAATGTAGGGAATATTGCCATGAAAATCTTTATTATTATTATTAATAAATGCTTGCAGAGAATACATGTCGAGAACTCGATCTTATGGGTGTTTTGAGAAAAATAAAATTGATTGAAGATAATAATGGGCTGCTATGTCCCATGCTCTATCATACATTCTCCATATAATTTAGTCAATTGTTTACATTCATATCTGATTAATTCAACAAATTACTTTATTAATACTATTATTCAAGTAATTAGTGATTTTTTCCAACTCGAAATTTGTTTTTTATAGGCTATTATTTGCTTTTAATAAGGGATGTTTGGAGAAATATAAACAAACAGTTATAAGTTTTATGACTTATACATTTATAAAGTCTTTAAATCTTCATAACTTTTAGTATAAAATCGATATAATTATATTGCTTTGTATGTAAAATATTTTAGAAAATGAGAAAAAAAGTGAAAAGGAACGGATTTTACTGATTTTGTACATTTGAAATTTTTTTTATGAGAAAAAAGTAAAAGTGTGATAACAAGAATTTTACTACTATTTCTTATCTAAAATGAATCTCTAATCTTTAAGTGCATTTGTATTCTACCAAAGTCTTTAGAAATCTAAACTTTTCATTTTTTTATGTATGAAATATTTTTTTTTCTCTCTCTCTCTCTCTATGTATATGTTGGAAATTTTAACTGCTTTCACTGTTTGTTTGTGAAATTCACTCAGAAATATTTCTAGACTTGTTTTCATCGAGTCGAGAGGGGTGGAGATATTTGTGAAGGTACTCTTGTCACGAATCATCAGCACTATTAACATTTCCTTCGAGAATATTCAAACATCTTGTAGATTTCACTAACCTTGCTTTTTCCTTAGATTATTGTATCTAAAAATGTTACTATTCATTCAAAGTTTTCTTCAGTCTATTTTCCTGTTTAAAGTTGCAAAAGAGAAATGCTTCTAAATTATTGCTTACAAAATTACTTTATTAAAATTTGCTTCCTTATTCGACTGAAAAGTTCATTTGGGTTGATTGATTGAATATTAACGAAGCACTCTTCAGCTACTCGAGGGCTTTTGGCGACGGACCACGTAATTTTGAACCATGGTCAAGTAACGTGGACGACACCTGAGCTGGCACCCCCTCTCCTAACTACCACACCAACGGGAGGACGTTTCAGCTCTCGACAGATTTAACGTGCATCGCTGCCCTACACGGCGGGTCTTTAGTGGTACTGGGCTCGAACTCGTGACCAGGCAAGCCACGGTCCGATACCTATACCACTCGACTACCGTGGCCACAAGTTCATTTGGGTATCTTTAAAATCAAGCATTTGTTATAAAATGTATTGTAGTGGGTTCTCACGTGCATTTCCCTTAACTAACCTCCTGGACTACTTTGTGACGTTGTTTTATGGGAGAAGTCCACTTTTAGAAATCATTGTATATGCAAATAAACGTTACTCTATAAGCAAAACTGTAATGAATAGGGGGAAGATTACAAAATAATGTTACGATACGTGCAATAAGTAATTGTTCTGGGCCTATTAAGAGCATAAATGGGAGATGAGCTCAGTTTAAAACCATTGGAAGATATTAGTGATGCACGTTCAAGGTTAGATTAGAGAAGAGATTTCAGTTAATGCTAACAAGATAAGTGATATTGTTATAATATATATTTTCGAAGAATTTGGTTAGAGAAACATCTTCGCGTGTATAATTATTTTTTATATTTATCTGAAATGAATAAAGTGTGTATTAAAAATATCCACATGCATTTTATTAATTGTGATCCCACGATGTCCCAAAGTTCTCTTCCGTATCAATAGGATGAAATATATAATCATGTTATCACAATTTTTAAGAATACTTTATTTAATGTACGGCTGATTTATGATCCACTGAAAAGAGAGTAAGTCAAAATTTTCTCGCGAAGACCAATATTTGCTCAAAAAATATCCGAGATATTATACCTCTAATATAAATATTCTTCAATTAAATCAGAGAACCACTTACTTTTTAGAGCGAATAAGCTTATTTAAATAAATCTAAGAATGCTTACTTACATATTAAATAAAATGTTCATTTTGATGATTAAAAAGAATATAAATACAGTAATACCCCGAACTTACGCGATACGTGGAACTCAGTGGTAAGTCGGGATTATAATTTCACATCTAAATTATTCTTAGTTGGGACTGGAGGAAACAATAATTTAAAAGAAAACAAGTTTACTAAAATCTTAGATAAAAAAAGACACAGATACAAATCTTCAAACTTAAGTTATTTTAATGTAGAAGGTTTAATATATAAAATCTAACAAGTAGTCTCTGCGCACTCAAAGTTTTTTTTTCTCCAGCAAAATTTAATCGTAGCGTGCTAATATTTTTTTATATTCCTTGTTTTGTTGAAAAAATACTCTCTTCGTTGGAGTTAGTGTATTTTCAAAAATTAAATAAAAGTCTTTTCCAAATAAACTTTTGTCAAATTACTTATTGTCATTGATCTTCTGATTGAACTTGGTCTAAAGGCTCAAGTTCTTCAATGTATTGCTCTCGCTCATGCATTTCTATGAGCTCATCAATTGTCAGCTCCTGATTGTGGGAATCCAGCAGTTCTTGAATGTCATCTCTATCCATTTCTAAATATATTTGCTTCGCAAGATGGACTTCTTCAATCACATTACCATTTTCATTGGGTTCTGGAACTAATTCCACTTGAGTTTCAGTGGTGATAACAAAAAAAAAAAAAAAAAAAAAAAAGACGAATCGGCGAGACTTGAAAATAGCTTAACTCCGAATTCGCGTAAGTCGGGGTAGCGTAAGTTGAGGTATATTACTGTATAGTTCTAATGCTAAACATGAGTATAAATGTCGTTACAATTATCATACGGAATCATGTACATAAATTGTACAATTCAGGTTATTGAAACTCAATCTGTGATAATTAAAATTGAAAAATTTAAATTGTCAAGCAATTGCTCAGTATTTATATTTGTAATGTGTTAAAATAATTGTTAGCCAAAGTGCTCGAATTGGTGTTCTTTGCATCTGTGCATTTCCTGGAAGCTTCTTCTTCGTAAATATATTCTTACACGATAAAAGAATGTTGTTTATCATTGTTTATGTTTATCCAAACCCTCTGGAGGTTTTCTTTATGGATGAAGAGATATTTTCTAGTTTCGAAATATAAAGACATCAGTTACGTTGAAAGCATTTTTACATCCGACCACGATTTGCTGTAAGTGTAGCAAGATCTTTTTTTGAGGAAATTGGAAGACATGAAAGGCAGATTTGATCAAATAATAAGGGAGTTCCATGCATCATCAGACCCCAAAATCTTTCACGTTGTGAATTTTTTTATACCTAGAAAGCTTTTACGACAAAATATGATCCCAATCTAATCGCAATGCGCAAAGTAAGAACTGATGTTGTAAAAAAATGCGTACTCAGTATATAAAAAGAAAAAAAAGTTGACGTTCTATTTCTTTGGAGTACACAATCTTTACTATTTTTGCTACTAAAGATATCTAAAGGTACGCTTGTAAAACAAATTACTGCGCTAATTACCTCCATATCATTTAATTTTCGAAATTCTTTTTTACACTGTTGTTTGTACAAAAAAAATTAATCCTGATATTAAATTATTACAAGGAAGAATAATATCACGTTAAATTTTTTGGAGACATAGCAGATTCAAACAAATATTTCATGAAATAAGGAAATATTCATAAAAAATAAATAAACTTTTCAAATATTCCTTTTTCTCCAAAATTATTTCAACCTAGTCTGAAAAAAAAATTATTTGAAAATAATCCAGTATTTATAGGCATACCTACTGCATCAATTAGTTATATATATTCCACAATTGCGTGCATTTGCTTTCTTTCGAGACTGTCTTTGATAAAGAACACTTCAACCTTAAAAGTGTAAATATGCGTGTTTTTTCACAAAGAATTATTCTGATAAAAAATATTTAATTCCTCATGGGTTAAGACATAAACCATGTCTCTTTTCTAAAATCATATTAAAGCGAGAAACACTTTTTTTTTCCGCAAAAGAAGCGGAAAGTTTTTTTAGTACCATTATGTAGTTAATGTTTTCTGTTAGGTAGTAAGAATTTTGGAAGTGAAATAGAGCTCTTGGTGTGTTTTATGGAGATATAATGTAAACATTTATTTTATTCGTACCTTTAACAACCTCCTGAATTAAGTAAGTTTATTTGCATACGTTTCATAATTATGAATAAAATTAACCCTTAGAAATAAGAACGAGAAAATGTCTTAGTTCAACTTGAATAAATGTATACAGTATTTTTATGTTATAATTTAATTTTACAAGCAGATTTATTAAAGTAGTTATTACTTGTAGTAGTAGTTTAACTTAATTAAAATTTTCATAACTGTAGCTTGTAATCTGTCTTTAACATTAAAGAATGCATGCAGAAGAGAATATGCAACAGGGAAAAGTTCGATCCTTTAGCATTGCTCCTTAGAAGAGAAAACAAACGACTTTTTGAGACTCTTATATTAGGAAAAGAAACAAGTGATTCTGAGTTATAATATTAGAAAATAGAGCATCTTATTGTTTTCATGAAATGAAAATTTATCAATAAATTTTATTCATATACAATTAAATAAATATTAACATTTCCAAGATTGATGTAATTTCCTTTGATTGTTTTTTATCTACGTACTACGATGCAACATGAAGATTATTGTCTTTGTAATTTGGAACTTCGGTCGCGTGACCAGGATCCACCTCCAAACATCCACGCCATGAGTCTAAATCAGTGATACTCAACATCCGGCCCACCGAACCTTTGGCGTGGCCGGTTGCTGGTTAAGAACAATGCAATCGAAATTGAGCAAGAAATTCCATCAATCAAATTGGCTATCGATGTGCGAGATAACTTTCCTTTTGTAATTGGGATGGTTAGTGATAACAATTAACACTAGAGTAGCAAGGATTTTATGGGTGAAACTAATTTTTAATCAACCCTCATATCTGTTGTTACTGATGCCACCTGCCCACGAAATTCATCATGGTAAAGGGCTAAGTGACGCCTGTCGTTAGCCGTAGCACCATACAGGTGACAGTACGATTTGGCTCGTTTATACCCCAATTTTAAGGGAGAACACCTGGGGGTGGTCAGGGGCCTACCACCTCTCTACCCCTTCCACACGAGAGGACTTGTGGCTCGACGGCTATTTAGAATACCCCCATGCTGCAAAGACACTATACATTTACAAACATCCATGTCTTCTCCGGGATTCGAACCCAGTCCCTACGGCACTGCAGTCAGCATCGCTAACCACTATACCGGTTGGGTGACACCCTCATATATTCCAAGTGAAAAGTATCTAAAGAATATATGTTGTTTCAAGACAATATTGGGATCTAGACTATTTCGTAGAGAAAAATAAACATGGATCAACAACTTGTTTGATTTATTGTGTAAATTTTATGTTTAAAAAATATAATTTTGCTTGTCACTACACTACAAAGCACAGATTTTGCAATCTCGAAGGTCTCTTTCAAGACGAGATAAATTGGCTTTCTTGAAAAATTCTTTGCAACAGCAACAAAATATTTCGTCGGTGGTAATGTCACAAAAGGCAGAGGTAACAAGAGCATTCTGTAAAATTTGTTACATATATAAACATCTGAGTTGACACAGAAATTGTCCCAGCGTGTTTCTTAAATGCTTCTGAAATACTCTTTGATAAATTCAGTTACTTGTTCAGATATTTCTTTTAGTAAAATCAAAAAGTATTTAAATAAATTTGAAACAAAAATGCACAAGCAAATCTCAACTAATTTTAAACAAATAATACTGATTTCCATCTGGAATTCAGTAAAAACTCTTTGTACTTGATAAATGAAGTTCTGCCTGCTATAGTTCAATTATTTTTATTTATTGTTCTCTCCTGCACTTGATAAATGAATATGTGAAATAAAAATAATTGAGGCTCTGTCAAAAGAAAAAAAAATCAAATTATCAAAATGCATGGTAGATTTGTTTTTATGACAGTAGAATAAAAACAAGGAGCTTGGGATCATCGATGAAAGGAAATCGAAATTACCACATAACTGTTTAAAAAATTCATAAAACTCATTTTTTAGTCGAGTTTAATAAAGTTTTAAAATAAAATCCAAATTATGACTTTTAGTACTTTAAACAATTTTTCGCAATTTAAATGCCCTTGACCTTATAGTGTCCCTCCCCCATAAATCCGCTTGTTGCAGCCTGCGTGAAATAGTTGTCATATGTATGTGGCCAGCAAAAAAAAAAAAAGATTGAGTACCCTTGTTTTAGATATATTTGATGTGCATTAGAGCCTCTCTAAGTTGCAAGTCTTCGGGGAAACAGAGCTCGAACCCACAACTACAAGAGTTTTAATGCTATACAAGTAGTTTTAATCAAATAATCTAATTCTGAGTTGAACTGCTTTGTGTTTTATTACTATTTATTTGCATGTATATTTTTTTAATTATTTACTTTTAATGCAACTTTTACACAGAAAATATTATTTTAAAGGTTTTCTCAATTACTAATAATTTGTGCACGATAGTTAAATGTAAACTGAATCTATGTATCTGTGTGAAAGTATAACGATCAACTTTTCTTCTGGGCTCTTTGACATCTATAGCTCTATATAAAACACACTTCCCGTGAACATCTTACAGGTTTCAAAACATATTAGAGGTTCCCAAAGCATTATCTGACAGGTAATTTGTATTATCATTAAACAACGTATTACTAGCTAAATGTGAATAAAGTTTCTACTCGATCTTAAAAGCTAATTGACGAGCTTATGATGGAAAGTTTCAATTATAGAGTTATTAACGTGCGTTCTCCAAGCTGAGTAAAAAGAATTGATTCGCAGCCAAGTTTAAATGAGATTTGATAAATAACGCATTGAAATTTTTCTTCCTGTGATCACTTTTTAGAGTGCAAGAGAAGGGATTAAATGCTAACAGAATGCATGTTTATCATTCATTAGTAGCTCTTTATCAAGACATCCAAAATTAATCTTCATTTTCCCGTTGCGGTGATTTTCTTTTTGTTAAACACAAAGAGGTTTTTATTTTTATAGCCAGGAAGAGTTGGTATTCTTTTAAAAGTTAACAAACAAACCATCATCATCTATAAGTGTGGATATTGAGAGACAATTATGCGAGAAACACCTTGTAGCTTCATCTTTGGTAATCTTGGGGGTCTTCAGGATTTTGTTAAAAAATTAATTTCTCATCTTTGGTTCTATTGTAACTGTAACAGCAGGAGAAAGTACATCAAGACCTTGAAGTGTAAGGGCTCTTACTTCAAGGCCAAGATTGATGTCCTTAATAGAATTCCTGCTCAAAAAAGGTAGAATACAATAAAAAATAACTGTATTTAGCAAAAGTAAAAAGCCAATTCAAAAGGGAATAAATGCAATTACTGAGCAATCTTGGAGAGCACCTAAGATTACCAAAGGTGGAGCTACAGACGCGCCTGACGTTTCTCATTTCTGGAATCGGGCCTCGTGTAGGATGGCTGACGACTACTATGGTGATTGGGAAGGGAAATGAAGAGATAATCTTGGGGAGAGTTAGATAATTAGGTTTGAGGGGGACGACCGCTACAACTTTATAATAGCAAGTGCTTGGCGTAAGATGCGTTAACTACGGTTTTAAAAAGTAGATGTACTTAATGCTCCTGTGATTATTGCAAAAGGACTTTCTTACGGCATTGATTTTTAAATTGAATATCTTAAAAGTATGCCAATGGATTTTGTTTGTTTGTTTAAGCTTCATTTGACAGTATTAAAGGAGTTCAAAACTGGATACAAGATAGTCTGTTAAAAATTCGACGTTGATGAAGTAGATCTTTTGTCATTCATCTGTATTTAAAAAAAAAACTAGGGAGGAGAGGGGTAGCCCCTGTTCGCCTAACGGTGGATCACCCCCCAATGTAAAAATTAGACAACTATTCATACTTATTGTTCCAATTGTAAAACTGTAATTTACATGTATTATGTAGCTCAGTTTGTAACCATAATATTGAACAGGACTTACTGCCTTCTTAATATTGCTGTCATGTGTGAGATAAATAAATAAATTCATTGCATCATCATGAAAAACTTTTTTCATATATAGAGAGAAATATTTATTTTTACACAATGTACAATTAATATAATAAACGTTATCCAGTACTATACAATATTCTTTGTTTCAATTAATTACTAGAATCAACCTTTTTTTTCCTCATATGTATCATTTTTGATGTATCATATTTGTCTAATTGATAAAAAAGGTATAAATTATTATGGTTGAAATATTTAATTAAGTTCCACTTTGCATGCTTAAATTAAGTTGTCTGCTAGAGTAATGTCATTTCTGTTTTGAAGTGAGAGAACAAAGTTTAAAAAATATCCCACTTAATGAAAAAAGCTTTTTGGTTTGGTAAAAAAAGGTTTTATCTTCCTTCAAACCATCTGGGAAAAGAATCTCCTGTCGACTTAAAAGATTAATTTGCAGAAATTACTTATGCCAGCGCAAGCAAAATATGTCATTTATTACTAGCTGCATATCATTATTCATTTTTTAAATATAAAAATAACATAATTTCTGTAATTACCATAGAAACATTTTCTACCACTTTTAATACTTTTTAATTTGATATCTTTTTATCCAGATCACACATGGTAGAATTTATTAAGAACATTTTTAACATGGAATGAAAATAAATGTAATAGAAGTGATGACAAAAAGTATGAGGAAAACGTCAGTTGAAATTAAAGAAAATTAATATGATGCATTGTACAAGAAAAATACAATTATTCAATTAAAGAACTCATAACCAAACATACTTGAAATCCTAGCTTTATTGCTTGAGTTCTATTTTTTACGAAATAATTTTCAAAAAATTATTTGTTGATGTCATTCCATCTCGTCTTGGAGAATGAATGACCAAGCAAAAATATTTCCACTGAGGAAATTTTATTCATTATATTGGATAAAAAGTGAGAAAAAAATTAAAAATATTATTACTTGCCGGTTTTTGTTCACTACTTTTAATTTTTGATGATAGCAATCTAAACACTTAAAATTGTAGACGACAGAAAACGTTATAGTGATGCATTTCAGAATTCATAAATTACGATTTTAAAAGAAAAGGACATCTCAATAAAATATATATAAGGATAAGACAGGATTTCTTATTCTAAAAACAAATTTGCTTTTCATTTACTCACCTATTATTAGTATACATGAACCATATTCATTATGCTATTTTGAAATATAACAGATATATATAAGAAAATAGAAAACATTCTAATATTAATATGCATTTATGTAATTATAATACACATATCGTTGTTTATTATAATATATAAAGCATCACAAAAGTAAGCAGGTTTTACTATATAATGCATAAAATTAAAAATTATTTTGGTGAAAAAGAAGAAATTAGGATTTCGTTTTATTAGAAGAGAGAAGAAAAAGGAGTTGCATGGGAGAAAAATTGTAATGTTCCTTATACTCTAGTGAGAAAAGGCAAAATATAATTCATTCTAAATCCTATTTCTATCCGAAAAAGTGTTGAGAATCATGTTTTACTGTATGATATTGCACTGAGATAGCAATCCTCGAGGGTTAATAGAAGCTTTTATTGCTAATTTCAGAAAATACACTTTCAAAGTATCAAAACGTTTGAATAGTAACCTACGAGATATATTACATATATATATATATATATATATAGTTGCAAACTGAAAGAGGGGAATAAATATGTAGTTATTAGTTTATATTCTTTTATTATGTAATACTATGTATCTCTATAGAACAAAAGAATATATTTTCATATACTATTTTATTGTATATATTTGAAACCCTTCAGTATAACTAAAATAGATAATGCATATTTTATATAACTTTTTCTCTTTCAAATATGTAGGTGTATTAAAAAAATGGAAGCAAAGATGGATATGAAATATGTGGATATTATCATAGTAAAATGGCTTTTCGTATCATGGTGAAATGCGTGTCTCATTGTTACCATAGTAACTACACTGATTCTTTATTTTCTTGAAATTATATTAAGTCACGATACTCTCTCTCTCTCTTGGCAGAAGACAATATTTCTCATTAACAACGAAAAATATAGGAAGTTAAAATAATGGAATAGCACATTTCATGTTATTGTCTCTACAGAGTTTGTATTATCTTTAAGCGATCTTCTTCATTTTCAAGTGAATGGATTCAGAGGGATGAATAGAACCGAATATTTGCTATTAGACCCCAATACATGTAGTCAAATCTAATCTATACTTAACATAACCATTTAAGTAGTTAAAAAATTTATCTCTGTAACTAAAAACTTCAATAGTTTAAGAGAGAGAGAGAGAAGAGAACTTTATTTTAAAATAATGAAAAAAATATTTTTGCTTTGTTATCTTCTGCTTTGGGGAGAGTAATTATTGTTTATTATTTGTTTTGAAATGAGAATGATTTTAGCATGGATAAATAACTGATCACTTCTTGCAAAATCAAATAATTGTTCCAAAAAACTTTTATTTAGTAATGAAAATTTTTTTTAATATCTCCTCCATTACATTCTGGTAACAATAAAGAGTTAACTTTAAAATATTTTTTGGTTCATAATTGATACGATCTTAATAAACATGCGCATGAAATAAGAGGTGAATTCCGAAAAGAAACGTAATCTATATACAATCTAACCTCCATTTTACGAACTTCCGTTTTCCGCGAATGTCTCTATTTTACGAACTTCTTCCTGGAACCAAGACCATTTTACGATCTTCTTCATGAAATAACCTCCACATAGCAAAATGCATTTTTTATTTAACGAACTTTTTCTCTTGGGATTCGATTTTTTATCTCCCTATTTTAAAAATATTTCTGAACATTTCAAATTATTCCGTCTTTTAACACAGTTTATGTTAGTCTTTTACTTTGAACTGGTTTTACCGTGTACCTAAATCACCTAAAGAAATAAAACTGCCGCAATTCTGAGCATTCAATTTTTTTAAACAAAAAACTCAAAAAGATTGACATACTTTATCAGTAATTAAATTAAGATAGCATGTAATAATGTATGCTTTAAATTACTAGTTATAAAATAATATATGTTTAAAAGTACTTGTAGGCTTAAAATTAGAAATATGATTAAAATTCATTAATTTTAACATAAAGTAATTTTTTTAAAGTTAAAAACACAGTGTATTCCTGGACATTGTTTTTTCTTTCTTTCTTTCCTTACATATTACTTCTTGACGGGCAAGATAATAAATAAATAGATATTAATTTACAAAAAAAGATGTGAATAATTCCTTTTTTTTAACAATACACAATGTTAAAATATAGTGTTTATGAATTTAAAAAAAATTATGCTTTATAAAGCAAGTACATTGAAAAACTAATCTCTATTTGACTAATTTTCCACATAACGAACTTTTCTTCACGATTCAGTGGCTTCATGAAACAGAGGTCCTATTGTATATTTATAGGAGAAAAGTGACTCATTCCTTAACTCACTCACTCATCACGAAATCTACAGTACAATTAGACCTACAGGCATGAAATTTAACAAGCACATTTCCCTTTTTGAGTAAATATCTGTTAAGAACAGGTTTTGGGAAAATTGACTCCCAAGGGAGATATCAATTCCCATTTTTGAGCTAATAGACGTACAGACATAAAATTTGGCAGGCATGTTCCTTTTGTTGAGCTCCTATGAACGAGTTACATGTAAACTGATTCCAAGGTATGAGATTATGGTGGCGTATAAAAGATAAATGCACTTTTTTTAGAAATTGAAGTCTTGTCTTTTTAAAATCAAGAGACGAAAGCTACAAGAATGTTTTTCAATACAAATGAAAATCTATTGCTAGTATTTAGATTAAAATAAAGGGAAAAAACAATGTGTATTCATACAACATCATGAAATACTGAACGAAGTGGTCTGGGAGTGGTTATTTAACTTATAAAGCAATATGCGTGCTCACATATTTAATTTCTATTGAATCATAAGTTGTAAGTTATTAAAAGATGAAATGCATAGCTACATTGAGAAAAAATATATAAATCCACATTTTACTTTTTTACAATTTCAGGGGAGTATGTCAATCAGTAATCTGGATTATATTATTTAATGAAAAACTTTTTTAAGTGATCATCACACAGATTTTTGACATCAAAAACAATACGAACAATAATAAAAAAAAGATTATACAGAACACTCTTTTACAAAACAAAAATAATATAATTTTATAATGATACAAAATAGCATTGCATTTTATGCTTTAGAAATATAAACGAAATTCAAATACTCTTTTATATACGTGTATCAGTTATATTATTTATTCATAGACCCCATATTTAAATCAAGCAGTGGAAGAGTTAAATCTAATTTAAAATAGAAGTTTGAGAAATACTTAACAAATTAGATTATAATTTATTTCATTACGAAATCTTATACATAAATATAAATTTATTTTTTAAGAAAAGCTGATCACTCAGCATTACTTGAAACAAATTTTCCAACACAAAATTAAAAACTAACACAATATATATATATATATATATATATATATATATATATATATATATATATATATATATATATATATATATATATATATATATATATATATATATATATATATATATATATAAATGATGTAAACACATGCACATTTTTATTTCTTAATCATTTCTACAGAAAATAAAGCCCAAAAATTTATAAGCACATTCTGTTGTCCAAACCATAATACCGGCTGCAAGACCAGCATGGTGATGCCAATAATTAAGCTATATCTCTTAGTAATGTTACGAGATTCAATTTCAACCACAGTGGTGTGCAGGCAGCTGGATTTTTCGTCTGTAAAGACAATGTCGTACCATCCGGTTGTTCATGTTGTAACGTTTGAAAGAATAACGGTAGCGTATTCTTGGTTAATTAAAATGTGGAATTTATTTACGTCACAACTATTGAAAATTATTTACTAAATGATACATTACAGTTATTAAAGTTAATTATAGATTGTTAGAGTCCACTATTTTGTGAGAGGAGGATTCGTTGGTTACCGCTCCCGTGCGAGTTCAAAGCATCTCTCCTCTCATCTTCCGGTCGACGAGCTAGATTCCTCGGGGGTCAAAAAGGGGTTGCGTTGCAGCTGCAGATGCACGTGTGGGGGTCGGGTCCACAAAGAAAGCCTACTAGATGTTGATCTTTTCGAGAAGTGACGTTACAGCTCTCGCCCTCTCTTATAGAACTTTTCCGTTGAGAAAAGTTTAATGGAATGACGATGAGACAACTGACAGATTACCGACACATCCCCTCATCAAGCACCACTATATTTCTGAGCTGCAATTTTAACTACTAAAGAAAACTCTGAACTAAATTTGGAATTACTTATTTCTAGTGAGTGAGTGTTCTTGCTAGGGAACTTACACAAAGCCATAGTACGAAAATGATCAATTGCAATGTAAGAAAACATACTATAACATTAAATAAAAATACAAACACTCCTATCACAATGCCTATTATCAATTATACTAACAACATGTTACATCAAATGCTAGTGTAAGACCTTACACATAAAGTATTCTTCGCCACAATACTTAATAAAAATTATACTAACGACATGTTGATATGATATGCGAAGTGTACAACCTTACACACAAAATATTTTTCACAATATGCCTCTTGCGTAAACTAAATACTCATGTATATTTTAAAACCCTATACACAAAATTAAGCATATTAATACATTTGCTTTCATGGCTTTATCTTTTGACACGCATCTCCATTCGAAATGATATACAGTACTAGTAAATAAATAAAATTAATACAATTATTAATCTTAAACTAAAAAAAACATTATAAGCAACAATTATTATTCATGAGCAAGCGAACATTGTTAACAATTCCTAATTATCTATCACCGATCTGCTGAGACTATCTGCATTTTTGTGACTTCTACCCGACCGATGTACAATTCTAAAATTTTATGGTTGCAAAGCCAAAGCCCATCGCATCAATCTAGGGTTAGAACTAACGTTTCTATTCAACCCCACCAACGGGTTGTGATCGGTCATAACTAAAAATGAATTTCCATCTAAGTAATAATGTAACCTTTTAATTGCGAAAACAATACTAGCACATTCCTTCTCTGTAGTACAATAACGCTTCTCTACCTCTGAAAATTTCTTACTCAGGTAAAGGATTGGATGCTCCTGACCTTGTTCAGTTAATTGGGTTAAAACTGCTTCCATACCTGCGTTTGAAGCGTCCGTTTGAACAATGAATTCTCGTTCAAAATTTGGCGCGTACAAGATGGGCTTATCTGTTTGTTTCCCTTTTAGTTCTCGAAATGCGTTTTCACACTCCGTCGTCCACGTAATTTCTCCCTTCTTTGCTCTTCCCTTCAACGCGTCCGTCAACGGAGCAGCGATTACCGAGAATAGATTTATATATTTTTGGTAATAACCGGCTAAACCTAAGAAAGCACGTATTTGGGTTTTCGTGCGAGGGGTAGGAAACTCTAGAACAGCCTGAACTTTGATCTCGGAAGGAATGCGAAAATCCTGACCCACAATGTGACCCAAAAATTTTATATTTTGTTGCGCAAACTTACACTTTGAAGGTTTTATAGTTAATTTAGCTCTCTTTATTCTCTGCAAAACCGTTTCCACATGTTTAAGGTGCGACTCCCAAGTATCTGAGAAAATTGCGATATCGTCTAGATACGTAGTCCGTTCCTCTAGTCCGTTAAGTAATTCAGCCATGAGTTTATTAAAGAAATATGGAGCATTCTTTAATCCGAAACTCATCCTTAGGGGTCTGTATGTACCAAAGCTAGTACAGAAGGCTGCATCTCGCTGTGCAGTTTTACTCAACTGGATTTGCCAATATCCCTTAGATACAATTAAGACGGTAATAAATTTAGCCGCCGATACTGTTTCTACACGTTCTTCGATATTCGGAAGAGGAAAATATTCCGTTCTAATGATCCCGTTTAATTTCCTGTAATCTATACATGGACGAGGTTCTTTCCCATCTACCTCAACTAAAATCATAGGGGACATGTAATCCGATTCTCCTACCTCAATGATTCCTAATTTTAACATTCGGTTAATTTTGTTTTTTAAGATTTCATTTTTTCGGTGCGACTTTCGATAGGGCTTCGTCCTAACTGGTTGATCGCTAACTAACTGGATTTCGTGTTCAACCAGATTAGTTAAACCGGGATTGTTTGAAAAACATTTAGAGTATTTACTTAATAATTCGCGCAGTCGATAAATTTGTTTGTGGTGAAGGTGTTTGTTCAACTCGCTAGCCTGGATTACGTCCTCGAAATCATAAACCAGAGAATTGTTTTCTAAGTATGGGATTTCTAATTCCTGGTCTGCGAGAGAGTTTTTTGTTTCATCATTAATAATTACGTTAACGTGTTCTGGCCTTTTGTAATATGGTTTTAGCATATTTATATGATAGATTTGAGGTGTTTCGCGTCTGCCGGGGATTTCGACTAAATAGTTCGTTTCCGAAATTTTATTTAAAATTGTCCCAGGACCTATCCACTGCACTGCTAATTTATTTGCTCTGGATGTAGCTAACAGTAGGACTAAATCCCCATCCTTAAATTCACGTTTTACTGAGTTTTTATCATACCGCTTAACTTGTTTTAAATCAAGTTTTCCGCTTAACTTGCATTTCCTCCATTTTATTTATAGCTACTTCTTGACATCTTTTTAATCTATTTATTAACTTAAACATATATTTAGTGACGAGATCACTTTCTTCTTCCGGTTCCATCTAATGTTCCATTACTAACGTCTCTGGGGTTCGCAAATTTTTCCCATACACCAACTCTGACGGTGTATACCCTGTACTTTCGTGAGATACAGTTCGTAACGCTAAAAGAATTGACGGAAGATGTTTGTCCCATTCGGAGCCTGCATCTAAACATAAGACTCGTAAGAGTCGTTTCAACGTTCAAAGAAATCGCTCAACAGGGTTACTCTGTGGATGATACACAGAACTATGCCTGACAAGTATTCCGAATCTTTCAAAAACTCGGTAGTCAGAGCACTAGTAAAAGAAGTACCCTGGTCACATTGTATTTCACGGGGAAACACCATCCGACTAAAGATGTTTAACAACGCATCTGTGACACTAACGGAACTAATATCAGACACCGGAATAGTTTCAGGGAATTTTGATGACATGCAAATGGCCGTGATAAGATATCGATTCCCTTTAGATGTGATCGGGAGAGGCCCACATGCATCAGTATTTAGCTTAGTAAAAACCTCCTGAATAACAGGGACCAATTTTAGTGGAGCTTTCTTTTTATCATTGGGCTTCCCAGCCCTCTGATACTGATCGCAAGTTTTTACAAACCGTTCCATATCTCTATAGCAATTCGGCCAGTAAAAATATCGGTTTAATTTGTCTTTGGATTTCGTAATTCCTAGGTGTGCAGATGTTCCCTCATGACACAAGGATTTAATGGGGTCGCGCAACTCTTCCGGTACTACTATTAACTTCACCACGTTACCTAACTTATCTTCACGATTTTTGACCAATAATTCCTTCTCTAGCGAATAAACCTGATTAGTAACCTGCACTTGACTGGCTGCCTGTTCGTATAAGGATCTAATCTCCTCGCTATTTTTTTGTGAGCATTGATTAAATTTTCTCGCGTAACCCTTAGCAGCGCTAATTCCGGAACATATTCCTGGAGTGCAGGTATTAAAATTTCGTCCTCTGCATCCGAAGAAACAATTGTAACCTCATCTTCCCCTTTTTTAGCATCACCACTATCTATTCCCCTTTCTTCTCTAGCCACTTTGACTTGAGACCTTGTTTGGACAGCATTCAATATTTCGACTGGCAGGAAATTATAGCCTAAATTTCCTTTTATTAGCTCGGCCGTTTTATTTCCAAGCAAATATCGACCGTGTTGATTTAAGTGATTTCCCCAATCGCTGCCTTAGTTTGCACCGTTCCAAAATTTCCGGAAATTTCCACGACCGCCAAAGGTAAACAAACTAATTCTGGGCTTAACGGTTGTTTTACCCAAACATTTTCACCAGAGAAAGAAGAAGGATTTATGTATTTTGCACATACTAAATCTATTGTCGCTCCCGTATCTATAAGAATGTCTATCTCGTGACCATTCACAGAGCCCTTTGTTGTATATGAATTAAGAAAATCCGGGTTTTCATTTCCTTCAATATTATTGAGAGTTTCCGTCGTTTTGTTTTTTATTAATTTAGGGCAAATGGCTTTTATATGTCCGGGCATATTGCAATGATAACATCTTTGTATCACGCGTTTTTCAAAAGTTCTCTCTCTAGTACTCTCCGGAACAGAAGCTCCTAATCTGGGGGAAGTTTTCCCAAATCTATTTTCTTTTTCCTTGATCCCTGAGTATGTCAAAATTTTATCATTTCTGCCCCACCTATCCATGGGTTTCGAATTTACCTTTCGGACGTCCTCATAATTATCAAAGAGTTCTGCTATTTGAGTAGCTGATTTAAAGTTTGCCCAATTATCTAAAAAATGATCTTTCATACTAGCATTGGCGCGTTTTTTTTTAATTGATCTACCACCATTAGATCTTTAAGATCTTGAAAGGTATTTATTTCTAAGCCAATCAGCCACTCATCTAGATAATTCGTAATTTCAAAAGTGAAATCCTTCCAGGTGCTATCGGATTTTTTCTGGTGTTGGACAAATTTTTGCCGAAAGACCTCCGGACTTAACTTGAATCTTTTAAGTAATAATTTCTTTACATAATCGTAATTTTCGGCTTGTTCCTCCGGTTCGTGAGCAATAAATTGCTCGATCTCTAGGGGTAACAAACCCAATAATTGCCCCACCCACTCTTTCTTTTCTATTGACGCCCTTTTAGCCTGGCGTTCAAAGATCACTAGATATAAACTAATATCTGACTGCTTAGGATCGAAATCTGGGATCAATTTTTTTAAGTTTAAATTAGAGATTACAGAACATGTATTTGTAGAATCGTTTGATTCATCGTTTACCCTAAATCCGGATTCTATTTTAAACCTTTCCAAATCAAATTTCAGCTGTAATTCTTTCTCTTTTAATGCCTGCTCCTTTACTGACTCCTCCAATCTCATTTTTGCAGCCCTTTCTAACACTTCCAATCTTTTTCCGTTTGCAATGATAGTCTCATACAGATTTTTAACAAATTCCTCTTCATAACCTTCACTGTTAGTGATTGCAATTTTTATGCTAGGGACAGTCATATTTAAAGTGGCATTTATTCCTAATTCCTCAGCAAGTTGCAACATGTCTTGCTTTTCCCCTTTACCAAGGAAAGCCATTTTTTAAACAATATCAAATAAATGTCACGCTAAATTTTGCACTATTGTTACTATTCTCTATTAATTCAATAACACTGATCCCATGCATACACAGAAATACACAAAGAAAAACTTAACACTAAAAATAATCAAAATCATTCAAGAGACTTAAAACACAATAAATCTTAAGCTAAAATTGCACACAATGCTTGAAATACAATTACAATTCTCTAGAAACAAAATAACACTGTTCCCATACAAGAAAAAACACTAAGTATTTCAAAATTTGTAAAGAACATATTTTAACCAAAATTCCTAATACAATATGCAGTTTGCATCTCAAAAATATAACAGTACTCACCCATTTGAAGTACTCAGCTTGCTGTCAGAAGCAAATTATGTGCACTAGTGGTTTTGAACTCTTCCGTGTGAATAATGGTCCTTTTGACCAATCTTGAATCTTTCACCCTTAACAAAAGTGTGGTCAGTTTGACCAGCCTTGAATTCACTCGTGGCACGGCTTCAAAGATGAATTCAATCGCAGCACGGCTTCCGAAAATCGCTTTCCCTTCGGACACTCTCGCCGTTAACACTATAGATCAGTTTGATCTTCTTTGAGCAGGACGCGCTCCTTCTCCTAAGCTGAATTCAATTGCAGCACGGCATCTGAATATGTCTTTTTTTTCTCTCTCTCTCTCTCCCTGCGTTGCGGTCCGTCCCTAAAAACCCAAAATTTCCTCCTCTCACGGGTCCTGAATGCTAACTTTTTATCCCAAAGCGCTGCCACCAAACTCTAAGCTGTAACGTTTGAAAGAATAACGGTAGCGTATTCTTGGTTAATTAAAATATGGAATTTATTTACGTCACAACTATTGAAAATTATTTACTAAATGATACATTACAGTTATTAAAGTTAATTATAGATTGTTAGAGTCCACTATTTTGTGAGAGGAGGATTCGTTGGTTACCACTCCCGTGCGAGTTCAAAGCATCTCTCCTCTCATCTTCCGGTCGACGAGCTAGATTCCTCGGGGTCAAAAGGGGTGCGTTGCAGCTGCAGATGCACGTGTGGGGGTCGGGTCCACAAAGAAAGCCGACTAGATGTTGATGTTTTCGAGAAGTGACGTTACAATGTCCACCGTTTAATGCATCTCTTTACAGGTACAAACACTTTTGGTTTTGAACAAAGATAATAGCAGAAAAAGAATCTTTGCGGACATTTCATTGTGTTGAAAATGATGTGAAATGGTGTGTGCACTAATTGATGTGCAGCGGACTGCATTTGTTGTGATATGGTTCCTGATGTGGCAGAGCTATGAAGGTAATGCAAAATATCAGGCCCGAATTATGCACCTTACGCACAATATGTCTTTCATCACGTGCAGTGATGCGACGAGACTATTGTAATCGGTGCGTTTGTCAGTCGTTTTTTCCTGATTCTATCGATTACATATTCTCATCAGTGCTGCTTGATAACCGATTTTTCGGATGGATCATCTGCATTCCCTACAGGCAATAATTCTTCTTTTTTCTTTGACGTAAAGGATCAGAAAAACACCTGTAAATCGATGTAATACATTCTGAGACAGTTTTCGCATTAATAACGTACAAAGTGAAAACTTCTTTATTATGCGAAAAATTACTTTTAAACTTCTTTCCTTTGTACAATGCCATATCTTATTATTTGTGCATAAAACTGTTATATCATTTTTGTTCTTATTAAGGAATAAATCATTTTTCGTTACCATATATCAATAGTTTAATAAATAATTCTCCTTAAGAATATCGACAGTTTTGCTTTATTCTAAAACGAGATAATTTAATTATATCGTAAATATTAAAAGTTTACTTGTAATTCCAACCTTGTTTTGTACTGCATATATTAAAAATATGTAATAGCGCATTTTTAAAGATTTTGGCAAAAAAAAAACACATTGAATTTATAAAAAAAAAGTGCTTTTTACTGTAATAGTAATGTTTATTATAGTATAATGTGGTTAGAGTAATAATTGTCTAGTTATAAGTAATTCTGATATATTATGAGAGGTTTTGAAAGAATTAAAAGCAGTACCAGTAACAAGCCTTTATGTGGCCGCGGTAGCCGAGTGGTATAGGCATCGGATCGTGGCTGGCTTTGTCACGAGTTCGAGCCCAGTACCACTAAAGACCCGCCGTGTAGGGCAGCGATGCACGCTAAATCTGTCGAGAGCTGAAACGTCCTCCCGTTGGTGTGGTGTGGTAGTTAGGAGAGGGGGTGCCAGCTCACAGGTGTCGTCCACGTCACTTGACCATGGTTCAAAATTACGTGGTCCGTCGCCAAAAGCCCTCGTGTAGCTGAACAGCGCGACGTTAATCCTCACTCACTCACTCACTCAACAAGCCTTTATATTTAACACTTGTATACTACATAAGATGAAAGTAATTTCAGCCAAGAAACAGGAAATTCAATATATCGGCACGTTTTACTTATTTCTCATTGAATTAAACCGTAACTTACAACGCCGTTCCTGGCATGCTTCCTGTTAAAACGGCATGACTATTAAAGTTAGGATAGAAAATTTATACGCAAGTCAGCTCAATTCTTGCGGATCTTTTGGATCTGCTCCTGTTTTGAAAGAGTTGCCAAAGAATTCAATGTTGATAAACGTGCGTATATTTACCCTTCAGTATTTCATCTATTTACTACGCAACTTTGAAGAAGCTGAAGTTCTTCAGCAGATTTTGTTGGAGATTGAATTTCCCTTTTCGCAAAATGTCTTCCATCGTGTTTTGCAATACTCAACTTGAATGCCACAAGTATAGCGTAAGCAATGGATAATTTTCATGCGAATTTGTATTTGTATGCACACAGGAGGTTTTTGGCTGTCAAGTTGAGGTTAGGATTCATAAATATTTTTTTATAGGGAGTGGGGAGTCTATTTCCCCTTGTCTGTATTTAGAATATGTAACTAGTACATATGTATGAAGAAACAACACAAATTCAATCAAAAATCTCAATTTTAGAGAAGAATTACGCAACCAAATTATTCACATTCTTAAGCGGTATTATGTCAAATGCAGTCTTGTAACAAAAGCTCACAAAATTGATCATTAGCAATCTATTCAAATTTAGATTCCCTTTGAGTCTGTCCTGATTTTGGACACATGTTGGACTGCTATGTCATGGAGCTTGTATTTACTTCCTAATCGTATTTAAATTATCTTTTTTCCTCTTCAACATCAAAGAATACTTTGCTGGAAATACTTTTTTTAGTCAAAACGCTTAAGAAATGAATATTTGTAACTTGCAGAGATAGGGATCCAATAAGGCAAAAATAGTATGCGTCAAATTAAAATAATATCTTTGTTTTCGTCTGGCTAATATATGCCGTTTTTCTGAATGTTAGTGAATGTTGTATGCTGTCAAGTACGATTAATCTTATTTCTTTCCTAAAAACTATTATGGTGCGGTCTAGTGTCTCACACTTTTGAAGTTTAAAAATAGATGAGTAAAATTTAAGAGACATGGGTTCAAAATATTTTTAAGTCCGTATTTTTAAATAGCTGTAAATGCTTTGTCAGAAACAAGAAATTGAATATGCGAATTTTTAACCAATGTAGAAAACTGAATATGAAATATCCATCTCTTTGATTCATTTATAATCTCTTTGGAACTATAAAAAATCTGAGCCCTAACTGAACATGATATACGTTTAGAGGTAAAAATTTGTCCCAAACTCTAAAACTCATTGAGAAAACGTTCTATTCAAGATGGGATGGTAATATGATACTTTACATTATTTTTAGTATACACGAAGCATTTCTTTATTTTTTCCAAACATCAAAAATGCTGTCGCAGCGCTTTCTCGTAGCATTTCATTTAACAGGGGCTACACAGTTGTCATTTTGATTGTAACTTTCAGGCTTTTGTTGTCACGCTATTAATTGATCAACCACTGCGAATTGATTTTCCGCCGCTTAATGCTGTTTTTTCCCCCGTCTTCTCTGGAGCATCGGTTTGCATCGTAATTTGTCTTATGCTTAAAATTCTCACATGTTACTAATTTTGTTGAATCTTGTTTTCAAGAGTTAGTTGTTTTGAATTTACTCCCTTTTTGGAAGAAATAAAACATATTTAAATAGAAATGTGTTAAGAAATAAGACAAAAAAACTGTTTATCAGTTTTTTCAGAAACAATATTAAATTGAAATTTGTTTTAAATAAATCATATTTCTCGAATACGAAAATCTCTGAGAAATTTTAACATAGGAAGATAAATATTTCAACAGCATTAATTTATTACCATAAAATTGCAAGTGATAGTACTAAATAAGTATGCTTCTTTACATCAGAACTTTTAGTTATTATTAAAAAAAATGTTTTCAGTGGTACAACTGTAATCTCTCTTGGAATCAATGCAGAACCTACCGAATGCAAGCAGAATATGCCAGATCTTATATATTCCTCATATATGTCCCACACATCACACATAAGGGTTCTTTCTTTATTACCTACGTGTGTGGACTAAGAGACCTTCATAAAGTCAGAAAGAGCGTTCTTTTATTGTTATAAGCAATTAAAAAAATCTCTTCCTACCGCTTTTTCAATAATAAATTTTGCTTGAATAGGAAAATGAAAACAAACAAAATTAAAAAAAAAGAGGATAATAATTTGTTTTAAAATATTTCTACTAAAACAAAACTATTTGTAATGCTCAATTTAAAGCTGGTATTTAACATTCACTAATAATAGGGGGAATCAATTGTTTCGTTCTTCGAACAGATGACTAGCTACATTACTCGAAAAAATGAATCATTTTTTTTCTTTAAAATCATTTTTATATAAGTGTAAAATATTTTGCACAATTTATCTAATCATTTTTCTGCTTGATTCAAATGATGTAAACAAGAAGGAAACTGGTGGATCTCTTTTACTATTGCATTATTTTAAAATTTTTAAATTTGTCCTTACGATACGAATCAAGTTAAGCTTCGGTGCATTTGTGTATGTGTGTGCGTGTGTCCTAAGACAATTTCAACAAGAATATCAATTAAGTTATTAGTATTATCAAAAAGCATTTTTTTATACATATACGTAATACATACTTTTATTAAGAAGCATAAAATTTCCTTTTTTGTTATTTGTTTATTTCTTTCAAATGGAGCAACGCATTGGCGTTTCAGACTTAGTGGGACCCCGGGAGCTGGTATTACTTTTAAGTGCGGCACCATAAAGGTGTATACCAATTGCCGCACACACATTGTAATTTTGACGCCCAGTATCCTCCACAGAGGGAGGTATCTGAGCTCTGACGATATAGAATTGCATTGGGAATTTAATTTTTCCAAGAGCACCTAAGCCAAACATGCACTCTAGGGATCTTTGACATGCCGCAAAATCATACGGCATGGACGCTGTCGATTTTCTGCATCATGAAAATCCGCTGACTTGGGATGGGGTCGAACTCACAAACTCACCAGTGCCTAACCACCTACGTCACCCATCCGGCATTTAAGATTGTTATAAATGGATAATTTTAATAATTAAGATTAATTTTAAGCTACTCTAATTAGTTAACTTGAAAAAGAAACTTTATTAAAGGAGAAAAGTAAAATTTTAATTATAGGTCCTTGATATACACTACAGCCCACTCTAAATCATGTACAGAGTGACACGATGGCATCTGCCGTTTTTAGCTGATCCCACACGTGCTCTACAGGGGACAAATCGGGGGAGCGGGCCGGCCATGAAAGAGTCTGAAAATGACGTAGAAAGTCTTGAGCAACTCTTGCTGTATGTGGACGAACATTATCTTGCTGGAAAATTGCCCCTGAGAGACCATTTAGGAAAGTTCCTGCATGGGGTCGAAGAATATCATCAACGTAACGTTGATCCGTTAAGGTTCCACGCATCACAATTAAAGTGGACCGGCTATCATAGGCTATGGCCCCCCAGACCATTACACCAGCTGTGTGGGCAGTGTGACTTAGAACAGTGTGGGGGGAATTGTACCGCTCACCAGAGCGCCTCCACACCCTTACACGGTTATCACCTGTCCCCAAAACAAACCAGGATTCATCACTAAACACAACCTTTTGCCAATCTGTGACATTCCACGTTGATCTGGCTTGACACCACTGTAGACGCAGTTGCCGATGTTCCGGTGTTAAAGGGAGTGCACGGAAAGGGCGCTTGGATTTAAGATTTGCTTCTACAAGATGTCTGGAAATTGTTTGTGGAACAATTGCTACGCCTACGTCTGCTCGTATCGTTGAACGAGTCACTGTGGGGTCCACAAGTGCTTGCCGCACGATCCTTCGATCCTCTCTCCTCGTGGTCTTTCTGGTCGCTCCAGACCCGGTTTTCCGTGCGTGGGTACCTATTCGTGTCCACTGCTCCCAACAATTTCTAACGGCACACTCCGAACGATCCACCTAGCCAGCAACACGGCGCGTCGACCAGCCTGCAGTTTTCATCCCGATGATCAGACCTCTCTCAAACTCGCTTAACTATGAGAGATGTCTTCTAGCACGTTTACCTGGCATGTTTCGTTTACCAAAGTCTTCCTACAATCGGCGGGTTATCGTCACGTTTATGAATCTTCGAATTTGCGCTGGCTTATATAGTACCCTCTTCCTGATTGTAGCACCACCTCGGCGTGTATGAGCATGCGTATTGGCACAAAACTTGGATCATTTGCATATCACATTACGCTGTACTTATTTGCAAAGTTTCGCGATTGTTTTTAGCTTCCTTCTTGGGTCGCTATTTTCAATGTTCCTGAGTGTATATATATATATATATATATATATATATATATATATATATATATATATATATATATATATATATATAAATTGAATAAAAATATATATTTATAACATGTTTTAACTTCTTGAAACTTCATTCAAAATTTAATTGCTGAAAATATTGAATTGGCTTGATATACACTGGTGTGCAAAAATTAAGGACGAAGTCGAAAAATTAGCATATCAGCTGAACGAAGAGGCAGAGCGGACAGAAAGACCAGTCAGGAGATTAAGTAAGGTGATGTACGGCAGCACATGCGCAGATATGCAGGTTGACGAAATGGGGAGTATCTGAGTAGTATAAAGCATGTTGTCGGTGTAAGATCAGTATTTCTGGCAAAGAGATTGCACGCCGTATAGCAGTTAAAATCACACCGAGTTGCTGCCTCAGCGAGAAATGGCGAATAATCAATCTGTTAGACGACATCTGGATGCTTTTACCCGAGGTCGAATCATTGGGAAGTTGGACGAAGGCCACAGTGTGACAAGTGTGGCTGTAGAGTTCGGAATTGCTCACAGCATCGTTTCACCACTTTGGAGACAATTTCAAACTACAGGAACAGTTATCCGGGGGTTCAGTAGTGGTCGTCCACGAGGAACCACACCCGCAGATGACCGGTACATTGTCTTACAGGCCAGAAGAAACAGGCGGCAGACAGCGGGAGAAATCGCTATAATCACGACACAGGCGACTGGACGACCGATATCGCGTTTTACCGTGGCCAGAAGACTGCACGGTGGTGGTCTGTTTGCACGACGCCCTGTACGGTGTGTACCTTTAACGCCTGCCCATCGGTAAAGGCGTTCTCTGTGGTGCCAGGAACACCGGAATTGGGGAGACAATGAATGGGGACGAGTACTCTTTACATATGAGAGCAGATTCAGTTTGAGGAGCGATTCTCATCGCATACTCATCTGGAGAGAGCGGGGAAGCTGCAATCATCCCTCGAACATCATTGAAAGGGACAGGTATGGAGGTCGCGGTGTTCTCGTTTGGGGAGGCATCATGCTTGGTAATCGTACAGACCTTCACAGCTTCGACGCAGGTTCAGTCAACGGGACCCGTTATTGTAATGAGATTCTTCTTCCATATGTGCGTCTTTTTTTAGAAGCGCTATTGGTCTGAGTTCCTTTTCATGGACGACAATGCACCATGTCATCACACAGTAGCTGCCGAACAGCTCTTAGAGAGTGAGGATATTGAACGTATGGATTGGCCGGCACGATCTCCGGATCTCAATCCCATCGAGCATGTATGGGATTTTCTAGGCAGACGCTTGGCAGCTCGTACCTTACCACCAGTAACGATTCGGGAGCTTCGATTGGCGCTGCAAGACGAATGGGCAGCAATGCCTCAACAATTCAGCATGGGCAGACGCTGTGAAACCTGCCTAGCAGTCAGGGAGATCATATCCCCTACTTAAGACCGGATCTTTCTTGCTGGACACTCATCACAGGGATGTTTCGGCCTTCAGTCGCATTGCGCTCCATGCTACTTTTTCAATAAAGCTTTTTTTTTTTTTTTATCCCTCTGATTTCTCTTTTAGTAAGTGTTGCTTACATTACACATGTCCTTACGTATTGGGGATCTTACGGTATTAAATTTGTTGATTTGGAAAGCTTTTTGTACAAAGTTATATTGAAAAAACCGTCTCGTCCTTAATTTTTGCACACCAGTGTATATCAGGTAAGAAAATATTTTAGAGATAAGTGTTTTTTTTTATTATTATTAATCGAACAAGAAATTTTAAGTTGATGTGTGTATGTCCGACTATTTTTACCCAAATAAAACGTTATTTATTAGTAGAATAAAAAAAAATTATTAGACAAACTAAGCCAATGTGATTATATAAATACATATCAAAATATTTAACAGGAAATACGATATCTTTAACAGTGAAAAATGTAATGTTGTTTTATTTTCATTTTAATACATTTTGTTTTTGTTTTTTGCAGCAGTTTATTTCATTTCACCTTCAAATTATTATTCCAAAGCATGTATCTTTCAAATTAACTTGAGGCTCCCTATAGAAAAATTATTAATCCTTTCTTCTTTTAAATTTAATTACACATATAACCTTTTCTTTAATTATAAAACTCTCCAAAGATTTTATTTTGAAAATTGTTCTTATTTATTCCATATAAAAGCTTTTTATACGACTGAGAAGTTTGTTCTTTGAGTATTAAAGATTTGAAAAATATTATGTTTTAAATTTTTAACGTTAAACTTGTTATGAATTTGAAAATTATTTCATATCAAGTTTTTCGTTATTTGTAATAGATTCTTGATTGATATAAATATCCGAAGCAAATTAGGTAATCTTACAATGGGCTCATTATTCTTTTTATGGAAATAAAAACACAGAAATTGCATAAAATATGATATTTTAAGAAGTATCTGGTAAAAAATTTAGTTTTTTAGAGGTTATGGAAAGCATCTAAAATGGAGGAAAAAGGTCTTCCAAAGCCTCAATAATAAATAATTGTTGGATTGCAAATTCTTTACTTTTTAAACTTCTGTTGAGTACGTGGGATTCACTATGAAATAAATGTAAGATATATTGCAGTAATTAACTATAAAATATAAAAAGTATTCCCCTTCCTAATTCCTTATAAAAATATATTACCTGAAGCAAAAATGTTTTTATGAGAAAATTTAAGAATACTAAAACAGTCATAAAAGAAGTTGAAAAAAATTATATTACCATCATTCATGAAAAACGTAAGTGCTCAAGGTAGTAAGCAACCACATTTTCATTATTATAAGAAGTGTAAAATTCTAACCCTCAGTGCTTGGAAAAAAAGATGAATGTGATAAACATCTAAAGTGTTACATAAAATGAATACTAATGTATCCTTGTTTAACCTATTTACACTGCTGGCCACCGTAAATGCAACACCAAGAAAGACAAGAAATAGCACAACAAAATTTATTTTGTAGATAACATGTTGACCAAGTATCAAATGATTAAATTTATAGACTTCTGTGAAGTATGGATCCTGCCGGAATCAGTAGCCAGAGTAGCCACCATTGTTGGAGATCACCGCTGCCACACGCCTCGGCATTGATTCAAAGATACTTTGGATGTGTACTTGGGGTACAGCAGACCAAGCAACTTCCATACGTTGTCAAAGTTGATCCGGTGTGGCAACTGGGAGAGTAATCTGGGTCAATCGTTGAGCAACCATGAGCCACATGTTTTCTATCGGCGAAAGATCCGGAGAGCGAGCCGGCCAAGGAAGAAATTCAATCTGGTGATTGACGAAGAACCTTTGGACAATGCGTGCCACGTGTGGTCACGCATTATCCTGTTGACATACGGCTGTGGCCAAGCCCTGAAGGTAAGGAAGGACAACTGGCTCCAACACCTCGGAGATGTAGCGCTGGCTGTTTAAAGTACCGGCAATGCGTACTAGAGGAGTGCGAGAGTGATATCCAGTACCGCCTCATACTATAATACCCGGTGCAGGACCAGTGTGACGGTGCATAACGAAGCTGTTCAGCATTCTCTCTCCACAGTGTCTCCAGACTCGTATCCGACCATCCTGGTGTTGCAGACAGATGCGTGATTCGTCAGTAAAGACAACTTCATTCCATTCTGCCACTCACATCCTTCTTTCATCTCACCATTGGCGGTGGAGACGTCTGTGGTTCTGCGACAAGGGTAGACCAAGCAATGAACGTCTTGCGGACAGACATCTCTGTTATAAACGGCGTCGATTGGTACGCGCAGACACTGAATGATGCGTTACAGACTCAATGGGCAGTGCTATGGTTCGTGATGTGACTGAGCGATCCGTCACTGCCATGCGCACATTTGCCTGTCCTCGCGTGAAGTGGTGCACTGAGGTGGATGCGATCGACCACGTCGGTTCGTCGTACCCTCCTGCATTCAACGGTTCCATATCTGCATTACAGTTGTTTGGTTTCATCCAACATGACTACCCATTTTCCTGAAAGATAATCCACAATCTCGGTAGGCCACTATCCTTCCTCTGTCGAACTCGGATACTTGAGCAAAAGCTGATCGCTGTTTTCTACGAGACATAACTAATCGTTTTTTGAAAAACCACAAGAAAAACACAATTGCGGAACTTGAAATTGTCGAAATTTCCAAGCCTTAAATAGCGCTTTGAGGTGGCGCCACAGGCGCGCGTGACCTTTTTTTGCGCAGAAATTCTAATCATTTGCATATCTCATCTCCGCTAATACATGTTGTAAATTTCATGTTATTTGCATGTTTCCTTCAGGGTGTTGCATTTACGGTGGCCAGCAGTGTAGAAGTAAATAAATCTTTTAAAGAACAATGAAGAAGTAAAAGAAGCATATACACACACAAAAAACCCCTCTTATAACTCTCTTTTGTCTTTATTATTTATCCTTGAATTTTGAATTATTTTTTTCTTTTAAGTACCATTAGCATTTCTTCATCCACTTTTCCGAATGCGAAACGTGATTTTATCGTTCTTTTTTTAACATTTTTAATCTGTAGTAATGTTGATAAATTAGCGGCGAAACCTTCTTTACTCCCATGCCAAATCACCTTCCCTTCAAAATGTTTCGGTTTTCTGGCAGCAATTTTAGAATATGATGTCATGTAAACGAAAAACTCATCAAATGGCCACCTGTTTTCAGTTGACTCTCACCGTTGACACATCGTATTTTTTAGTCTCCCTTCATCGACCTTTATTTTTAAACTACCTTCAAATAGCGTAAAACTCTGCTAATTCTTTGAAGGAATGTACTCTTAAGTAGTCACTTTCAACTCATGCTTAATTCACAAACCAAACAGAACAGATTGCAACTGAAGAGCGTTAAGTGGCTGTCTCTTTCTGTTAGTTAAGATTTGTAGTTTTACGTTGGGTTATTTTTTAAAATTCTTTAGCTGACATTTGCTTAGAGTTACCTTTAGAAAATGTATTATAAATGTGCTTATTAATTTAATGCACTATAATGGGAATGTCAGACAATAATGCATTTGGTTTGGGTGCTTTATCTTTTGATGAAAATTCATAACCATTCAATCTTTTAAGTGATTCATTTCTTAAAAAATAATGGTTTATGATTTTTTGAAAATGGTATTTTGGTATTCTTAGCAAATTTATAAAAGTAATAAATTAAACTAACTGAACATCAAAAACAAATTATATAAGGAAGATTAATGTAGGTTTCATACAGAGCTGAATTATATACATGGTAATGTTCATTTACTCCAATTTTTTCATTCCCGTTTCATTGTCTGTCGTATATATTTTATCTCTCTTAAAGGTTCTCAATGAGAAGTTTTCATGATTAATATATGCTAAAAGATTTCCTTCAAATTTACATAATGATGTATTAGAAATAAAACAGTTATGTAATAGTTGGCTTTTCAGATTTAGTATACATATTTGATGTAGTACTGAAATAGCTATTTCTTTTATTATTTAAAGAATCATTAATGGTTTTATTTGTGACGAATCTTTACGGCACTTTTCCACTAATACTCTTAGGCGTCTTTGGGGATTGTAAATTCGCGTATATTTCCAATCAGCTCTAAAAGAAGAAAATGGGATATGCAAATCGGATAGGGTATTTAAGGAGAGCGTTGTGAGTTAGTTATAAGAAGGCGGTTGAGCCAGGAGCAGTAGTGACGAGATTAAGAAGATACAAGTGGATTACGAGATTAGAGTATTGCTGTTATTATTCAGCGAAGTAGCCTTAGAAATATTAATCTACCTGGAGAGAACTACATTACAGCCAGGTCATATATTCTAACTTAGTCTATCTGACCATAAACGTTAATAGATAATAAAGTTAGTTAAATTTAATGAATGTTAATAATTCAGGTTGCGTGTATTTCTCGGATCTCCTATTCCGGTAAACCCGTTCGATATTGAGCTTAGTAATTGATTAATTTCATATTTCGTAACTTAAGTTAATAGTAAAGGTAAATCCCTTTGGCGTAGACATATAGTTGAATATTTGTGATTAGAAGGTTGATATTTGAACTAAGTGAATAAATATAATTTGTTATTATACAAATGGCGTCTGGTCATTCTTTGACTCAAGTTAATCTTAGTGTCCAGGGTGGAACCCAGGGGGGTTCTAACATATTTACTATATTTGAAGCTTTTTATTTTTTTATTTCCAAATTGTGATACTTCGCAATCTGTTTAATTTCTCATCTTTTTGGACTGTAAAATAAATGAAAAGGTGATAAAGAATTTTATAAAATATGGAGCTTCCACTGCTCATAAAACGCATAATGAAAATAAACTTTGAAAAAAAAAGGACAAAATAATAGGATCACCTGTAGAAGAATGCAAATTTGTTTTATTTGTAGAGAACTAAGTGAATCTTGACCTTATTGACAGCGTGATACAGATGTGGAAAGGGCTACTAAAAGTCATGCGCTAAGTTCAAGAGGATTTTCACTCGTTCCTTGTGCAGAGAGGTCACAAGCTCAGATTGTATGGGTCAGTGCCGGTTTAAGCTCATTTCGGGCCCTGGATGCAGAAGATCTACAGGCTTTCTTTGCACTTACGGATCAGATTTTATAATCAGAAACTGGTTAAGTCTAGTTGTCCAGGACTCTGAGCGCCCGCCCCAATCGCCCGATGGATAAACCGGCACTGGTATGGGTAAAAGAGAAAGCTGAGCATGGAATTTGTTTTCTAAAAAAGCCACAAGAAGAGAGAGAGAGGGGGCTTAGTGATGCTGAGATCAGAGGATTGAGAACAATAAATGAGATGATCTACTTCATCATCATGTTCATTTAACCATGCTTGATCACAGAGAGAAGTATAAACATGCAGAGTCTGAAGCATAGGAAGGAAAAAAATGTGCGAGAATTATTCGATAATGCTGGGTTCCGTTCTTATCCCACAGAACTACGAGAGGATATTAGCCATACTACCAAAATACTGGACCCTTGATCATCATAGACATCTATTACAGTTATCACATCACCCAATGCTCGACTGATATTTTCTCTTTTACCTCTATTAGTTGGTAGATTGTAGCGACATTTGATGCAGTTATTTGGAACGGTCGAAGTATGATATGTTTCGAAATGAATGCTAGTATTATTTTTGTACAATACCTGAATATACGAAGTATGATAAAATTCAGTATTTTGAAATACTTAGAATAAGGCGTATATTAATATATTATTTCCTTTCATTTTGGGAGAAAATCTAAAATGATGTAATTCATATGTTATTAGCTTACTTAACGTACCGTTTTTTCCTTTATAGAGATAGATGCATCACTGAATCTTCATCACCGCTAAAATTTGAAGATATTGTTCCTAAGAATTATGACAAACTTGTTCCTCCTTCTCCCGATGGTAAGAAAAATATATCATACTTTAACAATAAAAAAAATAATTTTTTTCAATGCTTTAGTTTTCTAGAGAAATAAATAGAAGTACATAAAATGAAAGTGTTGAAATATTTTCTTAGAAGATCATTTAACAGGGTAGATGGAGAGAGGTATGCTACTCTTTCTCAAAATTTCTTGGATATATCCTTGGGAATACAAATATATATAACATTGGAAACCTTTCACTATTTCTTTTAAAATCACTAGATATGTAAGCAAAAAGACAAAACTTAATACCAAGGAAGTACCCCGTTTTCGCAATATTCGTTTTTTTGTCTGGATCGTAAATGCTCTTTTGCCTTCAAGCCAAATATTTCTGTACTCTCAAACTTTTCTTAGTAGATTTTTAGTGGTATATAGCCTATATTTACTTCTTTAGATAATATATCCTATTTAAAGAAAATCTAGAATTTTCTATAAACAAAAAAAAGGAAGATAGAACGAAAAACGGTTGCTTTTTAGATTGCATCGTTCCAAAAGGAATATCTCTGACATCTTATCAACAATACATAATTAATATTTTATTTCTCTAACGGTTTTAAAATTGCTTTCTAAGATGATACTGTAATAAAATTATTACAGTACTGAGATACTTTTAATAAGAAGCTTATTAAAACAACTTTACAAAACTTTATGAAAATGAATCTATCTATATATATATATATATATATATATATATATATATATATATATATATATATATATATATATATAGTGTTACATTAGGTTTCAATAATGATTATTAATTTTAAAAATTTCTTGAAGAAATATTTATAAATACATTAAAACTGGTAATAATTTTTGTATGCATTATACCAGTGGTCTTAAGAATTGTTCGAGCCCTTAGAGCTCTGAGGTGCTTTCGAGGAACCCCACTCCCCACTTCTAAAAATACATCTTAAAATCATATTTAAAGTGTATCAACATATTGCTTTACGTAAAGACAATTAAAGAAAAGTATTGCATCTATTATTTAAAAGTTTTAATATAGCATTATATACACTGGCGTAGCTAGTCCATAGTGGGCCCTGTATCAAAATTCCTTGGAAGCCCTTTTAAAGGATCTTTTAACATGTTACGTTGGAAGAAAAGCTCTGAAGAAGGAATGAATGCCATAATTTACTTTGGCCTGGTTCATCTAGTTTATTAAAAATGAATTAATAAATTAAGTTAGTCAAGTCAAAAAATATTTTCACCTAGTAAATGTTAGACCCTTAGATTTTTTTATTTGTATTAAAAAATTCACTCAAGCAAGTAATCCGAAGTCTTAAACATGAAATAATATGTAAAATAAATTTTTCCGTATTGAATCAAAGTGTTGGTACAATATATATATTAGAAAATTTAAATGACAACTCTATCCACTTTCATACGAAAAAAACTAAATATAAGCAGAAAATTAGTATGGACTAACATAATATACATTATTAAATAATTTATGTCTTGTTGCAAATCAGGAGCTAAACAATTCATATTAAATTCACCGGAAAGTTTTGCCTGTTTTTGAAATAAATAAAAATTATATGTTGTGAATTCATATTTACATTCATATTTACTGAACAATGTAACTTCTTTCCATTGTGATCCCTTTTAAAATTAAATTTGAGCTTCAATAAGAGAAGACTGTGTGTGCATGGTGGCACATCAAAACGTAATATACTGAGAGTTTCTCAAATCCAGAAAGAGCTCAGTTAATTAGATTATTGTCTACAACTGAATTATTTAAATCAAAAACCTTAGAAAATAAGACCACAAGGTCAACAGGAAATAAATCATATTGCACCACGAAGAACAGTAGCCAAAAAAAAGCTGCTTTGATGA
Organism: Trichonephila clavipes; assembly: GCA_019973935.1. Taxonomy (NCBI): domain Eukaryota; kingdom Metazoa; phylum Arthropoda; class Arachnida; order Araneae; family Nephilidae; genus Trichonephila; species Trichonephila clavipes. The sequence continues at coordinate 417,402 of BMAU01021191.1, forward strand.
CTCATCAGAAAATCGCAGAACCATGCCTAGAAATTCTGTCCCATCCACTATATTTCCCAGGCCTAGTACCATTCAATTTCGATCTACTTCTATCCTTCCAAAATTTTTTGAAGGGAAAACTACAGTTGGATATTTTCGCTTCCAAAGTTCTCCTTTTCATGAATAGAATCCCCATATTACTGTCAAGTAGGCAAAAATTCATAAGTGATGATGGAAATAATATTGTTCAGTTAATAATAAAAAACGAGTAGAAAATGTGTAATTTTTTTTAATTTCACAAATGAATAGAATTTTCCGATAGACCTTATACTTGTGTGAAAATTAAATTCTATAACTAATTTATTCAAAAGTTTATACAAATTTCTTTTTTCGTTGTTTTCTATTCCTGTTGCCATACGTGCATGCATTAACTTATCACAAAACCTAGCTAAGATTTTTTTAATTGTCATTTTTTGAATTATTCATAACAACATTCAAATAACGTCTTTGGAATTTCAATATCATTTGACATATATTCTTATCTGCATTAGAATATTATTTAAAAACCTACACATATTTTTAAAACTTGAAGCTTATTCGTCTCACAACTTTGGATTTGTCTTAGGTGAAACCTATCAAATTTAAGGACGGAAATATTGTTCAGAGTCGCATGCATTATACTAAGAAGAACTAGACGTGTTTGGACTTGAAATTTTGCTTTACTTTGACATGAATCTTTTTTTTATGTCACGTTCGGAAAATAACGGGTTTTATACACTTAAGAAGAATATTAAATTTTGAACAATATTTCATGCTTTTCTTTTGGAACTTAAACATTTAAAAGCAAAGGAAGAGCATATTTTTTAAAAAGAAAGGAGTTGAAAAAAACGCAAATTTTGGTATAAAAAAAATACATGCAAGAAAATAATAAATAAACTCTTTTGTGCCATGGACGATTGTTTAATTTTTTTTGTATATATATAGTATTTTATAAATAATATATATATATATATATACATATATATATATATATATATATATATATATATATATGTATATATATATTTAGTTAAAAGGATTATTTTATGAGTAACATGAATAACATGAATTGAACAAAAACATTTGCATTGAAAGAGATGGGTTCAATGTGAAATCAAAGAATAAATTGATTTCACATAGAATAAATCTATGTGAAATCAAAGTTCAGTTAAGTTGCCTAAACTTACAATTGAAAAATTCGCAGGTGATCCGAAAAACTGGCAAGATTTTTGGAACAGTTTTGAAAGTTCTATTGATAAAAAGGATTCGCTTTCGCAAGGGGAAAAATTTGCATACCTAAAATCTCTTTTAATAGGCCAAGCAGCCAATGTAGCTTCCGGTTTTGAACTCACTAGTGATAATTATGTAAATTGTGTTAAAAGTTTAAAGGAGAGATTTGGTAAAAGAGATGTAATAATTAACTCCTTCATGAATAAAATTTTGAATTTAGAAAGCGTAAAATATTCATCAAATGTCCGTGGTTTAAGAAAACTATATGATCAACTTGATGTTTCTGTAAGAAATCTGGATTCCATGAATGCCACTTCAGGTTCCTATGGTCATTTAATAAAACCAGTGCTTTTAAAACTTATCCCTAATGATCTCGTTTTAGAATTTCACAGACAGAAAAAAGACGGCCGTGAAATTGATGTTTCTGAACTTATACGATTTTTAAGAAAGGAAATAGTGTCGCGAAACTTCCCATTTAATTTCAAATGAATGATCAAACCCAATGCCACGTTATACTCATTAAAAACTTGAGAGTAAAAAATTTGTCAGAAATACACCCTCTGCCGCAGCACTAAATGTTATGCAACCCACATGTATATTTTGTAATGAATCACACGACCCGCAAAATTGTAAAATGTCTCCTCACAACAAAATCAAAATTCTGAGAAACTTTAATCGTTGCTTTAAATGTTTTAAGTCTTTTCACGTGAGTAAAAAATGCCGTACAAATAAATTTCCATGTTTCAAATGAAAAAGCCAAAATCACCATAACTCAATTTGCTTAGGAAATAAAGATCTCAATTATCCAAAGAATAACGAAACTAATAACTCTGAAATAAATTCCAACCCAATCGATTCAATTTGTAACTCAAATAAGATGAAACATGTAATTCTTCAGTTGTTAGTAATTCTCTTTTAGAACAAAAGAACAACGTTAACCATTTTAAAAATGTTTATCTACAAACATGTACAGCTGGGATTAAATCACCATTTAACTCTCAAACAGTCAGAATACTCCTTGATTGCGGAAGCTCAAAAACCTTTGTAAGTCAGTGCTTCTCAAACTTTCGATAGTCGCGACCCAGTTTTCAATCGTAGTTTTCCTCGCGCCCCCCTTCCGCGACAATAACAATGCATTGAATGCAGTAATAATGAATAAAATACTTTGATGCTAAAGCTACAATACCACGTTACTTATAAACCGTACAAATTATCAAGTACGAAATTTTTTATACAATTTTGTATGTGATAAGCCCATGGAAAAATATTAAACTTGTTCTCAACTTAATATTGATATTTAGTATCAAATATATTCTGCCGTACTGATACATTTTTAAGTTTAGTATATCAGAGTCAGTGTGAATTTTTTTATTATGTCAGATTATATTTTGTTTTGCTTTTCTTTTAGTAAATTGTTAATTTTTTAAATCTTTTATATTCGACTTTTCGATATGCTCTCGTCCCCCTCGTAGGGTTATTACGCCCCCCCCCAGGAGGGGAGGCGCTCCACAGTTTGAGAAACACTGTTGTAAGTGAAACTATTGCAAACGCTTTAAAATGAAAAACGATTCATCAGGATGCTCTAACTATTTATTCATTTGGTATGGAAAAGGCGAGGGAACAAATGTATCCAGTTGTGGAATTTCAGTTGAGAAAAAAAAGAGCACTTGTTTTTGTAAACAAATCTAAGCCTTTGTGATCCAGCGGATTTTCGGTGTGTTGGTACGCGGTGTTGACAAGCAAGTGGCGCAATTTATGTCAGAACGAAATCTGCAGCTGGCAGATACTTGTGGGAGTGACGAAACATCAAGTACAGATGTCTTGGTGGGTTCTGACTTGTTTTGGGAATTTATTCTTCCCGAAAGAATTCGCCATGAACACTGTTTTTGGATGGGTCGTAGCAGGCTGTAATTTATTGCGTTACGGTGAGCAAAGCTGTGCACAATATATTGTGATGATGAAAAATATTGCTATAATGAACGACTTAAAATTGTTTTGGGAACTGGATTCTATTGGTATACGTAACGAATGCGAAAGTTTCTCGCTTTCGGATAAAAAATTTATTGATAATTTTGAAAGTAATTTGACCTATAATGGTAATAGGTACGAAACTAAAATACCTTGGAAGTCAAATCCTGAAGTACTAGATTGCAATTTTGAAACGGCTAAAAGGCGATTTGATAACTTAAAAATTAAATTAAATAAAAATAAAGACATTGGTGAGGAATATAAAAGAATAATTGATGAACAATTGAAAAATGGTATTGTAGAAGAATGCAGGGATATTTCTCTCTTTTCGGGATATTTTATGCCCCATCAAGCTGTAATTAGACCTGATAAGGAAACTTCTCGCGTTAAAATTGTATTTGATGCTTCCTCAAAAGGAAAAAATTCAGAATCTCTTAATGATTTATTATTTAGTGGACCTAATTTAATGCCAGATGTATTGCACATAATACTTAAATTTCGAAAATATGAAATCGCGTTTAGTAGTGATATTGAAAAGGCGTTTTTAAATATTAGTATTGCGCAGGAAGATCGTAAATATTTGAAATTTCTTTGGTTTGATATAAAAAATAACGATAATTTTAAAGTAATGAATATGCAACGTTTGCCTTTTGGAGTTACAAGCAGCCCATTTATTCTAACAGCGACTATTAAAAGTCATCTTAAAAATATATAAACATAAATCCCGAATGTGTCAACATGTTAAACTCATCTCTTTAGGTTGATGATCTGTTTTACGGGTCAGACACTGTTGATAATGCTTATAAAATAATATTGATGCAGTAGATATTTTGAAACATGCGAGTAGGAATTTATGTAAATTTAATTCCAATTCTCAAAAATTAAAAGAATTATTCTTATCTAATAATATAGCTGTTAGTAGTTCCCTTGCACCTGCTAAGATATTAGGTCTAATTTGGAATACTGATGAAGATTCTATAAGAATCGAAACAGCTGCTTTAGAACAATGTATACAGCATATCAAAGAAATTACAAAACGTTGTGTTTTACAACTTGTGGCTAAAATATATGATCCCACTGGTTTTATATCTCCATTTATCGTGAACTTTAAAATTTTATTACAGAAGATATGGGTTAAAGGATTCGATTGGGATGAAATCATTTCATCTGATTTAAAAATGGAATTTGAAAATTTAGTTTCTCAAATCAGCTTTTTAAAAGATATTTTTGTTCCTAGAAAATATTTTGAAAATTGTAATTTTGATAAAGACATTTCTTTACACATTTTTTGTGACTCGAGTGAAAGTGCATATGGTGCAGTTGCCTATTTTAGGTATTGTGATAAAAATAATGATATCAAAACAAGTTTTACAGCTTCTAAGACCAAAGTGGCTCCACTCAAAATTTATCCTTACCTCGTTTGGAGTTAATGGGAGCAATAGTTGCAGCTAGACTTTGCAAATAGTTGTCAGAATTATTTAGTGACAATTGCAGTGAAATTCATCTTTGGTCAGATTCTAGCATTGTTATGCATTGGATAAAAAATAATTCCAGGGCTTGGAAACATTTCGTATAAGCAATAGAATTTCAGAAATTCATAATTTAACTAATCCTTCTTGTTGGCAACATTGTCCTGGCAAGTCAAACACGGCAGACCGACTCACCAGAGGTTTTCCTGTTCAAAACCTTACAAATGACGATCTCTGGTGGTATGGACCCAAATGGCTGAGAGAAAATAAATTTAAATGGCTCAAACTTAATGATCTTGTAATATATGATAAGTTAAAAAATTCTGAAACTAGATCAAGAGAAATTCTTCAAAACTTATGCACAATTGTGAAATTAGAAAATTTTGACTCCTTATTAAAAGTTAAACGAATTATGGCGTGGGTGAAGCGCTTTATTTTTAACTGTAGAAACTTTTCCAAATTTGAAGGTTCCTTGTCTGCTGATGAATTACACCTCGTCAGAGAAGTGCAGATGCAGCACTTTAGAGAAGAAATAAATACGCTAAATCGGAAACAAATTTTGAAAAATTCTAAATTATATAGCTTACGTCCTTATTTAGATGTTCAAGGCATTTTAAGGATTAGCAGTAGAATTAATGAAGCTAAATTCCATTCTCATGAGATAAATCCGATAATCATTCCAAAAGAATCTAAATTCACTGAGCTCATAGTTAAGGAAAAACATCTAAGACTGTTGCATGGAGGAGTTACTCTCACTCTTTCACAAATTAGGAGAAAGTATTGGATTCCTCAAGGAAGACAGCTGATACGAAAAATCATTAACAGATGTTTAGCATGTAAGAAGCACTCAGTTAAACCAGCAGATCAGTTATCCGGACAGTTACCGCGTGATAGAATCTCACAATCGCTACCCTTTACTATCATTGGTGTTGACTTCACGGGCCCAGTTTACGTCAAATTAGGGAACGACACTGAAAAATCTTACATTGCCCTCTTTACGTGTGCTGTTACACTTGCAGTTTACATAGAATTAGTGTATAGTTTGTCTACTAGAAAATTCATTTTAACCTTAAGGCGTTTTCTTTCAAGATCAAATTGTAAAACTATCTACTCAGATAATGCCTCTACCTTTAAATGTGCTAGTAAAGAGATACAGTATTTCTTCAATATTATCAAAGATGAAGACTTCAAAAATTTTATTTCATCAGAAGGTATTACTTGGAAGTTTATTGTTGAGCTTGCCCCATGGTGGGGAGGCTTTTATGAGCGCCTAATGAGATCGATAAAAGAACTTTTAAGAAAAATAATCGGTAGGGCTCAACTCACATTTGAAGAAACAAGGACCATTCTTGCTGAAATTGAGAATGTTTTAAATCACCGACCTCTGACTTACGTTTCTGACGATATATCTGATCCTGAAGCTCTTACTCCGGCGAGCTTTCTTTTAGTTCGACACAAGAATGAATATCCCTTCAATTTTTCTGAGTTGTTAAATAGTTCAACAACCAGAGAAAGTTTGTTAAAACGTAAACATTATCAAACCAAGTTGCTGAGTCAATTTTGGAAGAAGTGAAAAACCAACTACCTACTAAATATTAGAAGTTTCCATCACTTTCTTAAACCAAGTGCTGAAAGAAATTTGAAAGTTGATTGGAATTTAGGAAGCATAATTAAAGTTATGCAAGGACGTGATGGACTTGTTCGATCCTGTGTTATAAAGAATAAAAAAGGGGAATTTAAGCGACCTTTACAGTTAGTTTACCCCCTTGAACTCAGTGAAAGATTAACTTAATATTGTGTGAACTATTTCATTTGAACTTTAATCTTTAATATATCTTTTTATTTTAAATTGCATTATTTATTTGTCTTGAATATTCTTCTTGTATTTGTGTAATTCATATAATACACTCATGTCCATAAATTAAGGATAATGAAGTGTTCAGGCAAAGAAAGAGACAGAAGCAAAACAAATCTGACTTATTTGTAAAGTCTACTTATTAAACAAAAGGTAAAGAGCAAAAAAGATGCTACATGTTTGACATAACTAATAAAAATTGCGATTTTTACTCCCTGGAGCAAATTTAAAAAAAGAACCTATTTACAAAAAACAGTATAACAGGGTTAGTATGATGGTTAATGCGGAGTATGTCTCCCGGACGATGCAATACAGACCTTACAACGCCTAGGCATGCTGAGTATCAAATTATCAATCTGATCTTGGGGAATATTACACCACTCATCAAGCAATGCCATCCTAAGTTCCGGTAGACAGATGGGAGGGGGTTGACGGGCTGCAATTCGTCGGCCAAGCATATCCCAAACATGCTCTATTGGATTCAAGTCCGGTGAGTATGCTGGTAAATCCATACGGATGATATCCTCCGATTGAAGGCATTCGTCTACAATGTTTGCACGGTGAGGACGGGCGTTGTCATCCATAAACAGAGATTCAGCACCCATGGCGCCCCAAAACAAACGTACATGTTGTTCCAGAATGGCATCCCGATAGATGTGTCCTGTCATCGTTACACTCTGAACATGCAGGTCAGTTCTGGAACCAAGAATAATTCCTCCCCAAACGAGCCATCCTGCACCTACGTAACGGTGCCGTTCAATGATGTTCTCTTGGTGGTAACGGGTACCTGGCGCTCTCCATATTAATGTCCGGCGAGAATCAGAGTGCAAACTAAACCTGGACTCATCGGAAAACATTACACAAGACCACTGTTGTGGTGTCCACAATGCATGCTCTCTACTCAAGGTTAATTGAAGGTGACAGTAAGTTGCGGTAAGTGGAACACATCTGACAGGCCTACGAGCATATAGACCAATATGCCCTAAGCGTCTGTCCATGGTCTGCCTTGAAACTGTCGTACCGGTAGCTGAAGAGAGCTGACGAGACAGGTCTGATGCTGTGCTCCGTTTGTTTCTTTTGGCAGTAACTGCCAAATATATATATATATATATATATATATATATATATATATATATATATATACCGGTCCTCATTAGGCGTTGTAACTCGGCGGCGACTTGTGCTGTAACATCTACTCACATTACCATCATCTTGGAGTCGTTGACAAAGCCTGGAGATGACACTCTGGGCGATTCCAAGTTCCTCGGATACTTCCAGCTGGGTACGTCCCCATTCCAGTCGTCCAATAATTCTACCACGGAAAAAATCAACCAAATGCTTCCTTTGTGCCATAACTGTGTGTATTGCACTGAAAGGCTTTTAAAGCGCTTGTGAACAATTTTACTTCTTTGCCACCATTACTTATATACCCCTCTCTTACTCTCTCGTCATTGTGACGTACTATCCGCCCCATCTGGTGGTTTCCTGTAATTTGCATATTCCTCTTCAAGATGTGTGTGATAATTCTACAGGTGAAATTTTTATTTTAGAGTTCAATTTCAGTGTGATTCTGAATTATCCTTAATTTATGGACATGAGTGTATTATTTCATTAATTGTTTATGTATAAATTTGTATATTTTAGTTGTGTGTGTGATAATTTTAGAAAATTATCAGGTGGGGAGTGTTAAGAATTCCCTAACGAATTTGAATTGTAACCGCCAGAGGGCGTCTGAATGCTCATGTAAGTAAAAACTTTGTTTTTGTTTACAATGATTCTGTACTCCAAATGTAGCTCTCCCAGCTTGAAGGTGCCAAGCCTAAGAATACCGGATAATAAATTGTTAAGTTTATCGTTAAAACAGATCTCCCTTTTTGATTGCATTTAATGTCTGATTATGCAAAAAGGTCTTACTAAGATTTCTAGAGCCAACAACTTTGTATAACAATTCGTCGTTTATTCTTCCTATATAACATTGGACTTCATTTTCATTTTTGTCTTTATCGACCCTATCAAGAAAAAAATCTGTATAATTTCACTATCCAAGCATTGAAATGATTAGGTATATATATATATAATGTGAAATATATTTCTTTTTCTTAAATATTACTGAAGGTGTCGATAGTATTTCTCTTTGCTAAATAATACATGAAAACTTTCGAAAATGTAATTGTTAAGGTTATGTTTACTCATTAAATAATTTGATAAAAATATTTCGCTCTTTAGTTTCAAACTAGAAATATTTCTAGAGGTGTGAAAGATAGGAATCGGTCTTTATCTGAACCATCTGCAGGCTCCTCTACCCTTTTATCGGAATGTAAAAAGCCTGAAATCCATTCCTGAAGCGTGGCTCACGCAAAATGTTCAGCCATTTTATGTATCAAAATATTAATCTTTTCTGAGTAAATATTTAATATTATAAATAGTACTATATTGACAAACCGCAAATAAAAAAGTTATTTCAATTTATTTAGTTTCAGAGTTTTTGAGACGACCATGTTTATTTAGCTTATAAATAGGAAGAAAAATTTATTCTTGTAAATTTCAAATATTTTCTGAATTACATTAAATAATTTTGGATAAGTTCTTTAGGATAAAATACTAATCTGAATAATGCATCATCATGAATTCATACTACGTTAAAACAAGTTTTGGCCGTCTGGCAAGCTGATTTTTCAGTTGTTAAACCATACAAACCAGGTTATATGACTATGATAACACTCGTCATGTGATTTTCAGTTTTTCTTCAGCTTCACATTATACCTCAAAATGAAATTTGAAGCCAAATTGCGAACAAAATGCAGTATACTTTGTTTTCTCAAGCTATGTTTTTACCAAATTACCACTTGAAACCATGGCACACAACCCACGATTTTGATATCATAGTCAGTACTGATCTCACAGTAAATGACTTAATTTAAGTAATCCATCGGACATGAGTCATCAGAAATAATTACTTCATCTGAAATTTTACTATGTTTTCACCTTACAACGAACATACATACGATCAGTGGCGCACACAAGGGGGGTCCTGGGGTCCAGCCCCCAAAGCCCTTGCTTTTTTCCGATTGATTATAATTCTAAGTATATAGTACGTAAAATTTAATGAATAACTTGTTATTAATGATTAATTTTATTAATTAATACTAATTATTTATTCAAAAATTAGTTTTTTGCTGTGTTTTGTTCCCGAAAATCGACAAAATCACAAGGAGCATGATACAAGAATGGTTAACTTTCGACCCCGGACCCCCCTTGAAAAATTCCTGCGTGCGCCACTGCATACGATCTAATAAATATACTAGGTGATAACAGAGAGAATAAATATATAACCAAAAACTCATATTTCAAAAACCCAAACTATACACTGAAACAAATTCCTTTTTTTTAACAATTCACTTATTTTTTTGTCTTGTTTACTATATTGAGGTTAATAGAAAACTGAAAGATATATTGTCTTCCAGAGAGAGTAAATATATGTATTAATAAAGTCTGAATAATTTTTTTTGAGAACAACCATCTGCGATCTGTCAAATAATTTATTCACTAAATGATACTCTTTTACTGAAAGGTTAAAAGGAAGAAGCATTTAGTGGTGATTAATCTTGCTATAAATTTACTCATTTCGTCACCTCTCTGGAGATTGAGTAGGCTTAATGTATTCAGACAATCATCTGGTTTGCTGCATATTGACAGTTACAATTCAATTTGCTCTGAATAAAGAGATGATCCCTTTTTCGTAGGATTAAAATAAATGCTTTTGACAGTAGAACTATTTTAATGAGCTATTTTCTTGTGCAATGGATAAACAATAATAGTATTTGGAAATTATAGAAAGGAAAGGAAATGCTCAAGAATTATAAAGAAAATACTCCAAGAAACTATGTTTTCGTTCAAATTTTCGCTGAAAGTACCCTTTCAGATTCTGCTTTTCCAAGCGTTTGATCCCCTGCCCCCATGTGGAGGGGCTGATGTACGTTAAATGAGTCAAGACTCAAAGACGTGTCGTCCAAGTCCCGTGGTCGAAGCTGTTCAAAATCATAAGGTCCGTCGCCAATAGCTCTCATGTTACTTTGAAGCGTGACGTTAATAAGCATCAATCAAGCAAGAGTTTTAAATTTTAATTTTTGTGACTTTTAAATAATGTAATTTATTGATTGAATGTCACTGATACCAAACTCGAAGTTGTATTAGGACTATCTGTGATGAATGTCGTAATTCTGAACCCTAATCAAGTAACACGGACATCACTTGATCTGTTATCTACATTTTGTCTACTTCGACCCAGTAATAGAAGAAGATTTGAAGTCAGTTTCATTTGACGTGAGTATCCTTACTTTTTCCACGTGATGAGTCCTTTGTGGAATCAGGACTCAAACTTGCAGTTCAATTTAAAACAAAACTCGTAATGGTAACAATTTGTTAATTACTAATATATATAATATCGGACTATAATTTTTATTTTCTACGAATCTAAAGGCCAAATACACCCAACTCTTTTTTTTTACACGGTAGATACGTTCCTTAGAAAATCGTGCAAGAAATGGTGTAAAAAATACATGTCACATGTGGTAAATTGGGAGATTTGTTCCACAACTTTAAAAAATCGTGCTAGACGAAGAAGCTGTAAATATTTTCCTAAAAAATATTTAAGTAATACTAAAATCCACGTTATATACATTTATAAGACAGAAGCAATTCATGTTTATCACAAAAAAAAAATTAATTAGGGTACAGTGAAATTTTAGTGTATAAATACATACAACATATAAAATTTCAAATTGAAATTAGGAATGAAACTACTAACATTTATTCATCGCTACTTCACAAAGAGCGTGCACGTTTATTACGAACTGAACAAAAAATGCTATTTTTAGTAGGCGTGTCAGATATGTCAAACAGAACTGTTGGCTTTGATTCAAATGAAGAATTTTGTTCAATGACCTTTTGTTGTTGTTGTTGTGTTATAAAGTCTGCTATTAGCGGCAGTTCTTTTAGTTTCTCAAATCACTTAATAAAATTGTATAGATATCCTGCTATACAAAACTTGAGATTACGTTGAAGTTTTAATGACGCTCTATGTCAGGATCATGAGTAAGAAAAGGTTGTTCCACATTTGTAGCAAATTTACATCTGCTGTTAATAGATGAACTTCATCTTCAACTTCGTCATTATCGTCTTTTTTATTATCACTAGCTGCATGGCCCGGCGTTGCACGGGCTTTCTCTACTTTTATAAATTTTCCCTTTCCTTCACAAAATCAGCACTTCTAATACTCTTTTTCAAAATGACTTCCACCCCCACCCCCTCCACAGCTTAGCCCGGCGTTGCTCAGGCTTTCTCTTTTCCTCATGACACCAGCATTTCTGTGTGTGAGTTTGTACGCGCACAATGTGAGTGATTTCTAAAATTATGTCAAAAAATTTCCCTTTTTCGAAATTTGTTCCATTCCACTTATTTTTTTTATTTAAGACAGGTTTCTTTCCCCTCTCTATAGCCCGAACACTGGGTTTTTTAGTGTAAAACTATTGTTATATCTTCTCCTTCTCACAGATAAGATATAGCTTCAAATTTCGATGTATGACTTATAAAAAAAATATTGCGTTAGAATTTAAAAAAATATATTAATGTGAAGCAATAAACAGAAAACGATTCTGATGCTAAGAGTAAAACAAAAAACGTTCATCATTTTTTAATAATAGTTAGCTTCTAAGAATCTAAAATAATACAATATAGATTTCAGATTTTCTGGAATCAATCAATCGTTACATATAGTTAACTTAACATTTTGATATCTTATTTTAATTTTAACCTTCAAAAAATGTAACAAAAATAATGCTTAAATATTTCTCGCAAAAAGGGAAGAAAACGAAGAACACAATTTTTAAAAAAAAAAAACCGTAATTTTTATTTAATTTTTTAAATCTTTGTACAGATTAAAAATTACGGTTTTTGAAAAAAAAAAATTGTGTTTTTCGTTTTCCTCCTTTTTGGCGAGTATTTAAGCATTATTTTTGTTACATTTTTTGTTAAAAAATGACCGTTGTTTGCAATCGACATATGAAGTTTCAAGGCATTAACTTAAAAATGAAGTCCGAAAAAAAAAGTTAAACTTTAACAAATAACGCAATGCGAAATTGAATATTCTTTTCATTTTCGAACCTAGAAACTGCCGTTTTATAAATTAGCGCCTTTGACATCCACGCTGTAGAATCCTGCGAGGAAATGCATTGAATTGACCTTTAAAATTAAATTTCATTGTTCAATTACGCATTGCGTTATTTGTTAAAGTTAAAAAAAAATTTCGGGCTTCATTTTTAAGTTAATGCTTTCAATCTTCATATATCGATTGAAAACAATGGTAATTTTTAAACAAAATACCTTAAAAAAACTAATGCTTACATATTTCTTGCAAAAGGGAAAAAAAACCCAAAAATATTTGTTTTAAAAAAAAAAACGTAATTTTTAAGATATTTTATCAATCTTTGTACAGATTACATATAATATTATTCTACACACGGAAAAAAGGTTCATGAGATTATTTTTATAAATAAGGAAGTTATTAAGTATTTAAATAAAAGTTTGAGTATTTTTGAAAAATCGTAAAAAAAACAAACAGTTTTTGACATTAAATTTTTTAAATGACTGATTCTAAAAGAGAAAAGCATGAACTTTTTTAGTGTAAAATATTTTTCATTAGCGCTAAAGAAAATGCAAGCGGAACGATTTAGAAATCTTATTCATAAAAACGTATCGATTTCGACTCATTTTAAAAAAATCATAAAAAATACAAAATATAATTATTTTGTAAAATAAATTATACCATATCGTGGCGAAGTAAATTATCTTTCCGAATCTGTAATTATTTTTGTCTGAGTCTCATGAAAACAATTAGATCGCGTATTAAAAACGTCTGAAAAAAAAAAGAAGTTCCAAATTTTTCCCTGTTGGTGAAAAATGGTACTAATTATGCGTTTTAAGGTTTTTAATCAATATCTTTTTAACTAATTGGAACATCGGAATATAAATGGTCAAAACGGATTCCTCGGATCTTTCCCAAAATTTTGGTATCTTTGGTGAGTTTTTTCATCGTGTGGTTCGTGAAAAGATAGGGCATCATATATTCAAACATAGATAGATAGATACGTTCGTTTACCTTCGGATTTTAAGAGTGTAAATAAACTGTCATAAATTCGATCAAATCGTTCTTATTCAAAGGGTACGAATGCTCAAATTTTTCTGGATTCGTGCTAGAACAAAAAATTCGTGTAAAAAAAAGAAATCGTTAAATTCGTGCAACGTGTTATTTAAAAATCGTGTAAACTAGAGTTGGGTGTATATCATTTTATGTAATTTAATTCCAATTTATCAATCACATATAATAACTAACCAAAAGTACTATCTATCCATTTCTTTAAAGACGTAAGAAATTTATTGTATATCTTATGACTATTTCAAACTTGATGCTGAAAGAGACCTTGCTAGTGTAAGAAATGGGAAATTAATTGATGTACCAAACTCTGTGGACACATTTTTTGGGGAAAAAAGTAAAGGTGCCATGTTACTGTCTGCGGTTGACTTTTAGTTAACTAATACTGCTGATATAGGTGGCACGAACTTTCTGAGTCACTTTTGAGCTACAGAATCATTCATAAATAACTCATTACTCATTAGATTTCTGATTAAATGGAAATATCTTTCACTTCCGGGAACGTTTTCTTGGAAAACTTAGAATTAAAAATAAAATAACTTTTTCTTATTTCGTTTCACGTCATTCAACTTCAAAGCCAGAGAACTGCCGAACATTCAACTACGCCCCTAAATACATCGAAAATATTAGAAGAGGCCTTTGATGCGACAAAGAGGGTTTGCTAAAGATAGACTGGGGAGATCTTTTTACACAGGGTGGGGAGGAGGCTTAAAGGAGGGACTGTTGCTAATGAGGCTTCAGTCAGAATTTCTCATAAAGCTGTTTGATGCGCTACCGCTCCGTAGTTCAACAGCCATAGAAAGATGGAACTAAATTGGACTTTTAAATAGACCAGGTTACGAATGTCACTCAACAGTGTTTCGGTCACAGTTTTCAAAAAGAAACAAGACAGTTTTGCTGGCAACTATCTTGCCTATTCCACCAGGCAGCATCATTTTTTTAAAAAAGTTTTTTTGATTGAAAATATCTAGCTTAGTAAAGGGAACTCAAGATTCTTCATTGATTCTCAAGTATATTAAAATGTTCATTAGTTAAACCTAGGGCTATGCACAAACAAAATTTTATAATTTACGAAAAAAAAAGGGGGAGGGGTTTAACCTTTTTCTATCAGAATATTAAACACTATTGGAAATTTTTTATTATAGAATTTGCTTTTTTAAAAAAAATAAATAAATAAATAATTTCCTTTACACCTAATTACAACTCTGCATATCAATTTTTGTGATACATTCAAAAGTATTAAAAATATGTAGCAAATATAAATTGTATAAGGCTTAGTGACCGAGTGGTAGCGTATCGCGCTTCAACACCACAGGTCTGTAGTTTTATCCCCGGGCTGGTCAAGGTCGACTCAGCCTTTCATCTCTTCAGTGGGTTGATAAATGAGTACCAAGCATGTGCTTGGGGACTAAACACTGGGGGTTTCGCGTCAGATTGACCACCTAACCTGAATATCTGTTCCTGAACATCTGTTCCTGCACCTCAGTGCCGAAGGTCACGAATAATGAGAGGGGCACAGTAGGCCTTGGCCCTCATGGGCTGAGTTGTTTCGTTTAGTATAAATTGCATAAGGTATTGGTGTTATTGTTCATTTATTTAATACAGTGTTCTACATGTTTTTAAATGTTAAAGTATATAAGCTAAGGTCAAAGTAGTGCATTAGTTAAAGGGTTACGATGCAAGTTTCCTGACCAGCGATGCTAGAATTGAGGTTTATAGGTCCTGATCCTACCAAAACCATCTTGTATAATAGTGTATATAATACCTATAAATAGGAATATACCTCACACAACATTAACGTTGATTGGTTCCGCACTGAGAGAGAGTAAAACATTATATATTTCTGCAGGAAAATAAGAAATTCGTTCCTGTCAAATTTTTCTAAGACAGAAAAATCTGGATATTTACCTAAAATTAATGAAAAAATATAAAAGGGTTAAAAGTAGTAAAACTATTGTGATAAATTATTGGAAAACATTTTTTACTGGAAAATCAGCCAAAAAAAAAATTTTTTTTTTTTTTTGTTAACCATGCGATAATGTAAAATATTATTTTCTAATTTTTGCCCTGTTTCAGCTTTCATCTGGATTATTTTCTTTGATCAATTCACGGTTTCATCCAATGACATGGAATAATTCCCTAAGATTATTTAATGGGAAATTTTTGTTTTTTCTGTTTGCGCATTTTCTTTAGTTTCCTTTGGTTTTTCATAGGTTTGTTCAATGCTAATTAGAGGTTCGTCATCAAGAGAATGATATTCCTTTTGAATGTATTCCATGATACCAGCAGCATACACTGAGTCTAAACCTGAATCACCTCCAAGATTCAAAATGTCTGCTGAGCTGCTCAAAGCCACAAAAATAATTGAACCAATAAGGCAAAGCATATTTCCACAAGATTTTCACATTATTTTTACTCTCTCTTCATACTGTACTGTGACGTCCCCCTTTCGAAATGAGTTTCACTCTTTCAGGACAATACTAGACTGAGTTTTGGTGCACGTGCAGCTGGGATTCATTATCGTTTATTTAGCGTCTGGACTTTGGTGCCAGTGAGACTGGACAAACAATAGTCTGGCTATACTACTGTGGACGAGATCGCTTCCGAGGCAGCTGACTGTTGCCTTATATACACAATGGTGAATTGTCCTCAAGGCGGTAAAACGACGACAGTGGGCCGAAGGGGTTCGGCCGTCGGAGCATGTGTCGGACACCTGCTGGTTTGTGAAAAAACTAGGGGAGAGGACGATTGACGGATTATGCGCCAATGGGCTCTAATGAGCTGAGGTTCAAGGATCGACTCATAGGGCCGACCAATGAGAAAGCGTGAGCGGAGAGAAATGGACTGCCCCTGATGTTTTAAAAGGGCTGGAAAAACCGAAAGAAATAAAGAAAAACAAAGGAAAAAGATCGAAAAAGACGAGGGCCGGTTTTTTTTTTTCAAAAAGCGGAAAAGGGAGGATCCCGGAGTTTTGGACTGAGATGCTGACCAGGAATCCTGAACGCGAATAAGAAAAAACGCCTTGCGGACTGTACCGAGACAAGCTGTGGAGAGAGCGACTTCAAAAAGGAGCTACCATACTGGCTAGGCACAGAGACTATCAACTGCATAATCTAATTTAATTTAACTATCCTATTGGAGAAAAAAAATTTTAAGTATTTTTTTACTCCCACAACCTTGCTGTGATGTTTTATTTTTACGCTACCTTCTCACGACGTTACAGTACATGTGCGATATTTTCAATTGCATTTCGGATGTAGGAATTTCTTCCAAAGTGTGATAAAGGATGTATCATTTTCACCAGCAGTATTATTTTAGTGGGAATATTTTAATGGGGATATTTTGGGGCAAAATTTTTCCAAACTGAGAAATTTTTGTTTATCTATTTTCTAATCATTATACACATAAATTATTAGAGAATAGGTAAACAAAAATCAAATATAGTATTATATAGAACACAAGTTCTAAACAGCAAGAGTAGGTGGTATACTAAATATATTTATTGACAAAACATGCCCTTTAAAAATTCTCCTTAATCATGTTTATTCATTCCCATATATCAACTGAATATTCTTTTCTGAGACTTCTACTTTTTACAAATCTTTTAAACACTGTCATTTTTTTTTATTTAAAATGATTTAGTTTCTAAAACATATCTTATCACGGCATTAAGTGCACTCCAGCTGGAATTCATGTTGTAACTGCTTAATAAGTAAACTTTTAACGGGTTTTTCTTATCAAGGAAAAATGCATTAATTTTTCTTCTTGCATAAACTTTGTGACTTAGATATCCTTAAATCCCCCTTATTGTTACAAAGTAGATGTGTTTGACTTATAGAAGTGTAATGTAAACATTATTTCTTCGGTTTTCGAGATAAAAGACGGAGGACAATAAAAGATGTTAAACCAAATCACTTAATCGATTTAACTAGACTAAGAATTGCGTTTTACTTTATTTGTCAGCAATGATATATTAATAAGAAAGTACAGGAAATGAAATAACTGTGATCCGAAAAATATTCAGAAAATGCTTATAATTGCTTTTTCGAATTTCTGAGAGCTCCGTGGCAATTAGTTTTTTTAAGAAATTTATTCAGCAAATTCTTTCTATTTTTGTTTAAAAAAAGAGTATTTAATATGAAGTGTAGCATTTTTTTTTTGCTCTTTTTTATTGCTTCATTAACTTTTAACTTCTCGCTTATGTAAATTTTTTTTAAAAAAATTGTTTGAAACTTAGTTTTAGATACATTTTTTGCTATTGGTTATTTAAAATTATGAAGTCAATGAAGAATATTATACTGCACAAAAAAGATGCAAATTTAATGCGATTCAAATACATTTGTACAACTATTTGGAACCAGATACAGTGTCTTTTCTAAATATTTTTTATCACTTTTCTAAAATAATTTTCAAAAAGAAAAAAATTAGTTGTTTTTTGTTTCATGGATTGCTGGTTATAATTATTGAACAATAAGAAATATTAACTAAAATTCAAAGATTCCTTTTTTCAATCATGCTTAGATTCAAGATTCGTCTCTGCCAAGAACATTTGAAAAAATATATAAAAATGCTATTTCACTGAATAATATTATGTTTAGTCATATTTTTATTTGTAACATGTTAAAGTGTCTCTCTATAAGAGACCAAGATCAAGGTAATTAATAATTTAATTAAGTATTATTTTCATACACTGGTATTTGAAATCAACTAAAGCTTTCTAATACAAGCCTATATTTAAATAAATGCATTTAATATTATAGAACATATAACGAAACAAGCATATATTTAACATTTATTAATGATTCAATGAACGCAGTAAAAATAATAAATTTAAAAACAGAAATTGCTTAAATGTATTCATGACAAGTGAGATTGTTTCAGTTAAAAACTAAAAAAACATTTCAGAATAAGCATCTTTGAAACTGAATCTTAAGAAATCGGTGTTGAATTTCAATGACATATCTTTAAAAAAGTATTATTATTATTTTATTTTAATATTATTTAAAAATTTTTTTGAAATTATTCAAAGCATGCACAATTTTTCTAAGACCTTAGCTGCTTACACTTTCAATAAAAATATCAAAATGGCCGTTAAGAAATAATATTTTTTGAGCTCGAAAAAATTAAATGATTAAAATGAATTTTCGCATTTGCATCATTATATTATTTACGCAGGTTGGAATTATTGTGTGAAGTATTTAAATGAATTTGTTTCCACTGAGCATATTAAAACTACATTACACAAGCCCTTAAAACTTCTTTATAATTCTCAAGAATTCAAATCATAAAGCATCAGTTAAACAAAATAAGTTTTTTATTAGTTTGTCAGAAATGTTTTATCCATTATACACACTATTTTTTAAGAAATTTCTGAGAACATTCTGCGTTATTTAATACGAACTTTTACTTAAGTAAGTTTCCGCAAATTTTGTTAAATGGTTTATCATAGTATTCCATCATTATATTTAATATAAATATTTTGTTTCACTGTCAAAATTTTGAATTCGCATCGGTAATTCTTAATTTTAAGGATTTCAGATTTACTGCGAGAAGACTATTTTCTACTAAAATAAATTAAATTAATCTCTAAAGCTGTCAAAATAAAGTACTTCCGAAGATTTGTATCCATTCCCCAGTGAAGCTAAAAATACGTAACCCGATTTTTTTTTTTTTTTTTTTTTTTTTTTTTTTTTTTTTGCATTCCCCGTCCTTATTCTATAGCATGAATGTCATTTGTTTATTTTTTCCATCAAATAACGAAATAAATCACCGTCAACTCCAAACACACGACATGCGAAAAGTTTCCATCTTACTTAAGTTCGGTCAATTTAAGAGGACTTGGTACCCCAAAAATCACAGACCTATCGTTTTTTTTTATTTTCATTTAATCTTATTCTTTGCATTATTATCTTTCGATTGATATATCACTTGTACATGTCGGAAAGTTAGGAGTTGAATAAAACTTCATTTGAAAACAAATTAAGCAATTCAGCCACGCCCCCTTTTTAGAAAAAAAGCTAAAAAAAGCGTTTTGATTAAAAAAATCTTATTTATAAAGAGAAATAATAACATTAAAAAAAGAATGTGCAATATATAAAGCAGAATATTTCCGAGGCAATACAATAATGTAATTTTTCTTCCTTGTGAAATGTGTGCATGTAAAATTTTTAAATTAAGGCATTTTATATTAATAATTTTATATAATTTCAGTTCTTATTCCTGATATATTTTTCATACAAATGTAATACTTTAATATTATAAGAAGAAAAACAGCTAAAATTTCTGTCGTGACAGAAAAAAAATTTTTTAACGTTTTTCTTGAATTTTCTTGTGCAATTAGTACTATCTAAAAGTTGATCATTTATAAAAATGTGTGGGTTGAAAAAATATGAAAATGCAATTATTTTAAAGAAAAATGTATAACTAATATCTTAAAGTGGTATTTTATAAGTTTAATTAAGCTTATAATAATTATTTTTTCAGAATTATAAACTTTAAAGTGGTTTTTCTCAGTTTGTGTTTTTCGAAACCTTAGTGCATTCAAAATGCTACTCCTTCGACAATTATTTACCAATCACTTCCGTTTTTTTCCTGCGTGTTAAAAATAAAGCATGTAATAAAATTAGGGATCCGTTTTGCTATAAATTGAATACTTTTTTTTAAAAAAAATAAAATGTAAGACATGTTGGCTTTTTCATTGATTTTTAGCCTGTATATCAACATTTTATTTTTTTTCTCGAAAACGAATAAAGTTATTCTAAAATCGATCTCTAAAGTTGTTTAGAACATCCATAAGAATATTATAAAAAAATTTCAGGTCAAAAAATTAATTTTTACAAAAGGAGTAGGATTTTAAAATTTTCCCAATTTTCTTCAAAAAATTTTAATTTTTAAAATATTGTGTGAATAATATATGAAAATTTTCAACTGGTATCATTTTCTTGAATAGAAACATTGTATAAAATGCTAAAATATAATTTTTAAATACGTAAATAAAGAAATTTACTCAAAAGGTACCAAGTCCCCTTAAAAGAAAATATCAGTTGTTGCTTCTGAATTAAAGTGAGCAAATAAGCGAACATTCGATAAATATGTTCTGAAAGAATTCGAATTTGAATGTTGAGGATCTGTAATTGCTTTGCGTGATCGTTTCTCAGTATAAGTAAGCATGAGACTTAATGATTCCTGTTTTATCTGCAGTTTGGTAATATTCTTGAGTAGAATTGTGAACGAAAATATAAAACTAGGTAACAACCAGCAAAAAAAAAATGCCTAAAATAAATAAGCAGTGCTTACATTTAAATAAACGGAAATCGATATAGCAAACTAATAATCCAAAATGTTATTTTTCCCGTTTATTGTAAAAAATATTTTATAAGAGAATTGCTATTCAGTACCATTTTTCTTATTTATTAAAATGCGATTTGATTCACAAATCGGATAGTTTTTTCTTTCCTTTGTTTTGAGTAAAAACTCATGAATAAAGGGACAATTTTTTGTTAGAGATTAATGTGTTTATCAGTAAAATTCTGTTTGAAACTTTTCTGCTCTCTTTGAAAAAGTTCTTGAAATGTTTTCCTAAAAAAATTTTTATCATTCAATAATAAGAATTTATAAATTTCTGTACATTTTAAAACTAAATTTAAATTAAAATTTTTATACTCGTATTGCAAAAACGGTTTTGAGGGAAATAGTGACTTATATTGCCTAAAATTATTGTTCAGCATAATTTTAAGGCACAAAGTTTTGTTTGAAGAAATTTTAGTCTTTTACAAAATTCAAAATTTTAGATTTTTTTATATAATACATGGTTAATTTATTTTTAAAAAGACTTATTATTGGTAAAAACAAAACAAAAACTATTTAAATCTTTAACTGCTTTAAAAATTTTCAAAATGCTCAAATTTCATGAAAATAATTTCCTTACAGCAGTGCTTCTCAAACTTTCAATAGTTGTGACCCAACCCTAATTTTCATCGTCCCCCCTCCATGCAAATAGCAATGTATTGAATTCAATAATACTATACTTTGACACTAAAGCTGCTATACAACTTTTCCTTAAATGCCGCTGGCGTATATAAACGTTTCATCGGACGTACATATACGTCTTTCCGAAGTACGTTTTTTTCTGTGCATTCCTATCCATAAAATTATTCCAAAGGCTTTTGAATAAAATCAATGGACCTTGACAGTGATTGCGACGGATTTTCTTATTTCAGAGGATTTCCTTATTTATTCCTCCCTCTGAATACATTACATACGCTCTCTTATGTGGTGGCATTGGTGGGCGAATAGAAAAAACATTAAATCGGCAATTAAAGGATTCATTATAAGCCGTACAAATTTTTAAGATAAGTGTTAATTTTTGCATATAGTTTTTATTTATGACAAGTCCATGGGGTCACTGGTGATTATTAAACTTGTTATTAACTTAGTGATGTTAAATTAATTATAAAATACATTGGACTGTACTGATTGTATCAGTGCAAATGTTAATTTTATTTTTTATTATGTAAGAATGTACTTTATTTACTTTCAGAAAATCGATAATTTTTTTAAAAATAATAATTTGTTTTCGACTTTTCAAAATACTCGCGCCCCCCTAGGGGTCGCGCCCCACAGTTTGAGAAACGCTGCCTTACCGTACAAAAGCTACAAAAATAAAACTGTAAGGAAACAGTGCTTGTTTACTTCCATAATAGGATTTTTTGTTTCTTTTGCTTAGTAATAAGAATACATTCCAAAAGGATCCACTAAATAATTCCAAATGCAAAATAATTTACACGAATTTCTTAAAATATTTTTCTCAGATTAATATCTAATAACAATTAAAATAGCATTTACAAATATACGCACTTTTAGTTATTTTCTAAAATAAAATTCGTTTTTAAAATTATTATAAGTTGAAATGCGAGAGAGAGAGAGAAGTACCAGATCTCTCTTATACTATAGCAAAGAACTGAAATAGTATACAACAAAAAAAGGAGAAGGGGAAAAAAACACTTATAGGCGTAAATTTCTTCTGAAGTATAAGCCGTAATCCAATTGCTTTGTTTCTTTCACAAAGCTTCCTTTTTGTTACTTTTGTTGGCATTATTTTTCTTAGCTCTCTCTCTCCGAAACGAAATTTTGTAATTAATTGTTTTAAAACAGATTGTTTGTCAGCATCCTGCCTAGGCTTGAGAATTCAAGTGCAACGTATGTTTAGCTCATGATGTTCCGTTAAGGCGCCAACATTTCGACTTGGTTGCGTTCCAGCGTCTCCGCGATTGTCACCAAACATTCCAACATGTTCCATCTGTAATCCGACAACTAAATAACACGGGTTAAAGTAACTGTCATTGACAATCAGCAGATGTTCTGAAAAGATATCTTTAGTTCTCTTCGAAAAAATGTTTTAAATAAATAGCCTTCTCGATTTTGTAGTAATCCACACAATGAAGTCTTTGAAGATACCAAATGTTTGGGGATATCATAAAATAATCTCCAACTTGAAATTTTACATCTGTCTGGTGCAACTCACATATGATTTCTTTTGCCTTATGACTAAATTCACTGGAACTTAAAAATATGTCACCAAGAACTTTTTAATTATCTTAGTACTCTACGATTCTTATCCTTAAATAAATTAAAAACGTTACAAAGTATTGAAAAAGTGTTCTTAAGTAAAGATACTGTCTTCAAATAATTTATTAGCAATGTAATTTTGTAAAAATTGCATCTTCTGCTTTTTGACCGAAAATTCCAACCTTAGAATAATTAGCAACGTCTTTGGTCAAAAGATTACGAAATTCTTCTTGATATTGAATTCTTTTGCTTATAAAATCGTAATAGAGAATTTTGAACAACGTAATATGGACAATTGATTTTCTGACAAATATTTTAAATATTGCTTTGATTACACCAATTTCTACTTTATTAATGTGAAGTATTAAAAGTAAAGAAATTTTGTTCAAAACGAAAAAAAAAAAATGAATGCAAATTTTTATTTTCTTTCCCTTTTTGACAGTACAAAGTTGTTAGCTTTTAATTTGTTTCTTGATTTCAAAGTTCTTTATTTAAGTTATAAAAGATATAAACTGAAAGATTTTTGTATACATCATTAATCATTAAAATTTGCATTACCTAGAAAATTTAAACCTAAAATAATACAAATAATACTGATACCATGATAAGGCATTCAGAAGATTCGTAGTACATTTCTCAAAGGGATATCATACTCTTTTAGGTAGAAACAGTAGAAAAATGGAAATTCAAGAGAAGTAATTTTTTTTCTGTATTGGAATTGTGCTTGTATAGAAGAATTTCATGTGTTTTACTTAAAAATACGCGTTTGTTCTGTATGACAAAGAAAATGCCACTACATGAAGAAGCTAACACATTATCAACTTGAATAGTTGTGCAATGATGCATTAGCAAGTCAATCCTATTATTATCACTCACGATATAAGCATACAAATAACACGTGATATTGGGTACGGGTCTCTCAACTGAATGCTTTAATGCAGCTATAATGAGAGTAGTTTTATAATACTATTCTCGAATCCGGTTAAAGATAAAAATACAGTTCTGTCTTTAAGACATCGTCGTACTCCATAACAGCGATCAGGTGAATTCACTAAAGACTTTATGTGATACACGTTCTTACCATTGATCCGTTTTTATATCATATCACGTAAACAATGCATTTTATTCTGTTTGTTGAATTTGATGGGAATAAACCCAAGACTGAAACGGGCAACTTCATAGGATTGTCAGTAGAGTAGCCACTTGTTCAAAAACCATTGTTTTAAGCCAAGCTTTATTTACACCTTATACATTTAATTGTCTTACTATTGTGTATTTTTGAAAATTAAAAAACTCTGTAACAGTTTGATTATCAATCTATAAACAAAGTTTGGTCTATATCCAAATTTATCTTGCTACATTACTTCTGCCAAGAGAGATACCATTAACATACATGGTAAATTTAGGTTTGTAGCGTCGCAGACTATTTAAAAAGCGATTATTGCTTTTCTTTCTTTTATTTGTGCACCAAAGTCATCTCTAGTGATAATGGAACTTTAAGCAAAGTACTTGGATTCGATATCCTCTTTTCAAATATTCTCTTTAATCTTTGGTAGTTATTATAGCAAAGTTTATAAACAGGAATTATCATAATGATCATTTGTTAGTCTTTTATATGAAGTAACATTGAAGTTGAATTATTCCCTATATGGTGGTTTTAAATATTAATCCCTTTCATTTTTCCCAAACATATTTCTTACTATATTTAATCAGGATCATTTTTTGAAAAGATGCACCCTATGATAATTTGATTACAAGCCTTTGACCTTAAGAAAACAATAAGTGAATGAATATCTCATGAAGTTCTGGTATTTGCCAATTTCATCTTCATCAAACTCACCACAAATTAAGACTGTGATTTAGTCCTTAATTGCTTATAGCAGCAGTTATTAAATTTTGGATCGCCGTGGACCCCCTTTATGTATCAGCATTATATAGCAGACCCCCAAAATTTCTTCCACCCCTCCCTGGCTTAACTTTCTTGATCGAAATACATGTTTCAGTGTTGTTTTTTCATTGAAAGCGATTTAGTGATCTATTCTAGGATGGCACGTCTTTCAATTTTTCCACGAGGCCATTAAAAGTTTGTAAAAGTGGGAAATCTCAACGTTATATGAGAAATCTTGCTGACCTCCTAGAAAGGCACTGTGGACTCCCTCCCAGGGGTCCGCGGACCTCAGTTTAAGAACTGCTGGCTTAGAGAATGAAACAAGAAATCCTTCCAGTATTTTTGGTGCTCTAACATCCTGGAATAGTTTACCATCTAAGGTTAATGCTAGTGGTGTTTTGATACTCTCAGTGTCTCTTTAAGAAACTGATTGATGTGCATGCATTCAAATTCTTAGAAAACGCCTCAATCATTTCCGCTTTATAATACAAATTATGATTTTGCTATAACTTGTTCTTCAGAGTATTTCTATTTCTGTGGATGTATTTAATATAGACAAGATTGATTTCCTTGCTTAACTTCTATGTACCAAATATTATCGTCTTGTATACTGATGGGAACAATCTATCTGTTTTACCCAATCAGATCAATTCATGCCTCCTAATTTTTCATTTAAATGAATGAGGGAAATATGGAATTTTATTTTACTAAAATAATTAGTAGCAGCTAACAGGCTTTTTTTGATAAAAACATGTTTAATAACGATTTTCGCTGTCTTCAATTTCAAAGATGTTCAGCTGGTCTTACACGAGCATTTACTGAACAGCGCGACGTTAATATTCACTCACTCACTCACTTACACGAGCATTTGTAGTTCACTCCACACACACAAACTGAGCACTTTCATCGCAACTTCACTTTTAACTTACACCTAGTTCAATCATTTATATTTTAGCACATCTAGTATTTTTGATTTTTACGGATATTTTTTACTTATCTTAAATTCTTTAGCATTCATATAATAATAATTAAAATATGTTTACACATGTTCAAATATGAGATCTATTTTTCAGTTTTTAAGATATACATGTTTTCAAAATGTTAGAGGGTTATTTATATTGATTTTTTTACTAAAGAAACGATTAAGTAATTTAATACTTAGAAACACGATATGTGGGGGAAATGTTTAACATCATATGCAAACAAAAGGGGATTTTTCAGAATATCCCTTTATAGGAAGTAAGGAATGATAAAAAAAAAAGAAATTTTTTTTAGAAACAATCAATCTTTTTAATAATTTTACTTCAGCCAATACGATTAAGTATACACTCAACATTTTAAGTTGGAAATAATGTATAAAATGTATTTTTTTCTCAATGTGCTATTGCTTTAGTCCCTCTTTGAGAAAAATGAAGTATTAGATTTATCTATTTATATCGTTATTCTTTGAATGTGAACAAAACTTTACAGCAGAGATGGAATCTCTTCCTTTTTTCATTATCGTTTATATAATTACTGTAAACTTTAAAGTAAATTTCTTAATAAAATATATTATTTATTGATAAAGTAACTGACTGAAACTATAACTTAATTCCCTTTGATACAAATAACATTTATTTATATCTTTTGTATAATAATTCGTTAATAAGCAACATTATATCTCAAAATAGGTGAATGAAATATATTTTTAGAAAAGTTTTTTTATACCAATATACGAAACAATCAACATAATGTAATTACGACATATTCATTTGCGACTTTAAATATTTCTACAGCCGTAATATAAGTATTAGTATGTTTTTATTTACTTTTAAGCCTTAAAGATGAAATAAATTGCACAATTTATAACTTTAGAATTTTATTTTAATTATCTAAATACGTCTTGTTAAGTGCATTTCATTGCATGAGAGATCGTTTTTATGTTTGGATTAAGTAATTATAAATCCATAATTTGTTTTTATTTTCTTACCAAAATTGTTAGAAAGGTTAGAAAACAATCAAAATAAGGAACGTTTAAAATAAAATGTGATAGTATTACAAGAATGGGTATAATTTAAATACAAAAGACTTGAAGTTTAAAATAATGTTTTTAATTTTTAAAAGATATCGTGAACAGGAATTTTTCCTTTCGTTTTTTACTTTTTTCTAATTATCTTGCACTCTGTTTTAAATCCAAAACCTACTTACTTCTTTCTTGTTTTCAAATGACGTGGAACGCAAGGGAAAATAATTGCCGAAGGATAATTTTGGAAGAGTTAGATGAATTATTTTGTACAATGTGGCACAATTTTTGTTGGAGTACAGTTTTTAATTCTATCAACAAGTGAATGTAATTTCTTTCATATCTGTACCTAAATTTTTTTCACTTAGAATGAAACTTCGATCATCTTATTAATCAATTTCGTTATGAAAAAAAAATTTTTTTTTTTGGCATGACGAGTTTAATTTTCTTTAAACCTAATTTTTACTTTAAAAGTTATTAAACCTTTTCTATACAATGCTTATTTTTTTCTTTTGGCTGATGCATATATATTATACCTCGAAACCCATTTTTCATTCTATTTATAGCTTTCTATTGTTTCACTTTTTAAAAAATTAAACAACTGAATCTTCCCCGCTAAAGTTTTCACGGGGAGTAATACTAAAGTTAAATAAACATTTTTCACTCGGGAATGTATTAGAAATAATATATTGCTGTGCTATATCTTCTCTAAAATGTCTAAAAAAAGGAGGTAACTACTTAAAGAGTATATGAACCACTTTAAATTTTCTATTGTTACTTTTTCTTGTAGTGCACAGTTTCAAGCAAACATTTTTAACGAAGTCATTATTTAAATACAGCCTGCATTTTTTCCAGCGTTTAATTACATTATATATCATTTGACCCATTCAATTATTTTTGATTTTCTACGGAAAAACTGTATTATTCTTATAGCAAATAAAATACTTCTAAGGTTTAAAAATAAAAAATTAGAACACACACTTGATTCTTCAATTAAATGCTTTTTAATACATTTTATTTACTTTTCGCACTATTTTATTAAGTTTAAGGAACACAATAGGTTTCTTTTACATTTTAACAAATCCCTTTTTTGAAATCACGTAATACATTTCAAAATTTAAAATACGTGTATAAAATTGATCGCAAAAAAAAAATTATTAGCAATTTTCTTGCTAAGAAGGGGAAAAAATAACCTACTCAACAGCTTAAATACACTATAATTAACTCTCATTTGGCATTCAATGAAACTCAGTAATATACAAATTTAGTTTTTAAAAATTCGTATTAGTTTTCAAATGATCTATTCAGAAATACTCGTCAACTGCTAAGCTAAAATTAGTGTAACCGTTTAATTTTAGGTTGAAACTAATGTATTTAATAGTTTGGTCTTTCTAAATATGTCATAATAAATATGGCTACTTAAGCTCTATGCGTTTTATTGAGTGAATTATCAACTTATGTAAATTCGCTTTATTGTAATCTTTGAGAAAGTTTGGGTGTAAAAATACTTGAAGAATCCTATGAAAGGGTGAACAGCAGGTACACGGGATTTAAAAGGAAGTGTAATTAATTTCTATTATATTGTTTGTATTTAATGCAATGTTTGAAAAGTGAGAAAAGATACTCTTAGACTTAAAAAATGAGAGTTTTTTTTCTTCTTGTCGCAAATAAGTAATTCATTGACCTGAGGTGTAACTCGTCCAGAGAAGTTGCGTTTTAGTATACCTTAGAATCTTACTTTGAAAGTCACGGGAATTCGAGAACAAAAAAGCTTTATAATTCGCATCTTCTTTTACCTCTCTTTGTTTGAAAGTTTTTATAGATTTGGCAAAGACAAGAAGTACAAAAAAAGATTGTCAACTATCCCATCAGTCATAAGATAGGTTACACTTTCCAGAAAGCCACTGAGTGTTTTTTTTCTTTGTAATTCCAGAACACGGTGAGTACTGTTTCAAAAAGCATTATTTTCAGAGAGTTGTGAAAGTTAAGAGTTTCAAGATCATTTTTGAAGCATTACGCCTATTTTAGGCATAATTAATATTACTTATCTTTGATTACTTAAAATTAACACATCATTCAAAACTCATTTTTATCAAATTAATAATATTTTATTCAGAAATTTGATTTAAACTGAAACGTCTATCTTTTTAATTGTAGCTGTACTAGATTTGATGATTTATCTGAGAAGAAATTTGACTACATTATTGATGAATTTTCACATTTTACTCTTTATTTTATTGAATAAAAAGAGACCATCTATAAGTGTGTGTCCACGTTTTAGTTCTTAGTTCAGGGGCGTAGCTACCGCAGTATCATCAGTATCAATGATAAAGCAAAAAATCGCAAAATTCTATCCATGGTCCTATTAACAGAGTGGCTTTTTCCAAAAAAGGGTTCCCCAAAGGATTTTGGTTCAGGGCTTATACTCAGGACTAGCTACGCCAGCGTCTTAGTTGTAAGAATTTTGTATAAACAGTTTTTCTGTGTGTGTTTTTGAATTTTTGATTTTGTGATTAGAGAAATGTTTTTCTGTATTGCTTTATGTTTTCCAAAATTTAGTTGGGTTGAAGTATTTATTAATAAAAAAGTTATTTTTTCGGATCATGTTATAGGGGCATAAATGTAAATTTTTCTTGCCTTTTAATTAATATTTTCAAGTCTTACTATGCAGAATTATTGAAAAATGTGTTTTATTCCTACTCTGATATAATTTATAATGTGTGTATACTAAAGGGTGTTTTTTGAGAGGTATAGAACTTTAAATTGCAATAAAACAACGATGTATTATTCGATTGACATGAATTTTTTTTAATCGAAAGATAATCTTGTGGCATTACATTTTAAATATGATTTCTGGCATAGGACTGCCACGGCTGGCTCGGATGTAGTCCAATCTAGACGTCCAATTTTCGATGACTTTTTCCAACATTTGTGGCCGTATATCGGCAATAACACGGCGAATGTTGTCTTCCAAATGGTCAAGCGTTTGTGGCTTATCCGCATAGACCAATGACTTTACATAGCCTCACAGAAAATAGTCTAGCGGTGTTAAATCACAAGATCTTGGAGGCCAATTCACAGGTCCAAAACGTGAAATTAGGCGGTCACCAAACGTGTCTTTCAATAAATCGATTGTGGCACGAGCTGTGTGACATGTTGCGCCGTCTTGTTGGAACCACAGCTCCTGGACATCGTGATTGTTCAATTCAGGAATGAAAAAGTTAGTAATCATGGCTCTATACCGATCACCATTGACTGTAACGTTGTGGCCTTCATCGTTTTTGAAGAAGGATTCCACCAGCCCATAAAGCGCACCAAACAGTCAGTTTTTCTGGATGTAACGGTGTTTCGACATACACTTGTGGATTAGCTTCACTCCAAATGCGGCAGTTTTGTTTGTTGACGTAGCCATTCAACCAGAAGTGCGTTTCATCGCTAAACAAAATTCGCTTATGAAAATCGACCATTATTTTCGAAATAAAATTGCCCAATTTGAAAGCGTTGTTCAGGCATGAGTCTATTCATGATGAATTGCCAAACCAAACTGAGAATAAATCACTTGACAGCTGTTAAATCGGTCGCCATCTTGGAAAGTAATGCCAACTTAAACTTCTATACCTGGAAAAAAAACACTCTGTACATTATTATGAAATACTGATACATTGGTTGAAAGTGAGGGAGAGAATATATTTAAGTATCCTTTTTTTATTTGTTACAAGAGATTTTTCACAACTATTTCAGCAGAATAGAAACTTTAATTTTCCCTTAAAAATATGCCTTTTTTTAAATAAATACTGAAATATGACTGCAATTTGTAATTTAACAAAAATAATAATTTTATTATTTATTTTATCTCCCCTTCCTGTATTTTTCTCAAGTAGGTTACAAAATTTGAAATTTATTTTGGAATTTTCTCTTCAGTTCTTAAGAAACTTTTCTTTACATATGCATACCTCTTCATACAATACACACACAAAAAACCTTAAATATAACTTAATTTTTTTAAAGAGGTGGATTTTCCCCTAATTGCCTTTTTATAATATTGTCTTTCTTCTTTTATGAAAGAGACTTTCATGACATGCAGTTTCAAATTATTTTTTGTAGAATTAAAATTTAATATGTTTCATTATTTTTTTCCTTACAGGTGAAGCGGCTGTAGTGCAAATAAAGATATCTGTGTTGAATATTAATTTCGTTGATGAAGAAAAACAAGTAAGTTTCTCTCTTTATTGTTGTTATTAAGTATTAAAATTTTTGCTTAAAGTACATTTTAACTGATATATTTGTAACATTTAATACTAACTTAAATACTTATTCAAGCATTTCTTGGAGGGCTTTTTTTCTTTTTTTTTTATGTATAAGAGAGTCGATATGTTGACTAAAGATATGTTCGAATTTTGTTTTTATCTTTTAACAGTCATTTGGTGTCGATATATTTTTCCATCAAGTATGGAAGGATCCTCGACTTCGAATTCCTCCAACGCATAATGTCAGTCGCTTAGTTCTTGACAGTAAATGGCGGACAAACCTGTGGACACCGGACACTTACTTCAAGAAGCTGGTTGATGGTAAAGTGAATGATATTATCATTCCTTATAGTTATATGGTGGTGGATAGCGAAAGCTATTTGTTCTTTGCCTCTAGGTAGGTTGATTAGCCTCTTGTTCTAAATCATCTTTACGGCTTTATCGTAATAAAAAATAGGAAAATTCACTAAAAAAATGTGTTTTTCGAGGAGTGAAAGCTGAACCAAAAGACATTTTACTAAATATAAAATTTCGGGGAGAAGTAAAAATATCTTACTGATCAGTAACTTTAAACTTTATGAATGCACCTCAATATCTTAATGAATAAAGATTATAGTTGCACTTATGTAACATATTTGAAAGGTTATAGTTCCTTGAAGATATGAATAATGTGAAAATAAAGGCTATAGGTTACACATAAAAGGTATTTGAAAACTGTTCTACATTTTGAACACACTGTAGACATCTTTTTCATTCTGTGATTTAATTAGAGCTAAAAAGTTCACTTTTTGAAGTTTTAGTTTCTTAACTTTCTTTAAATTAACACTTCAATATGGTTCGACTGTCTTTCCCAAAATCTCTGTTGTAAGATTTCTAATCATTTATACACGAAACATTCAATTGACATTTATAAAAATATATGATATAATCCCATAAATTATGCTACAAAAAGCATTCAGAATTGTATCAATAAGCATTAAGTTTGGCAAAATAGATTTTATTTTTTTCGCATCTCCAACAATAATATACATAGCAGTTATATTATGTTACAAACAAGGTATATGCAATAAATTTAAATTTTAGATATTATTGATTGTGAACTTATTTCATGTGAAACATCTTTTCTCTAAGTTTGTAAGTTTGTAATTGTTACTAGAGTGAACAATTATAAATATCACATAAAAATAACATCATCGTAGCACAAGTATTAACCTCTATCAGAGAATATTTCAAATTTGCATTATCCAGTTTCTCCCAATGTCCTTTTAACATTATTCATTGTTCTATAATCTTTGTAAAAAAGTTAGCAAATGCAGAAATAATTAGGTTAATGAGGTTTATCCCGAAAATTATATGTAAAACTTAAATAATCTGAATTAGTTAGCAAATGAACTAATTTTAATTTATTACGGATATCATTAGACTTTAATATTGTTTCATGTATATCATTTCTTATGTTTAAAGTTTACAGCAGTTAGATCCAAAGTCGTTGAACATCACTGCCTCTTAATTTTTCCTCAATTCTGCTTTTTAGAATAATTTCTTGAGCTTCTGTAAAATGTTGCTTCTTATCTCCTGTACTGCTACCACGAAAAAAGTTTACACGCTCATTTTCGTTATTTTTTTTGTTTTCTTGGTGTCCATCTTCCTTTTCGATGGTCTTCACGTTTGCCTTCATGTATTCAAAACTTGTGTGCTTCAAAATTCGTTGAGTTAACTCTTCGTTCCCTTGCAAATCGTAGCCTAGAAAAGATGATATCAAAAACAACCCTTTGCGAGGATCCTTTTTCAACTTTTCGTACGACAATAACAAAACATTATCATCATCTTTGTGTGCATACCATGATAAAATATTGTCGAAGTAATCACCATAAACGCATTTCCCTGTCAGAAATGCATCGAATAAATCATCGAACTGTAGGTTCACCTTCGTTATTTGCCGCAAAAAATGGTAGTAGGACACCAACACATCGTAAGGATTTCGAATAATAGTGATATACTTTGTTTTAGGATTAAATGGTGTCAAGTAAAATGGTAGATGATACTTTAAAACTCGAGGTGGCTTAAGTTTTTCAAGAATTTCAATTCCACTTGCGTCCATATAAGGCATTATGCTACGCATTTCGGATTGAGATGGTGGAACCTTACCATTATTCAATATTTCGTAGACAATATATTGAATCCAAGTTGTTCCAGTTTTTGGATAAGTTGAAATGATAATATCGTCATCTTTAGGCTTATAGTCAAGGGCATCTTCGATTTTTTCCCTCGTAAAAACTGGCGAAGAAGGAAAATCTAAACCACGAATATTTTGTCGATTGATTTGTTCTTCAGTCGACATATTAATCTACCTGAAACTGAAATAAACAATACAATTAAAAGATTTAAAAAATTACAATGAAATGTGTAAAAGAAATTATAAAAATGTAATTTGATACTCCACATTGTTACCCAAAGATCATGTACTTTTAGGGATGAAGTCTCACAATTTAGCTGTTTTCTTGAAGAATTCTTAAGCTAACAATAGGAAGCTCAGAAATAGCATTTACAGACTGGAAGGGAGTCTTTTACTGACATACTTTCCCAATAATTTCCAAGAAACCAGGAATTTATTTTTACCTTTTGCAAAAGGATCAATATTTTGGGAAAAGATGGAAAGATTCATTGATGTTTTCCCAAGATAAATTATCAGAAAAAGATTCAAACTAAGATAATCGTAATGTTTCGTTCCTTTGTTCTGTTTGAGTCAAGATTATATTATGTGAATTAAATTCCTCCTGCTATTCATACATTATTAATAAAATTAAGATATGAGAGACAATGCTTAGAGAGTAAATTCCTAATCCTGTGGCAAGATTTTATCAATTGCTGGACAAAAATGATTTTTGATCTTGTCCTGATGTTATCGCACATAATCCTCTTACAAAAATTGAAATTCTGTATAATTAATTATGAATTTATATATTTTACTATTTGAATGAAATTCGTTTTTTGAAAAGTTGATCTTTTTAATGCAAAGCATGACATTTTATGGAAATTACTAAGAAATTCAAATTTCGTAAGCAATTTATTCAATTAATAGAGATACTTAAATTGAAGCTACTTATAGAGATATCTTAATCGAATCAATAAAACAATTTTAACTATAAAATTCTCAATTAGCATCTTTTTTCAGATAGGAAAAACAGTGTTAAGAATTATTCTGTTATATAAATAGTTTGAAGAGATATGATAAGTGGAGGAAGTCAAGGGAAAAAAGATATCCTCTAAATAATTTTATTACAATTTTAATGATAAATAATTTTTATTAATATTGTTATTATATTGTGAATCGTATTTTTAATGTATTTTATATTCCAATGAATTATAGATATATAATGAAGCAGCAGAAAAAGAAGAAAAAACATCCTGTACATTTTAAAGTTTTATTCAGTTTGTAAGCAAATTTTTTAAAAGGTCTCGAATATATATAAATGTTTACATTTTAAAAAATATAGTTTATGATACAGGTAAATTTTATGAAGCTTTTATTGACCTTTTGAAAGAGATTTTTTTGCTGATTTTTAATTTGATAAACGTAATTTCGCTGAGTAATAGTTTCTAACCTTCCGCAAATAATTAAAAGACTTATTACTGACAAAAATATCAAGTGACTACAATATTCAAGTGGTCATGGCCGGCGTTTTTGTGGAGTCGAGGATTCCAAATCTGGTGCCACTGAAGATGCGCTGTGTTGAGGGTCTGATTCACATTAAATCCTTCGTAACTCAAAATCCAAATTACTTTTAATAAATAATGCACCCAAAACAAAATATAGATTTATGTTTTTAACATGAATGCTAAGAATGTATTTATTCGAAATTTAGCCTGTATCCAATTAAAAGAAAATTGAATAAATTAACTGTATGAAGTGAAAGCGGATCTACTACTCTAACAGAAATGCAAAAGACCCACTAATGGAGAAATCTCGTTTCCATTAATGAAATACTTGGTATTATTGATAAATTTAATATTCCATTAAGTTTCAGAGAATTCTAAAATCAATTTATTAAATTAGATATTCCAAGTAATGCCAAGTTTATTTGACGATGTTTCCAGATAAGTTTAATGCATACTATTCCACTAGTTCTGGCTCTCATCACAATTTTAATAAAGAAGTACAGAATCAAATATTCAATTATGGTTCAAAAAATAGAATGGATTAAGCTACAGCACACAGAACCAATCAATAAAACATTTCACTAACTGCCCGCCATTTTCACTTTGAAAAGTGATGTATAGTGTATGAATAAGGAAAAAAATATATTTAAAATAAAAACAAATTCCAAGTCGATCATAAAATTAAAAGCTTAAGTTTTATGCTTCATATAAATGCTCATATAGCTTTTTTTAATGTAAGCTTTCTGTTTGTCAGCAGCTTTTTAATTAAAGAATATTTGAGTTTGAAATCGATAGCTACATTATTTGAAATTCATTTCTGTGAGTTCAATTATTTTATTTGATTTATATCTGTTTCTTGAATTGTTTTTAATATTAATCCTCTTTTAGTGGATATGTTGGTTTCTTATAGAAATTAAAACTCTTTTCTTCATTTTTCTTATTATTTTTCTGTGTCATCTTAAATTTGTATAGCTTTTAATCCGAACTAATTCTTTAAAAGTAATTTTGAAATAAAAAAAAAAGTCGACAGCTCTTAGTTTATTTTTTGAACGTTTTCTTTTTTTTAATACAGGGTGTAACTAAACTCTGCGAGAAAACTTTAAGGGGTGAAAGAGCACGCATCAAGACAAACAATAGTAAATAGGAAACTTAGGGTCCCAAACATCTTTCGAAGGAGATAGGGCCCATAAAAGTTTAGGGTTCGAAATATCAAATTATTATACAAAACGGAAAAATGGGTCGATTCGTTAGCGGTTTTCACTAAAATTATTCTTTTTGTCAGTATTTTTTTGAAAAATAAATTTTAAAAATAAAGCTCAACAAATGTTGATAGAGGGCGCTTTAGACTTTGGAGAGTAACAAACAACTATTTTTTACCGTTATTTTTTTGTATAACATTAAATGCTTTCAAAAGCTTAGACTTAAACTTAAATTTTGAGCTCAAAATCTGATTCGTTGGGGGGTAAGTAGCGCAAACGGAATTGTGTTCAGAAGGTAAAATTTGAAACTCCCTTCTCTCTGAACAGAATTCAGTTATTCCCGATCTTGGGATCTTGGTGTCGTAGACCAGGCAGCAACTACTACCTCCTACATATAAAATAAACGAGAGAGGGATGACAAAATTTTTAAAAAAAATTATTCATAATATACATGAGCAACTTCTCTGGTAAAAATAAAAAGGAACAATTTGATGTACGTATGTAGTGCGTATGAATGAAGGTTAAATGAATGATGACACGTAGAAAATGGTACACGCATGATTTTCTTGCGGAATCCCAAAAACTGCTCGAAAGAGCGCCCACCAGCAAAGATGCAGGCCTCACACTGCCGACGGAGGGACTATCGAACATTAGCAAATACCCCGGGCATCTCCCGGATATCACCAGCTACGACGGCAATCCTCGCAACCAGGGCCTCGTCGGAGTCGACGGGGCTTGTGTAAACAATACTCTTCATATGGTCCCAGACGAAGTCTAGGAAGGAGAGGTCAGGCGAGCTTGCCGGCCAATTTACCTTACCACCCCGTCCAATCCATCGCCCTGGATATGCTGTATCCAATGCACTTCGCACATTTGCGCTGAAATGTGCTGACGCTCCGTCATGTTGGAACCACATACGAGCCTTTATGTTGGCTGGAACACTTTGCAGTAGAACTTTACATCCTTACATACAGTTTGTACCATACAGTTAAATCCTTGTATTCTACACTTTGCATGCAAATCGGGTGATTTGCATAATTAGGTAGGGAGAAATTGCTCATGTCTGTTATGAATAACTTTTTATTTAATTTTGTCATCCCTCTATCGTTTATTTTACGTTTAGTGAGTAGTCTACGACCGAGCATCGAAAATCGTGAATAACTGAACTGTGTCCAGGGGAGGAGATAGTTCAAATTTCACCTCCTGAACACAATTCCGTTTGCGCTACTTAACCACCCCCAACGATTCAAATTTTGAGCTCA
This sequence comes from Trichonephila clavipes, assembly GCA_019973935.1. Lineage (NCBI taxonomy): Eukaryota > Metazoa > Arthropoda > Arachnida > Araneae > Nephilidae > Trichonephila > Trichonephila clavipes. Next base: position 454,977 of record BMAU01021191.1, read on the forward strand.
AAATTTAACTTTAAGTCTAAGCTTTTGAAAGCATTTAATGTGATGCAAAAAATAGTTGTTCGTTACTCCAAAGTCTAAAGCGACTTCTATCGACATTTTTTGAGCTTTATCTTTAAAATTTATTTTTCAAGAAAAAACTGATAAAAAGAACAATTTTAGCGAAAACCGCTAACAAATCGACCCATTTTTCCGTTTTTTATAATCATTTGAAATTTTGGACCCTAAACTTTAATAGCACCTATCTCCTACGGAAGACGTTTGGGACCCTAAGTTTCCTATTTACTATTGTTTGTCTTTATGTGTACTATCACCCCTTAAAGTTTTGCCGCAGAGTTTAGTTACACCCTATATACTAATGAATTGTAGTGACATTCCGAATTTTTCTTCTTTTTTTAGTTGACCACATGTAACGAATATATTATGCATGCGACTGACTTCGGAAATTATTTTAATATGATTACTTCAAAAAATTATGACTTTAGTATTTGTGTTCTATCTGAATTGAGTCTCAAAATTATTCTGTATTTCAAATGTGATTCATTAAAATAACTGAGGGCCTCATTTTGAAAGTTAATCTTTATGCGTCGATTGAACTTCATTAAGACAATCAGTTTTATGTTCAAATTACATAAGTATTATAATTGAATATATATATCTCTTATTTAAAAAATAGAAAGATCTCTTTGTGTTGTCGATTTATTTGTATATATGTAATAAACCCATTAATTTATTCCCTTGAGACCATTTTACAAGCAAAGATTAAGATATAATTGATAACTGTATGATTCTCTTAGTTTTTGTAACATTTTTGACTAAAATATAAATTTTTAATTACTTACTGCTCTAATTTCAATTATCAAAAGGTCTAAAAGTGTTCTTCATTGATTTTTAATATTTTTGTAATTCTAAGTAAATTGGAAAATTTATAAATGTATCTTCCTTAATTTATTGTATTTTATAAATAGTTTTTAGTAGAATTTCTGCCCTAAAATTGTGCCACTTGAATAAATACATTTTTCCTATTTAGTTAAATATTAAACTTGCACATTTCTCAGGGAAAAAAATTTTTTTTTTCAAATATTGGGACATGAAAAGATTATACAAAAAGGGCTTGTTACTAAATGAACACATAAATCTTCGCTCTATTCTATAGTTTATCAGCACTCGGGGAAAATAATAAAAAACACACAAACACCACATACACAGAAGATGCCATAAATAGGTTAAACCCCAACGGTTGATTAGAACATGCTTTATTCTCTTGAATATCATTTTCAAAAAAGTGCTTAGCGTAGAAAGCTGAGTTGCTTGCAAAAGTAAATTTAGATAAAGTTAGATATCAATATTCATGCAAAGAAAAAAACAGTTTTTCTTGTTTAAATGTAATTCAGTATTCACAAAAGCTATACGCTTCTTATTAGAATTTAATTCTTATATAAATTCATCAGATATTTCGGTAATGAAATCAGTATGAAAATCTTGTTTAGGAGTGTTTTACATATAGCTGCTTCAAAATATATTATAGTCTTTTATTCTCATTTTATTCCATCTTTCTGTAGATTATACAATGAACTAAGTGAAGTACATAATAAATTTCCATTAACTACTACCACAAGTAGTGATTTATTATTATCACTGCTGGACAATTGCTAAGGACGGATAACACTATCATCCATAGCAACCACAAAATGAAAGGAAACAAAATGTAGAAAATTAGAATAAGTGCGGGATATTAGTAAGAAGAAGTATGAGTATGCAAATTTTTTTCCACGTCTGTTCATTACGTGATAGCGTTCATAAGAGCTTTAAAGGTTTTGACGCGTGTGGACAGTTGTTGTTTCAAGTCAAAGTTTTACAGGAAAGATTTAATAGACGAACTTAAAATTTTGGCATGTCTTCCCGACATCACATAGATGATTTTATGCGTGGCCGAATTATTGGAAAGATCGAAGAAGGGCGAAAAATAACAGATGTTGCTAGGGAGTTCGACATCGCTCACAGCGTTGTTTCACGGCTGTGGAAGTCATTTAAAATTACTGGAATGTGTAGTAGACGGCACGGGGAGGTCGTGTTAGAAGTACGACGCCTGCAGAAGACAGATATATCGTCCTATCAGCAAGGAACAGGCGCACCACAGCTCAGCTGTGGCAAATCAGTTTCTTGCTGCCTCAGGAAAGCAGATCTCCCGAAAAACTGTTGCCAGACGTTTGAGGGGAGGAGGACTATACGCACGCAGACCTGTTGTGTGTGTCCCATTGACCAAACAGCACCGTACTGCCCGTTTGCAATGGTGTCGTGAGCATCACAATCGGACTGAACAGGACTGGGCATGCGTACTATTCTCAGATGAGGAGTAGGTTCAGTCTGTCATCGGATTGTAGACGCCAACTGATCTGGCGCGAGTGGTACTGCTTATCGTCAGAAAATATCAGGAAAAGGACCGATATCCGACATGCAGTATCATGGTGTGGGCCGGCATCATGATCAATGGCCGCACACGCCGCCTACATGTGGTTGCGAATGGGACTATGACGGGCCAACGATACATTGATGAAGTTCTACTTGCTCATGTTCGTCTTTTCCGTGGTGCTGTCGGTGATAAATTTGTTTTTATGGACGACAACGCAACATGTCATCGAACATTCGCTGTTCAGGATTGTCTGAACAGCGAGGGTATTCAACGTCTCGTATGGCCAGCGCGTTCTCAGATCTAAACCCCATTGAAAATGTGTGGGATGCTTTGGGAAGGCAAGTTGCTGGTCGAAACTATCATCGACAAACAAGAACACCCTCATCCGTGCACTCACAGAGGAATGGGATAAATTGCCTCAACAGCTGCTGGATAATGTTGTGCAAAGTATGGTACGACGTGTGGAATGTTGCATCACACTCCACGGTGGACATATCCCATGCTGATACCTTTATTTAAGGTGCCTGCTGACTTTTAGATGCATTCTCCCATTTATTTCTCCGTGCGCAGATCAAATGAACATTTTTTTTTTCTTTCAGATTTTTTCACAGCTTTTTGTACTTTCCAGAACAATAAATATTCTTTATTCTAATGTCTGAACAGTGTGGCAACTATATTTTATCCTACTAGGCCTCATGTCTCGCTTAATGTTATGCTACATAGCAATTTGTGATCCGTCCTTAGCAATTGTCCAGCAGTGTATTATCCTTTTGATGATAAGTAAAAACAACGCACTCAAAGGCAGTATAGCTGTCTTATTTTAAGCTTCCTCTGATCATAAACACATTTTTTTTCCATCTAAGTCTGTAAAATATCTGTAACCCCAAGCATGAAACCACATTAGTACATCAAAAATTACGTATTAAAAATGTATACCATGCCTTTTTCATATCCAGGGTATTTGTATTGATAGATTACGGATTTTATGCTTCAATTATCCCGTTGGCGGTTTTCAACTAAAAAAAATGTTCTTTCTTCATGCTTCGTAAATTAGGTTCATGTTAAAAGTACGGCAAATTATTCTTTAATGCTACCTTAAAAAAATTAACTGGTGTATTATGAGTTCTTAAAGATTTTTTTTTTCTCTTTCTTAGGATGTTTCTTTAAGAAAATAACTTTTTGTAGTTAATTGATGTGATACAAAATATGATACAAATTAAAATTTAGAATTTAATTAGTTAAATGTAAAAATTAATGCAATTGTTGGAGCATATTTAATGTAATCAAGATACAAAATTAGTGAAATAGACAGTATTTTTGGCAAATTCAACCATTAAAGTTTATTGACCGTGTGCAATTAAACTGAAAGGTACCCTATGGTACATGAGTAATTTCCTAATAACGAATAATAAACGAACATGCGTTCTCGTCTATTGCCCAAAATCAACTCCTCACTCCCATAGTTATGATCATGGGCATGGATCTCGACACAGAGAAGCAAGAGCTGATTGGCCCGCACCAAACGACATACCTCGTAATTTTGAGCCATGCGCAAGTGAAGAGGATGACCCCCTGAACTGCCCCCCTCTCCTCCAGACTACCATATCACGCCAACGGTAGGACATGGAGCCTTGACAGATTTTACGCGCATCAGCTCCTCCAAGCGATGGGTTTTCAGTGGCGCAAACTCATGACTAGGACCACCAGTTCGGGGTCATAACCACTAGGGTACTGCGATCCAAATGCAGACGGAGACGAAATGTATCCCCCCAATGATTTTATTAATTTTTTTATACTAACTACAACGAAGAATTCAAATAAATGCGTTCTGGAAGCTTTGTTAGTAAGCAATGCAATAATTTTAAGCCAATACATATTCATAGTTTTTTATTTTTAATTTAGAAAATATCGAGATTATAAAATGATAGCAACATGTCATTCTATATTTATAATTTGCACTGAATTTACATATATTACTTAGTTTTAGAATTAACTATATTTTATCTTAAGAATATGATTTAGTGAGGCATTTCTCACTCGATGAGGAACAATGCGGAGAATAAATGATTATACTGTCCCAAAAGAAAATGTACTTATGATAAACCAACGCGAAATCCCGTTGAAATTCAAAACTCTAGTAATAAGACATTAATTTATATCATCTTTTCCCATTTCCGTCTTAAGCAGATGACAGTGAAATTTCATTTAAATAAGTCTTATGATAAACGACACCCAGAGGAAATTCTTTGATACCCAAACAAAAGGAAATAATTGATAACTCTCAAATGAACATTTGAAAGCCATGACTGGAATAATATAATCACCATCATCTACCTCATTAAGGAACTTTCGGAAATACCAATTAATTATTTAATGTGAATCGAAAGTCAAATAATAGATTAATTTTCAGTACAAGGAACTATATAATGCTAGTTTTCTTTAAATATAAATCAATCATTCAGTACAAAACTAAGTGTTAACCGAACAACAGTACAATACAGCGTTATGTTTTATTCTTGTTCGTGTGTAAATGCTCCATATTTGCGTGTGTTTCAAAACTTTATAGAGTGAGTGAATATTAACGTCGCACTGTTCAGCTACACGAGGGCTTTTGGCGACGGACCACGTAATTTTGAACCATGGTCAAGTGAAGTAGACGACACCTGAGCTGGAAGCCCCTCCCTCTTCTAACTACCACACCACACCAAGGGAGGACGTTTCAGCTCTCGACAGATTTAACGTGCATCGCTGCCCTACACGGCGGGTCTTTAGTGGTACTGGGCTCGAACTCATGACATGCCTGCCATGATCCGATACCTTGACCACTGGGCTACCGCAGCCCCCAAAACTTTATAGAAGTAAGGCTTGTAGGATAAGAAATTATGTCCTGCAGAGAATTTAATATTTCATTATTTACTGATTTAATTTGCTTTGCATTCTATGTAAGTTTTTAACCTATAATAAGAGATCGGAGGAAAACAATTCCTGAAATAGTCTTATTTTTGAGCCCGTTTTTTTAAGTTTATTTCTTTTAAGCTTTTAAGTTTTCTTGTATGTGTTGTATAAAGCATATTTTTTCTTTGTATACTAAAATTCGAATTTCATAATGTAGTGTTGTAATCGCAAAACTCACATTTAACATTTAATCAAAATATTTTTAAAAAAAAAATTAAAAAAAAGATCTATAGAAATAAATGTATTTAGAACATAATAGATATCTCATGAAGCTATTTGAAACGAAGCAAAATTTAAAAAATTACATATATTTTTATAAGAAGGTTTTTCTAAAAAAATATTAACATATTCGAAATTAAAATAACAAAACAACGTTGCCCATATTGTGTAATAAAACAAAGAAATAACTTATAGAATTTACTTAATCCCAAGCAAAATTGATTTAAAGAACTAGATTGTATAATGAATGTATTAAAAAATAATTAATAATTTTTCTCATTATTAATAAGATAGAATGGATAATAAAAAGCTTATTGCTAGATTATAATCCAACTTTAGACTGCATTCTGCATAAATTACAAAACAGAAATTTTTTTAACAGGTTACAAAAAAAAAAAAAAAAAAAAAAAGAACAGTCACATGTTTATCTTCTTTCTCGTTCCTTACAAAAATTACATCGTTATTCGACAAAGACCGTTCTTAAAGTTCTGAAAACGTTTCATATACTTAAATTAGGAATGCAAATACACAAGTAAAATACTTTTGAAATGTATTCATTCAACAATTCAACATTGTATTCTTTTAAATGAATATAAAAAATGACTTATAACCTCGTTCAACTTGATATCGAGAGATTTTTAACAAAAAAACGTATTACTTACACTTCGAACTCGACTGGCGATTCAAAAGTTATTCGACGAAAGTGTTGTGCAAACTTCCGGAACTCTCTCTACAACGTGACCTCAAATTCTCTTTTTCTAATATTATTTCATATCACGTGACTAACAGTGATTAATTTCTGAAGAAAACTTCGTTTCTTTTTGTACCTAAAATCTCGATATTTACGTGCCCGAAATTTTTATAAGGAGCTGTTTTTACATGTTTTCGAAAAATTTTGGCACCGTTGTGTTCCAAGAACTATTGATTTGAATGTAGTTAACAAACATTTAACCCACTTTTCGTTGCACTTAACTTAAAGCGTGTGTCTGTGTGAATACTAAAGCAAATGTAAGCATTCTGAAAGATTTTACAAAATCATTCGAAGTATTTGTAAACACATTGTTGTTTGTGTATAATTCTTGAAAGGTAAAAATAATTAAATAAGAGTCGTTTTCTGCTGTGTACTTTTTGTTTAACAGATGTGAAGAAAAATATACGAATAAAATTTTTTTTTAAGAAATGTATTTTAAATTTCCAAATCCTATTCGTTGTTTTTCAAGCAAGTTTTTCTCTTGTATAGTTTTTCCAGTTTCAGTGTTTGTTAATAAATTTTATCAAACGAGATAGCTTTTATTCCTTCCTTCCTCAGTGGCTTGACAGCCCAGGGTGGGCCCTGGCCTTCTCAAGAAGTCTTTTCTAGGCCAGCCCTCTTCCTGCTAATGTTCTCTAATTCCTAGTTCTCAAAACTAGGAGATCTTTCTCTAAGCCATCAATCCATCTAAGATTTGGCCTGCCTCTCCTTCGTGTGCCAATTGGTTGAGCATTGAAAACTTTTTTAGTGGTGTGATTGATCTTCGTTCATTCTGATAACTTGACCTGCAAATTTAATTTGTTGTATTTTGATGAAGTTAATGTCAGATTCTTTGTATGATTGATAGAGCTCCAAATTTGATCTTCTTCGCCGTGTTCCATTTTCCTGAATTCCTTCAAAAATGAATTGTAAAATCTTCCTTCTTTTTTTTAGATACTTATCATGTTCTCATCTATTTGAGACATGGACCAAGTCTCACATGCATAAGTTAATACTGATCTTAAAAGACTTCTATAGAATAGAACCTTTTTTGTTTTTTGTTTGATTAAATTTGATTTCATATATTTTCGTATTCCATTATGACATCTATTAGCTATAGTAATTCTGTTTTGGACTTGAGGAGTACAATCGCGTTTCTAATGTTAGTTTTCGAACCTAAATAAATGAACAAAAAAAGCTGTCAACAACTTCAAAACTATACTCTTCAATTTTAAAATGGGAATTGTTAAAACGATAGCTTTTATTATAAACAAACCCAAACTCAGTGGCACAAGAGCTCATGAGGGCCAGGGTCTACTATGCCCATCCCTGTATACGTGACCATTGGGCATTGAGGCGCATTAGCAGATGTCCCGATCAGGTGGTCAGTCTGAAGCGTGACCCCCAGTGTTTAAGTCTCCAAGCAAGCTTGGTACTCATTTACCGACCCATTGCAGTAGGGATGAAAGGCTGAGTTTTTATTATCCTAAGAAAATTACTCGCAGTTTGCACTTCTATAAATTTATACCTTAATAAATAGCTTTTATGTAATTTGTTTAAGTTTGTTAGTACAGAGAATGCATTAAATTCAACACATTTTTATAACTAGTAAAAAGTAAATGAAATATGATGAAGTAATGGACAAAAATTTTTATGAATTTACTTTTTTTTTCTTTCACTTTCATGGGTTTGAGTACTGGTACTACCAAAGACCAACCGTTCAGAACAGCTGATGCACATTAAATCTGTAGAGACTAAATTCCTCCATTTTTGATGCGATGTGGAAGTTTGAAAAGTAATTGGCCAGCTCAGATGTCGTTTTCGGCTCTTAATTGAGGGTTTAAAATTACGTTTGGATAGTTGTCAATAGCTCTCTTGTTGTATCGTGTCGTTAACATACAACCAATTCTTTTTGTTATATTGGAAAGCATTTATAACTTCTCCCACTTTGAACCACATGTTGCAAAAATACCTAGGAGCGAAAATTGCAAAAGCAAGTCATAATGTGGTATTAAAAATGAACAGACCTTTTTTAGAATTTATTTATAACTCTTAAAGTAATAAATAATTCGATTTTGTGAGGCGAATTTCGATCAATCTTTTGTATATCTAAAAAAATCCCAAGGTTTTCGAATTTTAAATGATATTTTCAATTAAAATTAAAATAAATGCAAATACAACCTTTGAGATTATATCGTGGAATAATTGTAATATACTTGCTAACCAGATTTCATAACAACTTAAAAAATAAATATTTTCATTTATCAATATAAAAAAACTAGTTTTGCATAATTCATAAATGATAAATAGGAAAATGAAAATCTTTGGTGCTTTTTGCTCCTCTCTTAGAGTTTCAATAACCAGTTGCATTCGTATGTTTATTTCTCCTTAAATATTTACAGTAGCAAAATTTATTTTTAGAATCAGCTTGAAATTAGACTGTGAAATGGATTTGGCCTCGTATCCTCATGACGTGCAACAATGCGAAATCCTCATCATGAGTCGTAAGATTGGTCTTTTCTTAACATTTGTTTATTATCTGTTTCTTAACCTTAACCTATGTTAAAAAACAAATTTATCCTCTCCACAATTTTCTAAAATATAAATATTTTTACTCTTATATATTCATTTTAATGCTATTTATTTATATATTTTACATACACACACATATATATATATACTAATGTAGGACTTATATGGAACACACACACACACACACACACACACATGAAATAACATCATGAGATTTTGCATTGTGCAATATCAAAAGCGTTCATTTAAATTTCACGCCATATATAGTCAGTGGGACACTTTGGAGTTTGGACTTTTTTTTTTGAGAAAAGTTTTATAATCATGGGCTCGAAAATACATGCTAGAATTCAGACTTTCCAGCAAAATTTTAATGATATGAAAATTCAGCAAACCATTAATAAGTTGAAAAAAGGGGGAGGGGTCTCTTAGATTTTTCACTGTATTATAAAAATTTGGAAATAATTTACCGCTTTCAGAAAATATTTAGCAATCCGTTTTCAATGTTTATATGAATTTTCGTCGAAAGAACACTCGTGTTTTTGGTGATAGAGACATTTCTTTTAAAAATTCTAAATTTTCCTCAGAGGTTATTTTACTATGCTGCCTATAATTTAAAATAAAATTTCACAAATTTTATAGCACTATTGACAATATACAAGAGAAATATTGCTCTGAAATTTAAAATGAAAAATATTGACATATTCTGTAAGATATGAGTATTTAAAAAAAAATAAGAATTTTTTTTTTTACTGCACATATTTCAGTTCAAGAAATATTCTTCTTCTTTGAAATTGTATAGCCAATAATAACTCCTATAAATAATTCATTTTAATATCGTGAAAGTACGGAAAGTTAATGATGATATAGTGAGCCGTATTTCTGTTGCTCTCTAAAAAGAGTTGCATGATAAGTAGGTTTCTATTTACTAATGTAGAAAATACACTGCAATCAAGGCATATTTAAAAAAGTAGTCAACTTCATGCAATTCAGTTTATATTATGCTGTTTCTTTTGATAAAAATGACACTTCGTGGAAACCTTGCCATCCAGCCACTTTAGAGAGTAACAGGAACTGCATCATCAAAAGTTTTCTGTATTTTCAAAATATTCAACTGAATTTTTTATATAAGTTACGCTATACTATTGGCTCCAAAAACACGAAAGAAAAATAACGATATTTTTTTAGTGTGGTAGCATTATATAGCTTTAGAAATCATAATAGATCCCCATTTTAGTCCAAAGACTCTTTTTGTATCTTCATTTGTTATGTCTCTTGAATTCCAATTTCTTTCTTCTTTGGCCTTGTAGGTTAAACAACTTTTTCACTTGGTATCTTGTTTTATTTTATTATACTATATAAATATATATATATATATCCTTTAAACTTCCTATTTCATTGAATATTCAATGTTTCTATGCAAAATTTCAGTATATTTTCTTGTACGTTGTCAATAGTGATGTAAACTGTGTGGAATCTTATTATAAATTCTAGGTAGTGTAGGTAAGAAACTTCTGAAGGAATTTTTTAAGGAAATGTATATATCACCATGAGCACACGTGCAACTTTAAAAGTAACTCTCCCAAATATTAAAAACATCTTAAATATTTTATGAAAGCAATAAATTATTTTCCAACGTTTTTCAAAGTAGGAAAATCAAAAAAAAAATTTTTTTTTTCCTTTATCAACTTGTTGAGGATCCTCTAAATGCTCACATTACTAAAATCTTATTGGAAATGTTGAGTTCAACCATATTCCTAACATGTCCAAAGTTATAAAACAGTTCTTCTTAAATTACTGTAGATATTGAAAGAAATATCTTAAATTTCAAATTGTCACTCTGTGTTGTATACTTTTAACACTATGGTACATATAATTTGATTTTTTTTCATAAAATAGGAACATTTTGTTTATTATCCAAACTATCTCTTTTCAGTTCAACATACTACTGATAATGTGATTTTGCAATGGAAAGAATTCGAAATCACAAAGAACATTTTACTAGCTCAGTACTATGTAAGTGGTAATTTCAGCACCAATGGAACAAAGAAGTACGATATAGGTAAGTCATTCTTATGATTAAAACTTTTATGAAAATATTTGTTGTATTTTTCTAAACATTTCAACTTTATGTGCGGTAAAATTCTAGGGGAATAATTCCCAAATATCAAACACAAAAAATAGTTTTAGTATTGGTCATAAAATTTGAATCCAAATATCGCTATAGCACAATTAGTGATATTTAGTAAGCATAAAGCTTAATTTAATATAATAACAGCGCTGAAAATATTTAGGACATGCAATAAAAAAACTTATTTATTACAAAAATGGTTATAAATATTAATTTTTAAACGTACATGCTTGTAACCGAGTTCTCTAAACTGTAATAACTTATTATAATGAGTTTAAATAATTCATTTGTAGAAAAAGAAGCCATGTTTTTAGAGTGTGTGTTGTTAGTTAAATTATGTTAATAGTTAGCGTGCGTTGTAATGTAGGGCATATTTATCTATCAAAAAGCAGCCCTACAAATAGTGCAGCAGACAAAAACAAACAAAAAGATTAGGTGAATGCCCACAAATATCTGTTAACTATTTTTGTGTGTGTATATAGTTTTTTTTCAATAAACTGAATTTGCAATCGACAATGCTACAGAAAACAATGAATGTTAGTTTTAAAAATATTCAAAAGATTAGCATTTTTACATAAGTAATAAATTGGGAGCTTTCGTAACGAAAAAGGAAGGTATTTTCGCATGTAATAAATTATGTTTGAAGAATAATAGTTAAAAAGCATTTATTTTTTTTATATGGTTTTGGTTTTTCGACTTCTGTGAGGCAATGATAAACTTTGCATAAATAATACAGCATGTAAATACCGTATAAAATATTCAACAAAAAGCAAGAATATTCTCATGTTCATAGAATTTATATATGTATATTTACTTTTCATTCTAGAACTTATTACTTATGGAAAGCCAATTAATTAATTTTTTTGATACTCTGATTACTTCATAAAACTTCAGGCACCACACATTATCCATTTTTGACAGAATTTGGTTTCCCGAAGATTAAATCCGCAGAAATATATTGGAATACAGAAGAATTACCCTTATATATATTGAATAACATGTTCAGCGCGGAAAATTGCAATATTTTCATAATCGTACACTTTATAATATTTGTTCTTAGTTTTCTAGAACTAATTAAGAGTTCTTTTTGCAGTCTGGCTGCTTCATAAAATACCACACGTTACCCATTATCAGAATTCAACCCTATCAAGCAATGAAATGCAAAACAAATTTTTCGTGGTCAGGTGATGGGTAAATTAACATCAAAGTAGTAGATTCCCCCCCCCCACACACACCTCTTTCCCAGGACTTCATACGAGCAGCAATAGATTTTAAATAACAGCACACAAATTTTCAATATTTCAATGCTTTAAAAAATTATTTTTAAAGGGTATTCCATTTTTTTACATACAAGTAAATTGTTTGTAGGGGTTTTATTACATGCAAAATATAGTTATGAGAGTATTTATGTAGAAATTAGATTATATTTTGCATGTACAAAAAATAGAATCATCCCTAGAGAATATGCAAAAAGATTATAAAAATTTACTTAATTTTTATATTTAAACTAAAAAAAACTGAAAAAGCAAGAAAAGCAGTCACAACTTCCTTTCATCGTATGAGTACTAAATAATTTTAAAAATATACTAAACTTTTGTTTTATTTCATTTTATAATAAATGATATATTAAATTAGCCAGCCAGTTTTTCAGTCCACTAGTAAAAATTTATCCTATTACTGGCTAGTCCATATAACTATAGGGATATCTTTTATATTCGTGTTTTACTTCTATGTAGTTTACTACAAAGGAATTTCAGTATATATTGTAGTTTTACCTATAAAGAAAAATATGATTTTGATTCATTGGGTTATTTTCAACATTTACAGCATAGCGAAGAAATAGAAATATATACAGAAAATTGATTTATTGATTGAGTTGAAATGATTCCAGCAATTAGCGTTTATTGCTCTAAATCGACTTCTATTTGATAAAATTTATTGCGGAAAAGGATTTGATCATATCCTTTTTAATCATATTTGAATTCTCTATGTATCAGAATTTTTAATTATTTTTATTTATGTGAGATATTTTTCCCAATAAGGGAAGGGAATCCTTAATTTTATGTATGTACGTGCATTAATTGTATTGACTTCTAAAGAAAAGATAAATTATTTGAGGTTTAGTTTAGACAAATGATATATTTTCGTCACGTAAACAGGGGAAGTTAATTTGTCAATTTTCATTATTTGCTTAAATTTGAATAATCGATATCTTTCCCTTACTAATTGAGTAAGAGATAAATAAATATAAAAATTGCTTGTTGTTCCATTTTGCTGACTTGTGCTCTTTTTTGCGAGTCATTTTATTGCATCTTGCAATACGCATTCAGTTTATTTTTCGTAAACTTAATTTCAGCGTAAATTTTATTTAATAATTAAAAGTTATGTTCTACTTTTTACATGAGCTGTAAGTGGATTTTCATAAGAATTTAATTATATATTGCTCAGTAAAATTACGTAATTACCCCATACTTAAAATATTTTTTTGTGTAAAAAAAAGTAGTATTTTAACTTCAGTACAAAAGTTGTAGAAGAAATCCAATAATTTTTTTCTTAATTCTTAGAAATTGGCTCCACGTTTTATGTAAAAAGTCTTCATTTATACTCCCCCAATAATAAATATAAATACTCTCCCCCTTAAATTATTTTTAGTTAGCGTTTGGTAATATATACACTGACGGGGAAAAAAATCTCAACACCAAGAAAGACTTGTGTTACATAAATGAAATTTGGTAGGTGTGTGTATACATCTGAAAGATGACATCTATTCAAATTCCTCGCTTAAGTGTGGCGCTAATGGTGCCACTCAGAACTTGCAAATCAAGGTTGCTTTAAATGCGTGCTGTAAAGTTCATGAGTGTTATTTGTCTCAGAAATGTGACGTTTTGAGTTGAAGTTGGCCAAGAATGCTTTTAAGAAGACGAAGAAGCCCTTATCAACAGCTCATTGAGTTTGAAAGAGGTATTGTAACAGGGCTACGAGAAGGTGGATTTTCTTTCCGCGATATTGCAAACAGACTTAGCCAGAATGTATCCACTGTGCATGATTGTTGGGAGTAGTGGTCAAGTAATGACACTGCCTCAAGAGGACTGGGTTCCTGGCTACCATGTGGTACTACTGAGAGGGAAGACCGCCATATTCGGAGTACGGCTGTGGAGTATCGTACCGGGTCTGCGGCAGAAATTCAAGCTGCAGTTGGTACCACAGTGACACAACGAACTGTTATAAATCAGTTACTTCAAGGACAGCTCCGAGCCAGGCACCCTGGGGCGTGTATTCCACTGACTCCAACACATTGACGTTTGTGATACCAGGGGTATAGAGCCAGAGAACATTGGAGGACGGAGTGGAGATCTGTTGATGCTAGCAAGCTTTACCTTGGTGCAAGTGATGGTCGTGTGTTGGTCAGAAGGAGGCCGGCCAGGGGAACGCTTACAACCAAAATACCAGCCTCCTAGACACATTGGACATACACCTAGAGTCATGGTCCGGGGAGCTATTTTCTATGACAGCAACAGCAGTCTCGTGGTTATCCAAACACTCTGACTGCAACTTTGTACGTCAATCTGGTATTTGAAGCATTTCAACCTCTAATACTGTCACTCATGAACAGCATTCAAGGTGAAGTTTTTCAACACGATAACGTTCATCCTTACACTGCTGTTGTAACATAACGTGCTCTATTGAGTTTTGACATGTTACCTTGGTCTGTGAGCATAATATGTTACCTTGGCCTGACTCCAATTGAGCACGAAAGGGATATCATTGGAGGACAACTCCAGCATCATTCACAACCATCACTGACCGTCCCAGTATTGACACAACAAGTACAACAAGCATGGAACTCCATACCACAAAGTGACATTCGGCACTAATGACACAATGCATCCAAGCTTGCAGTCTTGCTTTCAAAATTCTGAAGGTTACACCGGCTATTAACGTAACAGCACTTCCCATTTGAAATACATTTTCTTGAGCTTAAATTAACCTGTGGTCTTAAAAATTTAATCAATGAAACATGTTAATTGGGCAATTGTATATTTTTTGTCCAAGTTTCATTACTCTACAATAATTTTTTTTTTGGTGTTGGGATTTTTTTTCTCGTCAGTGTATATATGATAACTTGGAGTACGTCAAACACATATTTGTAAATGACTCGGATTAATTAACAGCGCAGCCATTGATCGTAATTTAGTTTATTGCAACGCGTCAATAAATCATTCTGTACTCCAAATCATGACTAGAGCGTGTGTTGTGTAGCAAGCGTCGGTCGCGAGAGAGTGAAGTTCGTGCAAGTGGTTAGAGTACTGAAGCCAAGTTAAAAGTCAAAGTAGTTATATGCAGGAGTTGGGTTGAGGGGTACCGGGCTGGACGTTTACCCCAACTGACATATAAAGGACTAAGGGAAGGAACCCCACACACACATACATATATATAAGTTAAATTATCTTCGTTAGAAATTATAGACATATAAAATACGATAAAAATTGAGAGGTTGAAAGTTCAGTTGCCCGCCAAATCCAAGAAATCTGGAGCCTTATTTATTTTCAATTTGAATATTGAGAATTTAGAAAGAAAAACGAAACGTACTGATTTTCTTTTTAGGAAATATTTCAAACTCTCTCTAAAAATGAGCTGTTATCAACTATATACAACTTAAACAACGAGCAGCCTTAGAGTTAGGCTCGTATTTTTAAGATTTGTCTGCGAGGAAAATAAAAAAAATTAGACGTTTTTGCAAAAAAATTGGAAACAATTATAATTAATTAAGTTATGTTTTTGTTGCTTTAAAATATCCATCTTTGATATTAAGCAAGATTATTTCTCTCAAAACCAGTAATATTAATTCTAATTTATTTTAGGATACATCATGTGTTTTGATTTATATTATTAATAATACAAATCACAAAACACATGATATCTGCACAAAAATCTGCACAAAACCGTTTTTTTTTAATTAATGATACGGAATGTTTCTGTATTTATGAATTATCTTAGCAAAATGAAAGAAAAATATAGTTAAAATGCAATGAAAAAGATCCCAGACTGTCTGTAGAGCAGTAGTTCAAGGTTGGATTCTATATTATCCCACGAATTTTGGAGATTTTCAGACGATTAGTTATGAACATTTGTATTTTAATCGATTAATTCACCGTAGATTTAAGTGCTTTTATTTTAGAAATTGAATTATATAGGTATCAGAGCTGGCAATAATTCTGTAACCGGTATTGAGAAAGTCTTTTCTCTGCACTTAAAAATGTCTTCACTTGCATACGAGAAAATTAAAGACAAAAGAATTTAAATAAGTGTTATTTTTTAAATTTTTTTATAAGTTAAGTATTAAGTATCGCAAAACGTATAGAACTCATATTTAAAATTATCTTCTTAATTTTCAATTTTTTTTTAAGAGGAAATGCCAATTTTCTTAATTTTTTATATTATCGTTTTTTTCTTTCGTTTGGTTTTCTGTTATTAATTTATTTTTTATCAAATCATTTTTTTTGTGTAAGACATAAGTAACGCAGTTCTAACAGCTGTGTATCAGTGATAAGTAAGACATGATAGAGATAGTACAATTGTGATGTTTTAAGAGGAACTATATAGTTTGTTTTCGGTGGTTGAAAAATCAGCTGTTTATTGAATGTTTTGCAGTGGATTTAAAATAGGTAGTGAAATCAACAACATAATTTCTTTGATTACAGATTGTATATATATATATATAGAGAGAGAGAGAGAGAGATTTTGTGTGTGTTTTCTCTCTCTCTCTTAACCAATAAGAAAAACACTATTAAGTTTAACGCTAAAAAATATTTCGTCATTCATGCAACTTAGTTATTTTACATGAATAAGGAGATATTTTTCAGATAACTTAAAAGTTTTTAAAAACAGTTTTTAAAATCATTAATTACATTAATTTTTTCAAATTCTTATTTAAATTTACTTGTGACGAATCTGTACGGAACCTTTCCACTAATCTTCTTATGCGTCTTTATGGGGAACATAAATTCGCGTTTATTTCCAATCAACTCCAAAAAGAGGTATGGGATACTTAAATTAGATAAGGTATTTAAGTCGAGAGTTGCGAGATAGCAAGAGAGATGATGGTAGGCTATTGAGCCAGTAACTTTAAACGCATTACTAGAAGATTCAAGGAGATTAGATTCGTGAAGACGTCGTGCTGCTAGACGTACCAGGAAGCTGAGATAAGCCAGCGGTAAATATAATTCAAGTACGCTTAAAGTAAGCGTCAGTTTGAGTGACTTAGTTAAAGTTAATGAAAGTTAAGAATTCGAATACGTGTGTTTCTCGGATCTCCTATTTCGGTAAACCTTACTTGAGTTTGAGCTAGATTCTTAATTAATCGTATTCTTAGTAATTTAATTTAATATAAAGGCAAATCACTTTAAGCGACGTAACATTATCGTATTATATGTTATCAGAGATTTTTAAGGAAAATTATAATAATAAAATAAATATTATTATTCAAAATGGCTCTTAGTGGCTCTTTGCCTCAAATTAATCTTGGTATTCAAGGTATGACCCAAGGGGGTCATCACATACTCTGGCTTCTTATTGCTTTTTAAAAAGTGTTCATGCTGAATTTAGTGCCCTAAAAATCATCCCGTTAGTAAAGATAAGTGATTGTGTGATGTTGCAAAAGTTCTCAAACAAAGCAAACCTTGCATAAATTTTCCCAAAATTTTACATGTGCCATCTTACACGTAGTACATGAAGTACTATATATATATATAATGAATTTAAATCAAATAATTTCCTAGAATCAACAATAAATGTGAAAATAGCTTTTCCCAATAAAAAAGAATTATGAGAGAAAAAAAGGTTATTTTTCTTCTACACAATGCATTCAAGTGGAGATTTAGTAATTTTTTGACGCAAACATATGAAAAGTATTAAATGTAGGCAATCAATCTGATATCGTGATTCCGTTTATCAATCTCATTTCCATATCATGAAATATTCCAATCAATAGTTCAACATTTATACTCAAACAAAATAAAACAAATAATAACACCAAAATTGGCAGAAAAGGAAAGGCCAAAATAAAAATTGTAGCAGCAATTTGGAATTGAAATAATTTTAAATTATTTGGCTTTTTTTAAAAAAAAATCTCATGGAATTGCTTCTGAAAAAAGCAAACAGAAATGTTATTTTCGTAAGAATTATTTTATAAAATTAATTAATATTTATAAGAGATCGATTTTGTTACCTACTATATATGGAACAAATCATGGTTAAATTGCTTTCTATGCTTTTCAGAAAGAAGCAGTGTCTTGCAGATTTTGAAAAGTTTTTTTTTTTTAAATATTAATGAAGAATGTTTAAGAAAAAAGTTATACATTCAAATGTTACTTGTAAATTAAGAATAAAGTCTATCTTATATCTTAAAACACTCACATATAAATAATAGTACAGCAATATAGTACCAAAATAATTCACCAATAGTACAAATAATAGTACCAAAAATTCAAAATTCACCGAATTAAACCTCATAAATACTTTTAATTGCAACGTCAGTAAAAATTTACCAGAAGTAAGAGTTGTAACTCGCATTTTGAAATAATGTACTCTCTGACTATTTTTATTTTGTTTATTTCTGTATTTAATTATTATGTGACTTCGATGATTTTTCGTAAAATTTGATTGTTTTAAAGCTATTTGAATAAATTATATATAATAATGCGTAATTTTTCTTTGTTCTAGGGGAATTCTCCTTTGTTTCTGGGAAAATACACCTTTCTCGAAGACTAGGCTATTTTCTGATCAACAAATACATTCCCTGCGTACTGATTATTTGCATGTCTTTTATCACTTTCTGGATTCCGGCAGAGGCTTATCCCGCCAGGGTCACCCTGTCCGTTACTTCTTTGCTCACTATTGTGACGCAACAGTATCAAAGTGCTATGCCATCTGTTTCTTACGTCGTAGCTCTCAACATATGGATGCTCAGTTGCATTGGTTTTGTTTTCTGCTCTCTTTTGGAGTACGCTTTTGTTATAGCTGTCATGAATAATAAAGGAACCGATCTTTGGCCCTTTAAGAAACTGAAGGTAATGTAAATTTTGCTATCGAAATTATGTAACATGTTTGAGATATTATTAATTTACATTAGTTAAAAGATGAATTGTACTAATCCTATGATAATTACATCACCTGATGTAAGTTCAAAGTTGATATGATTTATATGACAATAATACAAAAAATATCTTAATTATTTGTCATATGAGAAATATGATTTGCAAATCTTTAAAAATTCGTTCATATTTAACACTAAATTATATTTATAGAGAACGATCCATGGATATGTATTTGTAAATACTGGCATAAAATTCTCTTCTTTCTAAAAGTATTACATCATTTATTATTTGATATATCAAGTGAGTATTTATAATCCACCGGAAAAACTGAGAATAAAATGTGTCTATGTATATTCCTTAAAATTTATTCTAGAAAGTTATGTTCATTACATCTATATCTATTGTCTAATATCTATTGTAATATATACTTGCCATCTTAATCTAATTCTAATATCTGTCACAACGTATGTACGTATGCATTTATATAAGGAAAGTTTTGCCTTTTCAGTAACTGCTACTATTTATTTTTTTTATAGTTTTGAATATAGAATAAGAAAGCAAATAATCATCTTTATAATTCAAATAATTATAATTTTCATGCTCAGTAAATTTAAATGTCTCTAAGCAAAACTTCACATCCTTTAAAAAAATTTTACTTTTAATAAATTTCTAATTATTATTTTTGAAATCTTGAGTTTCTTGGCAATCAGTTTGTTTTCAATACACTTTCAAATGCTTGCTAAATTATATTTATCTTCATACATTATGTACACATACATACACGAAACTATAAGTGCACTTAGCTTCTTTTAAACAATTATTTTGGTAAAACATATTTGATCCAAAAGCAATGTATTAAGTATTTCCCTTGAAATTAAAAGAAGTTTCTTTTGGTATAAAATATAACACAAAAATGTTTCTTACCAGAAAATAGTTTTACTATATCACATTTCAATCGCACGTTCTTTGAAATGAATACCCACTTCAGTTAAATTTTCAAAGAAACATTCCTATATGTTTGCCTATCAAAATAATTTTACTTTGATAAGATATTTTAATTTACAGTATTTTCCTCTTTGCTTATACCTTTCATCAATATTAAACAATTTATCAACAGTAAATTGAAAAAACTGCATTTACACATACTTCTGCCACATTATTGTGTTTGCAAAAGCTCTACCTGTTTTTGGAGATGCTTATTTCCTATTGAACAGGCGTCACATATGATGTTTAATCATTGACTAATAAATTGTGCATATTCCTAGAGTATAAATTCACTATATTTCTGGCAGTACAGAATTTATAAAAAAATCTTAGATGACATAGAAGGGTAAGTGATGAACCACACGTGATATATAATTAGTTATACGAGTTTGCCAAAGACAGTATTGCAACCGCAGTTTACATCAAATATGGTAATTATAAATTAATGATAACACATGTTGCAGATGGTTTTGAAATTTCATGGATGGAAACAAAAACTGTCAAGATAAAAAAAGATCCTTTACTCGTTGGAGAAGAGTTTCTTAATGAAGCCATAAGAAAATCTCAAATTCAATCGTGTCAAAATTAGCAGTTTTTAGCATTCACTGGACAACAAGCAAATGACAGCTGGAAGCGCTGGGCTCCACGCCAGCTTGTTACAGATAAACAAGATCGACAAATCGCTGTGTTTTCTTTCTTAAAGCGAGATGGACTGTGTATCGGACTTCTGAATCGACATAGAAATCAGAATTGGATCTCAAGACGGTTTTGTTAAGGGTGTTGTAGGACATGTGAAGAATAATTCACTAGGAGGTTCTGATAACAAACCAATTCATATATGCTGTCTTCAGCTAGACAGACTGAGTTCCACAGTGATATCGAAAAGGTTCGGTGGCATCTTTCCCAACGGTGTTATCCTTTTTTAGGATATCGTAAAAGCAAACGTTGCTGTCATCACTCGTCAAAAATAATAAGGTTTTGTTTGGAAGTCTTACATCCCCCTAATTTACCGACTTAGCTTATAGTGTCTATTACTTATTTCATGCATTGACAAAATCTTTGATAATGTATCAATTGTCTTCCAAAACTTTTTCCACTCCAAACCTCAAGACATTTACAAACGGTTCTACCACAAAGATGGCAAGAAGTCACACAGAGACAGGCAAATAGGCATGGTTATTAGCTATACAACATACGTTACTAACACTTCATCTTCACTACAAACGTGTTGACTTTTTTTTACATAATGATATACACATCGTACTATGCTAATATTACATAAATATTGCAATGTATGTTGTGATAGTAGAACAAAAATTAAATTTATCTTTAATCTTTATTTTTTTGAGCTTAAAAAAATCTTAGTATAAATTTGATATTACATGTCTTTATGTATTAGATTATGTAATGTAGATACGACTTAATTTTTTTTTTTTTTTTGCTACATGAATACCAAATCATCCTGAAAGAGGATTTTTCTTCATCTTTGCCATTTCTCTAATTCTTTAATTTTTATTTTAAAAAAGTGAAATATTTTGCAACTTACAGAAGAAATCATGTGAAATCATGTGTGTTTTAAATCTATAAGAGACTTTTGATTGATTAATTTTAAACTTAAAAATCTCTGCTACTTCTTTTTAGGTTAAAAATTATATGTGGGCTGAATTTCGAAATAAATTCAAATCGTAAATAATTTTCTACGCATAAAAGTTATTAAGGTTTTCTTCTTTTTTAGGATATTTCCCAGTTAAACGCATCATTGCAGAGTTTTGTAAGTTGAATTCCCTCATAAGCACATTTGGAACTGCAGCCAAGAAACATAAAAAAAAAAGGCTCTATACCATTTCCTTAACAATAAATCCCTCTTAAAAAAAAGAGGAATACGTCGTAAAGCATATGGTGCTAAATATCTAACACAGGTAATTCAGTCATCTAGTACAGTGGTTCTTAAACTGTGGTCTGCGGACCCCGGGGTCTCCAGCACCTTTCTAGAGGATCCGCGAAGAGGTGTCATTTAATGCTATGACTTCCAACTTTTACAGACTCTGAAAGGCCTCGTGAAAAAAATTGAAAAATGTGCCATCCTGGACTAGATTATTATATTGCGCCACAATGAAAAAAATTCTACTAGATAATGGCGTAACGTACACACCCGCAGCCTACGTATCGCAGGGGGGAGGGGAGGATTCTAAGCGACCCAAAGCCTGACTGACGCCAAGTACCGCTTGAAGCTCCAAACCTTTGCAGGGGGGTTCTAATGTTCTCCGTTACGCCACTGCCACTAGAGCATGTATTTCGATCAAGAATATTAATTCAGTTTTTTATTACTTGCAACCACACAAAGCCATTATTAAAACGTACTGCTTTTTAATTAGATGTTTTCTTAAAAGAAAAAAGAAGAGCTAAAAAAGTCTACACTAGTAGTAGAGGAATTTTTAAATCACTCAGCTATGTGTTGGTAATCAGGAAGGGGTATTTAAAATCCTGGGGTTCCCTGATGTCAGGTTGATACATAAAGGGGGTCCGCGGCGAACTCAAGTTTATAAGAACCTCTAATCTAATATATTCTTCTGTAAATTTTAACAATACAGTTAAATATTATGAAATACCTCCAAACAATATTTCCAATCAAAATATCAGTCCTTTCTGTCGGTATTTCTTTTCTGCAGTTACACTCACTTGAAAGCGTGTCACCTGACAGCACTTATATAGCATTGAAGTGCATTCAGATTTAGAGGATTCACTAGAAAATCTGCACATGTATTTAATTTTCAACTGATACATTTATAAGGATGATAAAAATCATCCGAAGTATATATTGCAAGAATGACCATTTAACTAACAGTTTTCCAAAATTAAAGACCAATTTTCATCAGCTTTACCGTGCTGGTTTTAATTAAGTAGTAAAATTAATTAATTAAAGTAATAATGATTGGATTTTCTTTTCAGAAATTGTTTCACCCTTCAAAGACACCGAATGATCACGAAGCCGGCAAATCTCCCAATCACACATCACCTGAATCATCAAAGATGTCTCACCAAAGCATCGACAAGATTTCACGATTTATCTTCCCCTTGTGTTTCTTTCTTTTCTGCATCAGTTATTTCATCTACTTTTGCCGATAATGGAATCAGTGATTTCGAGAAAAGAACAAAAAACATATAATGAGACTTGTATGCGAATCAGGAAAAAAAATAAGAAAACTTAAAGCTGTTCACACACTATTTTTTAAAATTATCGCCAAATATTATTCAAGCAAAGATAAAGTAACCCCCTAGATAAGAAACTGGCTGAAACAAATTTGCAATGATGTTTGTGAATTTAGCTAGACCATGAGGACAGAATGTGCCGAAGGTGTGAAGTAAAAACTAATTAAAAAGACATATGTGCTTCTTGTATCAATTATTATTAGTTGTTGCTTTTATTTTGCGTTGCACGTCTAATATGAATCCAACTAAGTACGTGTTGTATTTATCTAATTGGTAATTTTTATTGTGTTGCTTCTTTTCTAATCACGGTGTATTTCATATAATCGTGAAATACTTTTGTTTTACTTATAAGTCTTGAATATATGAAGCTCAATGGAAAAAAGCTGTTTGTATGCATCCGCCCAGTGGCGTAATGGAAAATATTAGGGCCCCCTTCAAAGTCAAGTTTGGCCTTCAGTATTTTATAAATTTTTTAAATACGTTCTTGGCGTCAGTCAAACTTTGAGCCCCCTAGAATCCTAGCTCCCCCCCCCCTGACTCGGGGTATACATTACGCCACTGCGTCCGCCCCACCCTTCAAAAAAACTATGCACTGAAAACCAAACTAAAGATTCGCACTTTTGAGTGTAGAACCTAACTAGGTAATTCTACTGAAAATATATCTACTACTGAGTATTTTTCATTGTTCAAAGTGAGTAGAGGTAGCTGTAGATTAGAATTAGTAGTTTGTACCGCTGCTTCATTTTTGAGACTACCCTGATTTAGTCATTATCGCTCAGGTATAACAATTATATCAGTGTTTTCAATAGCTGAGAATCTAGAAGTTCGTAAATGTTTGAATATATTTATTCTTGAATTTAATTAAATCTCCACCAATGATGAAGAACGTATTTCGTATAAATATGCCTTTATAAAATAAATCACATGTAAAAAAAATTAAAAAGAATGAAATATATAAATAAATAATAGTGGCTTCCTCTTTTCCATTCGTTATTTTTAAGTAGATAGTAAGGGTTTTGCTTTGGATTCTCAATTACGACTTTCGAATATTTAAGCATCTTCATCTAGCAAATTTTTGTCAAAAGTACTTCTCAAAAAATTTAATCTAATTTACCATTCAAATGAGAGGAAAAAATTTTCATGATGTAATAGTTATAACAATCTTAACAATCCGATAGATTTATATATATATATATATATATATATATATATATATATATATATATATATATATATATATATATATAGATCATATTTTGAAAATTTCTCTCAAGCTTGCAATTTGAATCGATATTTAACTTGTTGCTGGAAATGTCTTCTTACAGTCCTTTATATATACACACTCTTTATAAATTGGTGTACTTAATAAAAAAAAAGAGTATATATTTTTAATTATATTTCGGCCCTTTATCAAGTACTAAAAGTATGTTGTATTAACTTGTACATTTAATTGCTTTATACTTAAAAAACATAGAAGAAAATCTTGTTAGTCTATATATACATTGATAATATAATATGAAACAAAATCACCAAAGCAATGGAAAAAATTATTTATTTTTTTAATGATAGAAACGGTTATAGAGTCTATAAAATAGGGTACTGTTCATTAGCGATATTTACAAAACATTAATAGCCTTTTGTGTGAAATTATGTACATATATAGAGAGAGATGATCATTAATGTAAGGAAAGTCATTCTTTTTTGTAGAAATTAAATCAAATAATCAAATATCACCATTTAAATTAGCAATTAAGGTTTTGCCAGAATTCTTCTGTAGATTTGAAAAATCATTGCGAATAGTTGTATTTTTTATTTTGTTTTGAAATTTTAAACAATTATTATTCGATTTTCTATTGCAATTTGACATTTTTTAAATTCATTATCAAGTTTGAAATGTGAAATATATTCATAGATTTCTTGTTCATGACTCTTCTTTGCAATTTTACATTTTCAACAAATAATAATCAAGTTATACTAGTCATTTAGCTTACTTCTTCGAAAAAAAAATGTGCCAAGATATTTTTAGTTCTGCTCACTTAAAAAAGTATTCATGCGCTAGTCATTATTTATTCTCATTTGACATGTTATTAAGTTTCTTCATTAATAATGATGTGGAAATGAAATATGCACAATGTTATTTATTGTAACATATCTGGCATTGAAAAGAAAATTGAACAAATGTCTTACTTTCAACTAGTTGTTTTTATATATTGGAAATATATTTAAGTTTGCTAAATCATATTTTAAAATCTTTTAATAAATGATTGTTTACAAAACCTTTGTGTCAGTCCTTTATTGTTTACACTTACCTCGACATCCACATTTTTAATAATATTTTTTGTTTATTTCTTATAATACAATTAACTTCACTCAGTGGCGCAACAGCCCATGAGAGCCAAAGCCTACTGTGTCCTACTCTGTATACACGACTTTGGACCCTGCGGTGCATGAGCAGATGTTCTGGTCAGGTGGTCAGTCTGACGCAAAAACCCCCCGTGTTAAGTTCCCAAGCAAGCTTGACACTCATTTATCGACCCACTGAAGGGATCAAAGGCTGAGTCAACCATGCCCAGCTCGGGATTTGAACCTCGGACCTGTGGTATGGAAGCGCGATACACTAACCATTCATCCACAGCGCTTCTGTAATACAATTAAATATGTTTAATAATTGATTATAAGTAAACATGTTGCAAGTTTGTGAATTTTAGTCAGTACATCATACTGATTTGTAAATAGCATGAATTCCCTAACCATTATTTAATTAAACTACAGCTGTGGTTAAGACTTGCAAAATCCCTTAAAATTTCTGAACCTGGTTTTCTGATTTATAAAGCGAAAAACAGTTAACCTATTTTTACTCGAATCTTTTAATAAAATACAAAAATAAATAGACTATATTACTTTAATATGCAATAACACCTACCTTAAATATAGCGTAGTAGTAGTAAACCAAGACAAATAAATAAAAATATACAAGGCAAAATTTTGCAATTATAATTACTTTTATTTAAAAACTACATAAATAAAAATGAACAGAAAAGTAACATAAAACATTCTTTTTGATGCTTGTTTTTATTTGTGACACTAAAATTTCATTTACTTTGTGTCTTTAGTATTTTTAACTTGCTATTTAAATATTGTTCGTTCGTTCATACCATATAAGTTTTTTTTATTTGAATTCTAATAAATTACAATAAAAATAACAGTAAAAAAATATGTAACTGACTTTCGGTTTCTCGGGAAAACTTCTTAGGTATGGTTTGGTACAATTTTAACAAAAGACCCAAGAATGAGATAAATAGAGATTCATCTTTTAATATACTTTAGAAATCCCATAAAACAAAATTTTCAAATTCATAAACACTATATATTTTTTAAAAATATATATTTATATTATTATTATATATTTATATATACTATATATATATTTTTTGTAAATTGTTACCTATTTTATATATCTGCCCATCAAAAAGAAATCTGCAAGAAAAAAAAATATCCAGGAATACACTGTATTTTCAACTTTAAAAAATAATTTTATATTAATGACTTTTTTAACGACATTTTCTAATCGTAAGCCTTCAAGTATAATTCTAAGCATACATACTTTTATAACCATTAATTTGGAGCATACACTACTACATGCGTCCTTAAATTTAATTTATGATAAAATCTGTTCATTTTATTTGAGTTTTTTTATTTGAAAAATTACGGCAATTTTACTGCTCTATGTGAGTTAGATACCCGGTCAAACTAGTTCAAGGTCATTGATCATCGTAAAATGCGGTAAAAGAGAGAATAATTTGAACAATATTTTAAAAGTAAGGAGAAAATCGAATTACTAGAGAAAAAGTTCATTAAAAAGAAAATGCACTTCGCTATTTGGTGGTCATTTTGCGAAGAAAATAGTAAAATGTTCATGGTTATAAGGAAAAAGTTCACAAAACAGAAAAAAAATTTGCAAAGTAGTGGTTCATTTTGTGGAGGTCCAATTGTATATGTTCTCAAATAAAAAAGAAATACGTTTTTTTTTTCTTTTGCTGCTACACTATTTTTATCAGAATTTCGAATTATATATACAGTCAACATTCTCTAATAAAAATTTGAATACTTAAGTTTCTTTTAGCAAATTAGATGTGATTTCAAAAAGGAAAGATCTGTTTATAGGTGTTGGACCTCGTAATTCTGAACCTTGATCAATGGACGAGAAAGACACTTGAGGTGGCACCCCACTCTTTTCAAACTTCCTCACTGCGCCAACTTGAAGACATTACGCCTAACTAGATTTAACGTGCATCTCAGCTCCTCTATAAGTCTATTTATAACGAATAAGTACATAGAGGGACACTTCTTTCGATGCATTCAAAAAGCATCTTCCCTTTATAAAATATACTCCGTAGCAAGGGTTGGCAACCACTTAGCTGTAGCGTACCAAACCAATTTATCTATATGATACTGCGTCCCACACAATAAGACATTTTTTTAAAAAATTCGACTTCCGTGATAATGCATGCTGAGTTAGAGAATAGAAGTCTTACTTGTGTGGTTAAGAAAATAGAAGAGAATATAAGTCTTATATATAAATGATGCAAAATTAATATGTAATAAAACTGCAAATATTTATGTTATTAATATTTACAGTTTTATTACATATTAATTTTGCATCATTTAAAAATATTTCTTAACGTAAAAATAAACAGCATAAAATCTATCTATTTCTTCAATAAAATTTTTTTTAAAAATTGAATAGTACATGTATTGTGTATTTTTAAACATATTTATTAAAATAAGGAAAAAGACAGCACAAAATATAAGTATTTCCCTTCATTACAGTTAAATTAAAAGATAAATAGAAATCTTAATACGAATACATCGCTCTACACACATTACTTATCTCAAAATCAGGGGTATAATTAGTAAGTTTCAATTTGACAAGATTTTGAACATTCCGTTGTGAAACAATTTCTTTGCGGACTTGAAATATCTTTCATATGAGGGGGGATTTTTTTACTAAGATATGTAAAACTAAAAGTGAAAAGCAGAATATATAAGCAATTTCCTCCCTTCAAACAATTAAATCTCTCCAGAAATGAAATTCAATAATTTACAAAATAGCTGTAAATATATCTTTAAAGTTATCTTTCAGATTTTTAAGTAATTCCGTAAATGCCCATAATGCTGAAAATTTTTGCCAAATAAGGTCTATTACAAATTAATCAACTTCCTCAAAAATTGACAAATTTGTACTTGTGCAGAGTGCCTCTGAGAATTGTATCGTATGCAACATGTGGCACGCGTGCCATAGTTTGCCGACCCCTGCTGTATAATGTAATTATAATGATCTTCATCTATATTTAGGAAAACAAAAGAAATCGGATTAAAATTTATCAGAATTTCTACACTGTGTATCGATATGTGTCCATTTTTAATATTTCTGCTACATAAAATAGTAAAAAGTTCGAAAGAATTTTTTTTTTTTTTTGCTAAACCTTGTAAATTATAATTATTTCTATTTCCGAAATAATTAAAAAAAAATTTAATGCCTTTGCCTTACAAATATTTTCTGTAATAAGTCCCTATCTGTTATGAATATTTTCCAATATCATTTATACTTAAATTAAAAAATTTTATCCAAGCGTTTAGTCCTTCTCATCGCATCAAAACTCAATAATATAAATATATGATAGATTTTTTACCCATTTTTTTATATATGCCTAGTGTTCCATTTTTGGAACAACAGTCGAGTGAAAGTTTTTTGTAGTTTAGAAGTTCAAGATTGTGTTTGTAGTTGGATTTGTGACTTAAAACTGCTTCGTATGGGCATAGCAATTTCGTTTAAAACATTCAGTTCATTTTTTTAACTGTTGCATTTTGAATCGCAACGAACCTCATCACTTTTAAGTAAGTTGGGTCGTCCAATCGCTATAGTGGTTAGCGACGCTGACTGCGGTGCCGTAGGGACTGGGTTCGAATCCCGGGAAAGACATGGATCTTTGTAAATACACTGCAGGATAATTGCTAAGGACGGATAACACTATCATCCATAGCAACCACAAAATGAAAGGAAGCAAAATGTGGAAAATTAGAATAAGTGCGGGATATTAGTAAGAAGTATGAGTATGCAAATTTTTTTTCCACGTCTGTTCATCACGTGATAGCGTTCATAAGAGCTTTAAAGGTTTTGACGCGTGTGGACAGTTGTTGTTTCAAGTCAAAGTTTTACAGGAAAGATTTAATAGACGAACTTAAAATTTTTGGCATGTCTTCCCGACATCACATAGATGATTTTATGCGTGGCCGAATTATTGGAAAGATCGAAGAAGGGCGAAAAATAACAGATGTTGCCAGGGAGTTCGACATCGCTCACAGCGTTGTTTCACGGCTGTGAAAGTCATTTAAAACTACTGGAATGTGTCGTAGATGGCACGGGGAGGTCGTGTTAGAAGTACGACGCCTGCAGAAGACAGATATATCGTCCTATCAGCAAAAGGAACAGGCGCACCACAGCTCAGCAGGTGGCAAATCAGTTTCTTGCTGCCTCAGGAAAGCAGATCTAACGAAAAACTGTTGCCAGACGTTTGAGGGGAGGAGGACTATACGCACGCAGACCTGTTGTGTGTATCCCATTGACCAGACAGCACCGTACTGCCCGTTTGCAATGGTGTCGTGAGCATCACAATTGGACTGAACAGGACTGGGCATGCGCACTATTCTCAGATGAGAGTAGGTTAAGTCTGTCATTGATTGTAGACGCCAACTGATCTGGCGCGAGAGTGGTACTGCTTATCGTCCAGAAAATATCCAGGAAAAGGACCGATATCCGGCATGCAGTATCATGGTGTGGGCCGGCATCATGATCAATGGCCGCACGCGCCTACATGTGGTTGCGAATGGGACTATGACGGGCCAACGATACATTGATGAAGTTCTACTTCCTCATGTTCGTCTTTTCCGTGGTGCTGTCGGTGATAAATTTGTTTTTATGGACGACAACGCAACATGTCATCGAACTCGCTGTTCAGGATTGTCTAGACAGCGAGGGTATTCAACGTCTCGTATGGCCAGCGCGTTCTCCAGATCTAAACCCCATTGAAAATGTGTGGGATGCTTTGGGGAGGCAAGTTGCTGGTCGAAACTATCCTCCGATAAACAAGAACACCCTCATCCGTGCACTCACAGAGGAATGGGATAAATTGCCTCAACAGCTGCTGGATAATGTTGTGCAAAGTATGGTACGACGTGTGGAATGTTGCATCACACTCCACGGTGGACATATCCCGTACTGATACCTTTCTTTAAGGTGCCTGCTGACTTTTAGATGCATTGTTCCATTTCTCCGTACGCAGAACAAATGAACATTTTTTTTTCTTTCATATGTTTCACAGCTTTTGTACTTTCCAGAACAATAAATATTCTTTATTCTAATGTCTGAACAGTGTGGCAACTATATTTTATCCTACTAGGCCTCATGTCTCGCTTAATGTTATGCTACATAGCAATTTGTGATCCGTCCTTAGCAAGTGTCCAGCAGTGTATATAGTGCCTTTGCGGCATGGGGTTACTCTAAATAGCCGTCGAGCTTCAAGTCCTCTCGTGTGGTTAGTGGAAGTGGAAGAAAGGTGGGAGGCCCCCTCCCAGAGCTTTCTCCCTCTAAAATGGGGCGGAGCCGAGAAAAATTATACTGTCCCCTTCATTAGGCTAAGACAAGCGTAAAAATTCTAGCCCTTAAGCCCGATGAATTTTGTCAGCCTCGATCTGACTTCGCCAGGCAGGTGGCATTTGTCACACAGGTAACATGGACAACATCTAAGCTCTGACACCACAATCTCGAAACTTCCACATTATATCAATAGGAGGAATTTCAAACTTCGATAGAGATAATGCGCATCATGACTAAATTATCTTTATTTTCTAGATCAGCGGTCACCAAACTTTTTGACCTCCCGGACCAGTAAATTCATAATTTAAATCCCGCGGACCACTAATAGAATTTTTTAAGTGTTAAATATATTTAGAAAATTTTTTTATCTAAGCATACATATATATATATATAAAATACACCTAGTTAATAAAATGAAACTATTAATTGTAATCAAATTTTTAAAGCTTTATTCATAAACCATAACAAAATAAAATAAAATAAACTGTGAAAAACAAACAATTAAAAAATGGTTTAAGTATATCAAACTTTTAGCATTATACATTCCTAGTGTGATGTATGTTCCTGCTTACTTGAAATAAGATTATGGATATTCGGATCCAATGGTGTTACTCAAGACGGAGAATGCATTTATATTTCAAGGTGAGATCGGTACCATGTTTTGATGACTGTGACAGATGAAAAGGCATTTTTACATAAATAAATTTTGGAGAATTGAATCAGAACTTTCATCGCCTGGTTACTAAGAAAAGGGTATTCACTTGTTATGGAAAGCCAAAACTGAGATCTTAATTAGGATGAATGAAATTTAGAGAGTTTTGTCGGATCATAAGTCGATGAGGCTTTCTTTTATATGCATGCTTAAATTATTATCCTGAATTTTCGCTGCGAATTTTCATGATGAGTAAGTATATTCCACATTTTTCTGGGGAACAGCGAAATTTTCTCGTAGAGCACTAGTGTTCCATGGACCACCACTTTGGCGATCTCTGTTCTAGATGACCCTTGTATATCCAGCAATTTTATCAGGCTCATTTCTTTGCAATCATCAAAAATAATATGAAAAGACAGATTTCTTTCGTTTATTCACTCGGAAAATTTTTAATTAAACCAAACAATAATTAAAAATAAATAAAACCAAACATAATATGGAAGAGGAGTAGTACTATGTCATAATCCATCGGAAACAAATTAATTTTATGTTTTTAGAATGTTAATGGTGGTGGGAAGGGAGTACATAGAGAAAAAATTAATAAGTTGAAAAAAGTTTATTTTCAAAAATGCAAATGTCCCCTCAGATGCCATTAAAGGAACACCTTTTTAATATATCGAATTCCTATTCAGTTGAAATTGAGGAAAATTGCATGCTGTAGGAATAGTCAATATGGGGAAAATGAAAACGTAACTGAAGAAATGAGATTTTTTTTTCAGAATAAATAATTTTTTTTCTGTAACCAGTATATCTTTTGTACATAAAGATAGGTAGTAAAATCACACACTCAAATTCTTCAAAAAATTTCCAAAATACACTCACTAGAAATGCCGTTATAATAGAGTGATTTTCGTGTATATTTGCAAAATATCGAAAAACACATATTTACAAAAAATCAAATTTTCCCTCCTTTTTAAGTAGATAAATAAAGTTATTTATTTTTTAGGGAGTTATCTATGTTACACACAATTTTCTTTATATATATTCATAAATCTCTTTTCCTCTTATTATGAATTTACGTATCTACGTTTTTAATGTTCCAATTTTCCACTAGATGGCGACATGAATA
Source organism: Trichonephila clavipes (assembly GCA_019973935.1). Lineage (NCBI taxonomy): Eukaryota > Metazoa > Arthropoda > Arachnida > Araneae > Nephilidae > Trichonephila > Trichonephila clavipes. The sequence goes on from BMAU01021191.1 coordinate 487,679, forward strand.
GTAGTATACTCATTAAAATACAACGGATACTTCTGGACTCGATAGAAACAAAATTAAAAATTAGTAACTTGTAAACGTTTTCCAACTCGAGAAAGCAAATGTGTTTCAGATTAGGAATTTATTATATTTCTCAGAAAATTAGCAACAATAGAATGCAAAAATAGACTTATTTAATAAGCTTTATTCACAGTGCCGGTATATCCTTTGACCGCCCAGGGCCAGGATAACTTGCACTTAAATAGATTTTCTGGTTATAAATCTCGATCCTCCAGTGCCAAGGGGGCCTGTAGATCTACGTTCAGGGCCCGAAATGAGCTTAAATCGGCACTTTTTTTTTATTGATAATCCATAAAAGCAGAATAAATGAAGAAATTATCTCTGTGTTAATATCAACTGTCATATCTAAGACTCAGTGACCTCTACAAATAACATATTCAAAAATAGAACAAACAGCAATAACAAAAGGAACTGTTTACTTGAAAGGAAAAGAAAAAAAATTATTTTACTGTGTGTACAATTTTTTTAATAAGTTTTAATGAATTTAAAAATATTTGTATACAGAAAAAAAATAATTTATAAAGGACATTTTTTCGTTTCTTTTGAGCGAAAAGGTAAAAATCTAAAAAGGTATGAAGTATTTCTACATCTTAGTCTTCATTGATTAAGTAGGTTTTTTTTTTTACAGACCCAACAGATTGCTCAATTTTTGCATTTTCTTACATGTTAATTCAAAACAATCTTATAGTCACTATACTTATGTTTTAATGTTATCATTACACTATAATATAGTGTAATGACAACATTAACACATTATTCATCTAAGGCATGGGTGTTAAACACACGGCCCGTCAGTGCGTAAGTTGCGGCCCGAAGACTCTTTTTTTTTTTTAAATTTTAATATCAGGTTTTTAAAGTTTTTTTCATTTTGAAATTTATTTGAGGGGAAATATATATATAGTCTGACCTCCATATAGCGAAGTCACTAAATCCCGGAAAAAAGCTCGTTACATGGAAAATTCGTTATATAGAGGTTAATCTTTTAATATTCTTTATAAACCACATAAAACAAATTTTAAATTCATAAACACTGTATATTAAAAAAGTAATTATTCGCACCTTTTTTAAAATTAATATATATATATATGTTTATTTTATATATCTTACCCATCAAAAAGAAAAGAAAGAAAGAAAAATCGCAAGGATAACAAGAAAAAAATGTCGAATTCACTGTATTTTCAATATTAAAAAAATAATTTTATATTCAAATATAATTTTAGCTATTTAAGGAATTTTAAGGATATTTTATAATTTAAAGCATACAAGTAATATTAAGCACACATTATTTTATAATTAGAACATGGGACAGCTTCACTGCGGTTGAAAGAGGATATCGAAGATGTTTCTAGTGAACTGAGTAATTTGGCTTAAAGGTTTCACTTCTTGGATGAAAAGTTCAGAACTCTATTGCTCTCGGTGAGTTAGAATCTAATAAAACCAGTTCAAGATTTATGACCACCATAAAATGTGTTAAAGAGAGAATAACTTGAAATTTTTTCAGAAATACTTTAAAAAAAGGGAGAACAAAAATTGAATCGCAAAAGAAAAAGTTCGTTATATAGAAAATGCACTTCAATTTAGAGACATTATTTTACGAAGAAAATCATGAAATGTTCAAGGTTCCAGGAAAAAGTTCTCGCTATACAGAAAAACTCGCAATATAGAGGTTCGTTTTATAGAGGTTCGACTGATAAATCTACATTGTATTTGGCTGTTACCTGTTCTTGTATCCAAATAAATCCTTTTTGATAGTAGAAATGTCCTTTAGATTAAAATAGATTTATATTTTATCAAACAGTTACGTTTGACTTTTCTATAATAAATTACTTTTTTAATAAACTCCCAATTGCATTATGCATATCCTTTACTATGGATAGTACATGATTCTCTCTGTGTGTGACTTTCATTTCTCCTCCTCATTTTCTGCTTGGAGTGCCCAAGAGGCAGTCAGAGATGTTTTTTAAAGTTTAAAAAAAATATTCAGGACGGTTAAGACAAAAAGGCAACATATACTAAAACTTTTTGCGAATGATAGCACTATCGAATTTCAACAATGAGTAACGAAAGATCAATTCAAAAGGAACACCGTAATTTTCAAGAAAATAGCAACTGTAATATTTTAAACATTATTTGATATATATCATTGCATTATTATATTATATAAACATTACTATATTATCTATGTCTGTATACATGAAAAATAACGAAAACAATAATAATAATTCATTCTGTTTTAAATTTTCCCTGAATAAATGTTTTTTTTTTCCAAATCTAATATAAAGGTACATATTTTTATGTGCGGCCCGCAAGGTCATTTGGGTTGGACACCCCTCATCTAAGGCACTCACTTTATCTCCATTATCATTAATTACCAAAAAAAAAAGTTATTTAACCTAAATGTTAAAATTTGTGGTAAAATTGAAATTTACTTCCGTAAAATGCAGGTAATGTTAAATAAATTATGTTTGTAACGAAGAATACTTTCTTTTCTGTATTAATATTATTATTATTATTTTAGAAAATAACAACGAATTATTACTTCACGTTGTATAAAATGTCTCTTGGGACAATTTGGAGGAAGGGATGGATACTTAGCTGTGAGTAAGTGTAAGACATTTTTATCAAAATAATTAGATACGGATTTATCAGTGGCGTAACGTACACTCCCGAAAACCCCGCACTTCGAGAGGACCCAGGATTCTAGGAGGCCCAAAACGGTTATAGTTTTGCAATCCTTTGTAAGATCCGTTTTGAAGCCCAAACCCTGACTTTGCAAAGGGCATTAATATCCTTCGTTACGCCACTGGGATTCCTCTAATATAAAGTAACTTTACTCACAAAAATACTCTAAAAACCTATATTTACTTTACACCACTGGTACATCACCGCTCAAATTTTTATGTATCCCTCGTACTTTTGACCTTTCGTTTTCATTCTAAAAAAGCTGTAAGTTGCTTTTTTTGGTGAGAGGAATTTGCTATTACTACTTTTTTAAAAATAATGTAAAAAAATCAAACTTGAACAGAAATCAGTGATAAGTAAATATGATACAATTCTGAACATCCTTACACCTAAGTGAATGAGAGATCGAGTTAACTTACAATGTAACAAAAAACAACTTATTATATTACAATTAATTAATGTTTTGAATATAATTTACTACCACATTTTCTCTTTTAAAAAAAAACTTTTATAAATCTAGGGTATCAGGCATTTTGTTTTTTCTCCCAGCACTAGTCATGACAAGAAATTGCTCGGACACTCTAAATCGGAAACAGTTCACATACTCAAGGGAGAAGACTGGGATATTCCTGAAGTAGAAGCCGTGATTTATTGTTGGTAATTCTGTTATCTCATGTTTCAAAATCTTAGTCATAGTTCTTGGAGGAATTTCCTACGAATAAAGTCTCTGAAAGGGGCTCCTTCTGTCAACTTGAAATGTTTCAAATTTACAACTCCTAAGATTCTCTTTCTACCAAGATTCATTTCTAACACAGATCCGGAATAGCTTAGTTGAATCATTATCTTGAAATCTAAAATTCCTATCCTCTCTTTATAATAATTTCTACTCTCTCCATGAATCAACAGAGCTAAATATACATTTTTAAATATGTCCCTTAGCTAAAAATGATTCATCAATAGCATCTCTCTCCGATCCTTATTTCCGATACTTTCATTAATAAATATTGGTGGTGTTAATGGTCATTGATTGCTTAGATTAAGAGCATTGCATTTACGATGACCTTGACCATAACACAGCACTGTGTGTGTTAAATGTTTCTCTTAATTGATGACAGATTTGTCAAGAATACTTCTTACAAGTTCTTTGCCCATTTTTACCGTACGCTCCCACCACTTTACGTATCAAGCTGTAGTTGATGGAATAAATTCCATGAAATTTTTGATGCCGAGGAAAACAACCTAGTCTTTTTCCAATTTATTGCTTCTAGAACATTACTACTATGATCAAAACTTTTGCCGTTATCTGTAGAGATCAAGGGTGAGCGGACTTTTCCAGAGTACTGGCTTCTTCTAATGTTTTAAGGTGTTGCGCTCCTCCTAATGGCATAGGTGTGGCCATTCTGTATTAAAATTATGCGTTTTTTTCTTAGCACTTGTTTTCAACGTTGTACCTGTCTTTTAAAATATGTCAAATTACTATGTTTACTACAAAGACACAATATTGTTAGGTTGTATTCTAGAACAACAATGAGAAAGCTAGTGTTAGACTGTGGAGCATGAACGTAAGTAGTATATAACTGACAAAAGTGAGCTCACTTTTTAGCCTTGACGGTTTTGAGCTCACTTTTTGTCAGTGAAGGTTTTAAGCTCACAGAGATGAAAAGAGTTTGGAGCGCTTGGAAATGAGCACGAGCGATCGAATGACCGCCCCTACTCCCCGTAGTGCCCGAAAGGAAGAACGGAGCTGGCTGAATTGGGAGGAATAGAAAAAGGCAAGGTCAGAACTGAGAAAATTGTTTCAATGAAAGTTATGTAAACTCTAATTTGAGGAAAGGCGTTAGAGAGTCGATGACAAAGAAAAATTACACGTAACTTCTTTGCCATCGATTCTTTTTCGATGGTTATAGGTTCGATCCTTACTCGAAAAATATACAGAAAAATGAGGAATAAAAAGCTTTATTTATTTAAAATAATATATGGAAAATGAGGGGGAAACGGGGTTTTTCGGAATGTATAAAAGCAGAGTTTTAAAGTATTTCGTTTAAAATAAAAGAAAGTCGTCAAACTCTTTCGGGGTAGAGATTAAATACGCTCTCCGTTTTACGAGCAAGTATATAAAGACCCGTGCAAATATTTTTCGCTCTGAAAATGAAAAATATTTCGAGCAAAACATTATTTCACATTGCTCTTTTACTGAGTGTTATTATTGTTGAATTCATAGTTTTTACAATTTATTTCCAAACGCAAACAACAATCGAACCATCTGAAAAATTAAATATTTCCAGCTCTACTTGTTTTGTCTCGAAGCACATCGTTCGAAAAATCTTTCTTCACATCTGTATGAAAAACAAACAAGAGATATTTGATATTCGATATTTTTTCTCTAACCACACTGTCAATCCTATTCCAGAGACTTTAGGTGTGCAATTAACAAAGCAAGAATTCAGAAAAGTTTGCGAAGTGTGCTGAATTGTTTTTTCAGTCATGTCTCTACAACTCAAATTTCCTTCGACAATGATAATCAATGGCCCCAACCAGAGTGGAAAGACACATTTAGTTCGGAAACTTATTTCAGAGCAAGTGTATGAAGTTCCAATAAAAAAAACAGTCTGGTGTTACAAAATATTTCAACAGTGGTTTCATTCACGAAGAGAAAAATATAAAATTCATAGCAGGATTGCCAACGGAAGACGAAAAATTTCAACTTTTAATTATTGATGATCTTATGAATTCTCTAACAAATGATATAGCACAAATGTTTACGGTTGGATCTCATCATAAAAATTTCAGCATAGTTTTGATCACTCAAAATCTCTTTCCCCGTATTCGAGTAGCAAGAGATATAAGCTTGAATGCTCATTACATAATTCTTTTTCGAAATAATAGAGACCGATTGTAAATTGCATGTTCGGTCGACAGGTGTTTCCTGATCGCTCTAAATTTTTCATGGACGCCTATAAAAAGGCGACAGCGGGAAAATATCAATATCTACTAGTGGACTGCTTTCCAACTACATATGAAGAGTTGAGATTGCGACAATCGCTCTTTCTCGATCAAAGAGGGCTTAATTGGGTTTATGTGCCAGAACAAAAAAAATGAATCGAATTAAACGACATGTGCACTTGTTGCATGTCTTATCCTCTGCGAATCTGCAACAAAGAAATGCAATATTAAAAAGTGCCACGAACGAACAGATAAAAACATTGTGCGAAATATGTCAGAATGTATTAGAGGGAAACGTGTCAAAAGCGAAGGTTCGACAGTTGTGTCGCTATAAGAAAGTTATCCGCCAGTTAGCTGACCGAAATATCCCCATCGCCCGAAAACGCAAGTTATTGACAAACCAAAAACAGGCGGTTTCTTATCTCTCGTTCTTCCAGCTGTCCTGATTCTGGTTGGAGGTCTTGTAGGGAAAGCTATAGGCAAACGAATTTTTTAAAAAAATGGCTCGAAAAATGGCTTTGGTTCCAAAAGAACTAGTGTCAGAATATTATCAACTAAACAAACCAGAAATACGAGTTGAAGATAATATTTCAAACTTCTTACATGACGAGGAAAAGTCAGACGATGTGAAAGCGAAACTTTTATCTCATTGGATCCCGAAATATCAGCGCTTGATGCAGCCTCCTCCTCCTCCAAAACCATTTGAAATTCCTACGGAACTTTTACAAGAAACAGAGGTTGAACAAGAACAAACACTCCCTCCTATAATATCCATGACAAATATGACTAAAAAATTTATTGCATATACTCTTCCAAAATCGAGAAAGAAATACATCATACCCATTTTGGAAAAACTTAGAGACGTCAATTACACATTTAATGAAATGAACGAATTGCAAAAAGACGGGAAAACAGAATATAGAAGCAATGGAATTGATTTATTTAGTTATTTGATGAGAAACGAACGAGATAACAGAAACCCTCCTCCCGGTTTTCAAACATTTTTTCAAGGAATATTGAATGCGAACATACCTATAGAGTGGATTGGCAATAAAAATGTGAAAGAGCTTATGCTTCTCTCACAAGCTGATCCGAAATGGAAGGATCAAAGTTCTCCGATCGCTCTGAATGAATCGAAACCTAAGAAATTGTCAATAGTGGAAAGATTGCAAGCATTCTCCAGCCTTGAAACAAAACCTGTAAAAAAAGAATTAAAGAAAACATTTTCTGATCCTGAGATCACCTCTGATAAGCAGCAATGGACCTCCTGGGAAGAGACCAAAAGATTCCCGGAAAAGCTGTCTTGGAAGACGTGGAGAAATTGAAGAGAAACTCTACTACAATCTCAAAGAACCAGCTTCGTTTGGCGGTGTCAAAAGACTCTCAGATGCAAGCGGTTTAAAAAAAAACTCGTGTTCGAAAATTTCTTTCGGGAGAAGATCCTTATACACACTTCATTTCCCTGTACGATATAAATTTCAAAGACGAAAAACGATTGCATATGGGATGGACTAGTTGTGGCAGAGTGATTTACTGGATTTGCAGAAAATATCACGCTTCAATAGAGGCTATAGATATCTTCTAACTATTATTGATGTTATGTCTAGATATTTAAGAGCATTTTTTCCGATCAAAGACAAAAAGGCTGGTACGATCACTAAAGTTTTCCACAAAGTTTTTAAAGAGGTTCGACCTAAAAATATTCAAACAGATAAAGGTAAACAGTTTTACAACAAAACAGTTAGTAGATTATTTAAGAAATTTAACATTCACCACTATTCAACAAAAAGCGAAGCAAAATGCGCTATTTTGGAAAGAGCACTCAAAACATTGCAAAATAAAATGTTTCGCGTTTTCACACATCGTAATTCATATAAGTATTTAGATATTTTAAAACCCCTGGTTGATTCATACAACTATTCTGTTCATCGAAGCCATGGATTTGCACCTGAGAATGTCACAGAAGCTGACGAGCCTCACAGTTATATAAATTGCTGTACAAAATAGACTCTCCAATTGGATTTCGGTTTGCCGTTAATGATGTGGTGAGAATTTCAAAAGCTCGCAAAGTGTTCAGAAAAGGTTATCTACCTGGTTGGACAGAAGAAACATTTATAATCTATAAACGATATCCGACAAATCCGCCAACATATGTGTTACAATATCTGTCGGGAAAATAAATTGCTGGTCGGTTTTATATAGAAGAGTTACAAAAAATTGATAAGTCCGACAATGATTTGTGGGCAATTGAAAAAATTATTCGCACAAAAGGTCGAGGAGCATCCCGACAATTATTTGTAAAGTGGGTTGGTTTTGACGACTCCTTTAACGCTTGGATAAAAGCAGAATGGCTGAAAACATGGCAGATTTTCATATTCTCTTACCATTCAACTCGAGTATGCAATATTTTCCGGATAACTCTCAAAATCATTTTTGAACGAAATTGAGCAGACCAATAACCCTAAATGGTGAGTGGGAGGGCTGCTTATCCGAAGTGACTCTTCCGGGAAAATACTTTACAATCCAACCTCGTTATAACGATTTTTATACAGTCACAAGAGAAATTGAAGTTCCCGATGAAACACTTCTTTCAACATTCGATATCTCTCTCTACAATGAAGATCATGAAGATTTTGTTGCTGGATTTAATGCGAATATGAAAAATATTTTTACAGATCCTCCATTGGTGTTCACTCTCACCAACAATAAAAGACAGCTAAAAATGGAACTAAATCGGGGATTCGATTGGATTATAACCCCAGAAGAAGGAAACCAACTATTAAGAGTGCTGGGTTTAGATCCCAACAAAAACTTGAAAATTCGACATAAACCTGAGGGGTTTACAGTAGTTCGAAGATACCAAGCTCCCAACAGAGATATGTTCAAAAATCAAACAGTTCGGTTGATTGCAAAAGAACCTGTTTTGGATGAAACATTCGAAATAAAATTAAAAGAAGGCGATTTAGTAGAGCAAATTGATTAAAATATAAACGAACTTGGGCTCACAAATGAGCTGCAATTTTCGGAAAGTAATGGACAAATCATTGTGAAATTACGATTTAATATTAAGATCGTATTCAAGAAGACATCTTGCCCTAGACCAGGGATGGCGAATCTTTATGGGTCAACGTGCCATTTTTTCCGAAGAAATGCTAAATGAAGTGTACACGTGCCGTCAAATAATTTTGAATCGTGATTATTGGGAAAATAATAAAACTAAATACTAACACACAAACTCTTTATTTACTACAGAAAAATACAGTTTGTATTTTATAGAAGTAAATGCTTCAATTAAACGCATAATTCAAATTATATAAAGTAACAGTGTGATTTGTGCTGTTGCAGATCAGATGACAAATTATATTAGGATTTGGTAAGATTTTACCTTTAGCAGAATGCATGCTGAGTTGGAGTCATCTGCCAAATGGTTTCTAAGCGAGTCTTTAAGGGGGCATAGTACCTTGCGAGAACAAAAATTGTTCGTTGTCATATACATGTTACGATTCATCATAAGTTAACAAATTTTGCTAATTTTGATCTGAATTTTATATATTATCTATAACAATGTATAAACTTTAAGAAAACTAGAGAAATTTTGTTCTTTAATAAATACAAAATTTTAAAAAAGAAGATAAATATATATACCAAATTGTAAAAAAAAAAATATTACTTACCTCCTGTTCCCGCAAGATAATTTTTAAATTATACACTTTAGAATCTCAATTTTTGCATTAAATTGAATTTAAATGTAACCTTTATTCTCTCTCTCTCTCTCTCTCTGTGTGTGTGTGTGTATACCACTTAATTGAAAAGTATCTTTATATTTTTTTTTATTATTTTATAAAATTAAAAAATTCATAAAAAATATTTTTTAAAAATTTCAATTTTTATACAGTTGCAAATCAAAATGTATTAAACCATAAAACATAATTATGGCATACAGAATTAAGATCTATGACTAGAATATGCATGCCAATTTTTGTAGCTCTAGAGTAAAAACTTTTTTTTTTTTTACAATCTTGCGGGAAAGTGTAAAAATTGAAACTGAGAAAATCAAGTTTAAAGAATGACATTTCAATATTTCAAATAAAACTTAATACATAATATTTAAAATGATCCTGCTTCATATGTAGGACCTTCTAGTTCTGCAAAATGCTCATTTGTGGCTTTTTTTTTCTCATTCTGCTAGCCCTACGGGCCTCTAATGTATATGATTTTGATTTAATTTCGGCATTTTTTATGCGTGCCTAATTGGCTTTAAAGGCAGAGGTAACAGTAAAATGTCCTATTTTAAAGCCAAGAGCTTTCATTATCTTTATACGTCCCGTCATTCCCTCATTAAACATCACTATAGCCTCATTTACTGCTATGTCTACAATATTTTTAGATGACCCACAGAAGTTTTGGGGCAGTACTTCCAAACAGTCGAGTTGAACGACTCATTAGCGCGTTTTGTGTTTTACCCCCACACATTTTTCAGCAATTTTGGTGCAGATAGTTCTGCTATTATAGGCTTTATTTCATCCATTACGGCAATTGGCACAATATTTTTATGTTTGAATAAAGAAGCACTATTCGTAGCAACTGCCTTTTTGATATTTGCACCACGAAGTATCACCAATTGGGCAGAAGTGATGCATAGGTTCCTCATCAGTCGACCTATAATGACAATAAATTGCCCATATGGCTTGACGCATATCATTAACGGAGCTATTATTCTGTCTAATAGCATTGCCATAATAGGTGGTAATTGTATCAATGAACTTATCAGTCAGACGATTTTTACCGCTGATACTCTTACCGTCTGATAATTTTTTGCCACGATTCGTTGTTTTTAATTTTCTCAGTCTAGCACCCATACGCTTTTTGTATGTGGCCAACACATTCAACTTTTTTCGATAGAATATGGTGCTGTCCTTTGAAGCTCTGGGAAGGTTTTTTGTGTTCCCATCGCCGATTTACTTAATATATTTCGCATTTCGTTGTGGCACCGATCTTTGAAATATTTCCTTCATCCCGTTTACTTCCATTTTACTGGAAGAACCAATATGGTTCTTTACACAGTATGGTTGATGTTTCAATTTCCACTCTTCATATGAATGTCCAGATTTTGACCTCGCCATTTTTCACATCCTTTACAATATGAAGAGAGAACAGCAACATCAATCACTTTCCCTGTAACATCTCCAATGACACTACAAACACCAATACGGGAAGTGTGTCCACGTGTTTTCCACGTACCGTCACCACTGACACAGATTTCATTACTTCCAGAAGCTGATACTTCTTCTTTCGCAGCACTTTTCATGGAGTCGTCTGCTACTTCACGACTGGCCAAATTTATTTTTCGCATTATCCTTTCATATGACTTTTGTGATACTAAGGATGGCAAATCCATTGCTGTGCAAAATTCTTTATTCCACAAAACCCCAATCCTACTGTACGCATAGCATAGGTTATTCGTGTATTAACTTCATAGTCCTTACTTGAAGCAATAACTGAGGAACTTTTAAAAGTGGTCAATGTACTGCATGAGTAGCATTCAACATAAAACTCATATACCAATCCATACAAAATCTTTTCTTTTAGTATTGCAGTTAGGACATATTAAATATTTGGATAGTTCAGATAATAAAATATCAATGTTTATCATTCTATATCCATTAGATTGATTGGAATTTCTTACTTCCTTGTCAAGATAATTTTCTTTGCACAATTTCTTAGCGGAAGCAGATATGCAGTCAACAGCAAGCGTATCTGATACATTTCGAGTGTATTGATTCGCATGAAAACGCTTTCGTTTTCGGCGATAGTCACTGCCTCTATGTTGAGCTTTACTAGACATTTTTTACTAATTAAAAAGATGCAAAAAAAACTTCAATCAACAAAAATTTAAAAAGCTTACGAATTACGAGAATAACGAGATAACACTCAATAAAGCAGCAGTAAACAGTATGAAATACAAATGTAAACAAGCAATACTTCGAACTAGGGCAGTGTTGAGTTGCAAACTTCCTTCTCTCATTAAAAATAGATAAAATTAAAAATTAGCAACAACTGGGGAGAAAATAATTTCAATAACACCATCGATTTCAAAACCGAAACTAACGAACATGGTTTGTTTACATTGGATTTAAATGGACAATCCAGTGCTGATGTTTGACATTTTTTGTTGCTATTGCCGTACTTTTGGTCCGATTTTGACGCGGTTTGTTTTAAAATGCTCCTAACAGTCTGTATTAATTTTTAAAAATATTTTTTAAAAATGGATTATTTTGCCGTTTAAAGGTACTATGCCATCTTAATGTAATTCAGCTCTGAAAATAATGACTTGTAAGCATGGGTCGGTTAAAACAACATGAGTCTGCTTCCTCAAACAGTTAAATCTATCTGGAATCGAATTTAATGTTTCCAAAATTTCGTTACTGGCATTTTTACTTATATTGCTTGTTAATCTTTCTGTTTCAATCAATTCTAACTTTTTTCTTGTTTCAAAAAATTTTTGAATCCATATTGAACTAGACTGGAAATCAATAAGTTACATGTCAAATTCTTCAATTTCCAACGTCGAATTTCAGCAAGTTCGGTTTATCAAATGATGTCACATCAGAGTACATAATAAACTCGAGCGTTTCTGATAACGCTTTGAACTGAGAAAATCTCACTGAAAATTCCTTGATTGAAGAATGAATCGCGGTTGATCGTTTTGATCGGTGGCGTGCCCAAAATAATGTGCAGCGTGCCATCAATGGCACGCGTGTCAATGGTTTGCCATCCCTGCCCTAGACTAATGAATGCTCTGAATATAATCGACGATGTATATACCCTTCTCGGAAAACAATCGGAGATGCGATTTCCCTATAACAGTCCGAAAGAATCGATTCAAGGCGAAACATTTCGCGTGTGATCACTTATAAAACATTTCCCACAACACGCAAAGAAACCAAAACAACAACTCTTCTTATTCCTAGTGGAATGTATCAAGCTGCAAAAGACTTATTTAAAGAATTCAAGTTTATCTCTTTAAAACTGAGTGCAGATTCGCGAGTAGGAATGCATGTTCCTCCCCACACTGTTGTCATGTTTGGGGAAAAACTCAAAGATCTTTTGGGATTTTCTCAAGATACTTTTGAGCAGGGTGATTATAAATCGTAATATGTTTTAGAGTTGCGAGCAGGCATCACAGAAGTCTATGTGTATTGCGATACTATTGCCCCCTCTCTCGTCGGAGATTCTTTGGCATCAATTCTAAAAATCATTCCGGTAGCCAATGAACAGAACGAGCAAATAGTTAAAAACTTTTCAGTTCCATTATATTTTAGAGTAAATAAACAATTCTTTGACGTGATCGAAATTGAAATGCGAACCAGTAGCGGAACTCCCATCAAATTCATATCTGGGAAATCGAATTTGGTTTTATCCTTTAGGGAAAAAATTATATAAATGCTGTCACATTCGACCCCGTTTTTAGAGTGAAGAACAATCATGGCGAAGCATGGTCATAGATTACAACCTGAGCATTGCATAGCGCATTATCAGAATCAAATAGGGAAAGCTAATCCATACTTTACTTCTGATTTTCCCATTCAAAGAGGATATGGCTTTTTTAGATATGCACTTCCTCTGATGATGCAAGCAGGAAAATATTTAGGGAAGCGTTTACTGGAATCTGGTCAAAACATCGTCGAAGATGTTTCACGAGGAAAATCATTTCGTCCTGCAGCGAGAGATCGAATTTGCCAATCTGGTCGAGAAATAAAAACAGATATAATTCGCAAATTACAAGGCGGCAGATGAGGAGTTAAAAGGAAAAAATCCCAGCGCTCTCGTCAAACGAAGCGAAAGAAACGGAATCCAACAGTTACTGCACAACATGTTACTGCACTAAGAGCGAACTCGAATTATTCTGCTCCGAGAAAATTCAATTAGCAATAGATAATTCCAGCTTTGTAGAGATTCATCCAATCGCTTCTATTTCTGATAGCAACACTATCGAGTTTCAAATCACCGGTTTGGGAGATGGCTATTTCGATCTCTCGCACGTTCTTCTAAATATTCAAGCAAAAATTCTAAAAGCAGATGGAACAGCTTTCGTAGAAGCCGACAAGTGTGGACCTATAAACTATCTTTTAAATACGATGTTTTCAGAATGTCACATCTCCCTGAACGATCAACAAATTTCTTCCGAGAGTAACTATGCTTATAAAACATATATTCAGAGCAAGTTGTTTCATTCCGAATCATCGCAAAAGAACCTTTTACGGGCGGGTATGTTTTATAAAGATACACCAGGTGAATTTGACGATGTAGATCTAACAACCGCTGGCAAAAATTTGGGTTTGAAACAGCGCTATGAGAGGGTGAAAGAGGGTAAGATATTCGATATGTGTGGAATTCTCCACATAGATTTAGGTACACAACCTCGTCTGCTAATTAGCGGGACAACGGTTCGCGTGTGTTTGTTGAAAGCAAAAGACAATTTCAGTCTCCTAGCTAAAACAGGTGCCTTTCGCCTTCAAATCGAAAATATAAGTCTATTTATTCGAAAATGCGATATATCAAGTTCCATAGTGATCGCACATGAAAAAGCTTTAGAGCATTAGTTCAAATGCCTTTTACTAGAATCGAAACGAAGACTTTCACTCTCAGTTCAGGACTTAAAAGTGTTATAATTCCAAATGCAATGAATGGTATTTTACCCTCGCGAATGGTGTTCGGGTTATAATCTCTAATTCTGCCTTTAATGGTGACTTTAAATTGAACCCTTTCAATTTCAAGAACTACAATCTAAGTTACCTTTCCTTATCAGAGAATGGAGTGCAGATACCAATGTCGGCCTACACTCCTTCGTACAAAAATAATTTGTACTCAAGAAACTATTTAAGCCTATTTACAGATCTTGCCCAACACAATACAAACATAACGCTCGAGAAATATAAAAACAATACATGTTTATATGTCTTCGACCTCACGCAAGAATATTCTGCCAGCGATCCTTTTAATAACATAGCTAGAAGCGGAGACATATCGATTCATTTAAAATTTGATGAAGCTGTTCCAGAAACAGTCACATTATTAGTTTATATGTTAATGCAATCACTTATCAAAATCGATAAAAGCAGAAATATATTTACTGACTTTTAAAGCATCATGGACACTCAAACTCTCTTACGATTAGCCCGCAGCGATCCTATAATAGCTAGAAGATTTGGGGGAGTCTTTGCGAGAGATTTATTACCAAATAATCGAGGTTATTACCAATCATTTATAGTAAACACCGATTCGTCTTTGGAAAAAGGAACCCACTGGCAAGCTATGTATTTTGATGAGAATGATAAATGCACTTTCTTTTGTTCTTACGGGACTGATCCGAGAGGAAGCATTAAAATATTTATCGATAACAATTCGACGCAAGTGGAATGGAATTCGAAACTCTTACAACATCCCAAAATAACATCTTGTGGACTATTTTGCCTCTATTTTCTATGGCATTTATCCCGAAAATTAACAATCGACAGATTACGAGAAACACATGTTTGCGAAAATGAACGTGTTGTAACATGTTTTGCGCAAACACAATTGAAATTGACAAATCATCCAACTTTCGACGCCTCCAAGCAGCAATGCGAATCTCTTCAAAATATGTCAAATAATAAAAGAAAGAGATATATTCATCACAAGCGTAATTGCGATTTCAGTTGATCTCCAGCCATGGAAAGATTTGAATATCTAGTTGCGGATTCTTGCTCTGGAGGGGATTATTTATACATTCACAACAAACTGTATGATAATATTTTGGAATGTGTCGAAAATGCTCGACTACATAAAAACTCTGTTCAACCTGCTAAGATTATGTACTTTTCCGTATTATCAAACGCAGAGATAGTGCAATTCCTACACGAAACTTCAACAGACGAGAAACGATTAGGTTTCTGTCAACTCACGAAATATAATACTATTGAAAAATACAACATTTACTCTTCGCAAAAATTTTTGTTTGAAACAATTGTGGACGCTATCGCAGCCACTAAAGGAGTTTCTTGGAATGACGTCCCGGACTGTCCCAATTTTGAAGCAAAATTTGGATATTTTCTATTGTTAAATGATGATGAAGTTGTGTTTTATTTGCATTGTTTGTAAATATACTGATTTGTTGGAAAATGTAACCCTACGTAAAACGCTTTTACTTTGAAAAATGTATCCAAATGTAATTTTCTATGCTGATAAAACAATAAATGTGTTTTGATTTCCCCACTACTATGTGTCTTTTTTCTCGTTCTTTTTTTACACGAAACAATTCTGTGTAACAAAAAATGAATAAGGAAGTAATTATTAGATTCAGATTTCTCAATGTCATTTTAGTGGAAATACCCATTATCACAGTCGAGGTTAAGAGCAATCTTCAATGTCTGGCATCTCGAGGATCTTTCGAGATACTCGATATTCTGGCGACCTACTTATTTAAATAATATTTAAATATCCCCCCCCCGCATATTTGTTATTTTTATGAATTTTTAAAATGACGTTTTGTTCAAAACAAGGACAGCAAAAACCCTCTCCGTCAACATTGTAAACACTTCATCGCTGTCTGGAATCTCAAGGGTCTTTCGAGATACTCGACATTCTGGCAACTACTTTGATTTAATTAGTATTTAAGTTTTTTCCCTCGCATATTTGTTATTTTTATAAATTTTTAAAATGTTTTGCTCAAAACAATGACAGCAAAATCAGTATAAAAACTCTCTCCGTTAACATTGTAAACACACCATCGCCTCATCTACTCCTCGATTCAAAAGATGGAAGCTGGTAAGTTTCTTATTATTATTTGTAAGACCTTGTTTCGAAATTTACTACTACTTACGTTTTTAAGCTTTGTCACAAACATTCTATTTTTCCTTTTTAAAGTAATATCTATAGATATGAAAACATAAAGCATAAAGATACATAACTAGGTAATTTTTCAAAAAATTTAAATCCTATAAATTTCCCCCTAGATAGAATCCTTGATGTCGACGATTTCACACCAAAGAAGAAGGCAAAAAAGTTTGATTTAAATTTATCCGAGGAATTATAGAAAATAAAAATGTGCAGATTCCCAATTACAGTGTGTATTTAGGCAAAAACACGGCGATTGAGGTGAAAGATTATAGAAAACAATATTATATCTGCTTCTTAAAATATAGTGATAGGGGTGAAATTAAAAATAGGTTTAATATAAACATAGATCAAATAAAAACTATGATTTTAGGCATCGAAAAGATGCAAGAATTCTTAAAAATGCATCAAAATAAAAATTGTGCAGAATAAGAGAAACCATAAATTAAAATTTAAAAGAAAGGAAAAGGTATAACATGGTGCAGTTCCAAGAAATTAATGCTTCTTTCCGGGGGTTCACGCGAACATTGAGAGTAGCAGTAGATTTTTTGATAGTGTAGAATCCGCCTTTTTTGAACTTAGACAGGCAATTCATAACGTGTTAAACGTATCTCCTGTGTTTTGCGTTTGCGTGTTATTATATGCTTACATGTAATTTTTACGAAACTAATAAGCGATGAGTTAAGTGAAACAAATATATCACAAACATATTACTTTTGCAGTAATGCTCTGAGAATTTTATCAGCCTCGCAAATATTATCGACATTAGATGAAGGATTTCGAAAAATATTTAATTCGATTGAGACTTACTAAAAACGGGAAGTGGATGGGTTCTTTCCAGTATCGATTTTGCAGATTTGCATATAGGGAACTTTGCTGAAAATAGAGGCGGTTGTAAAACTGCTCATCTACCAGTTAGACTGGCTAACAAAGAGCTCTATTATCCATTGATTGTTTCGACAATAAATGTTTCATTTATTCCGTATTAGCTGCCTTATTTCCTCTAAAGAAAAATGCTGGTCGTAGTAGTTCTTACAAAAATATTTAAAATCTATTGATGTAAAAGATGTTAAAATTTCCTGTCGAAATAGCAAACATTAAAAGGGTTGAAATTGTCAATAAATTAAAAATAAATGTTTTTTCA